>VMOF01000379.1:9830151-10057836 GCA_011764245.1 Trialeurodes vaporariorum
AGAGGTTTGTCGTAATAAAATAGTGATGTTTCAAGTAGGTAAAGTGTTTTGTGAGTTTTAATTGATTAAAAGTTTTATTTTATTAAAAATCGAAGTTTCGATTGTTCGTAAAGGCATGCGTTCGTCAAGGTCGTAGCTAACGGATGGTTCCTCGGAGGGGAAATCGGCTGACTCGGCTTCAAGAGTTTGTCTGGTGATGCGGGCAGGGGAAAATGTGTTACCGCTCTGATCGGTTGTATTCTTGAGCCGCTGGAGCTTACTCGTTTTGTTATCACTAATCAGCTGTTCAGTGTTTTCTTATTGTTTTGATCCGCTCTTGTCAAGTTTCAAGCGAATAATAATATTGTTCTTATTTTTCATCTGTAATGTGCTGCAATCAGGTATTTCAGAATAATTTGTCATATTTTCTATCCATTGTCATTCAATTGGTCCAACAATGATATTTAAATGAGGGAATTTTTATAAACACTGGAGGAGTCTGTGAAGACTCACCGGGACTTACGATTCGTGAAAGAGGGGTACGAGCGAGTCTCTTTTCTCTCCTTACTGATGTTTTTCTTTTTCTCAAAATAAATGCTCATGATCTGAAAACAAGTTCTGTAGGAACTCAATTTCTCTATTTTTCTCTGTTTGATTGCAATGATCTATTAGTTAATCTTTTGTTTCTCTTGTTATTAATCGCAAAAGGCTCAGATCATTTGATTTTCTACTAGTTTAATACGGGGTAAGTACTCCACCGGGCAACTTTCATAAACGAAAAGTGACAAAATTTAAATTTTGATAGTAAAATAAAATAAAAAGGGTGCAGAACTTGTATAATCGTATTTTTTTTCATGAAACGAGTTGGTGGAAATCTCAGATAGATTTTTCTTTTTTTGGATGTGAAGGATTATTTGAAGAGAAATTCTTTTGTTTTTAATTTTCTGAAGTTGTTAACTTATTCTTTCTTTTTTTAAAAAAAAAAAAAAAACTATTTTCCCGATTGTTGATGTAATATTTAAATCATCTCACAAATTTAAAAGAGATTACCTTGAAGATCTCTCTGCCGATGCTGTTCTGTAAGTTGAAAAACCTTTTCGAAGGCAGTAGGTCGACAAGAACAAATTGTAATTCTCTCTCTCTCTCTCTCAAAAAAAAAAATAATGATTCGTCTCTTTCATTCTTAGGCAAATGTTATTGACTTTCACTGTCTATTGCTTTTTGATTATGTGACTTTGAACCCCGATTTTGACTCTATCTGTGATATTAGTTGTAAGTTATTCTCTAGTCAAGCTCTCGATTTTGGACTTTTTTATCGAAAGTGGTGGTTTGGATCCCCCACTGCTTACGATTTTCTTTCTATGCTTCTTTCTTCTGGTTGAAGATTGAAAAGTAGATTCTGATTTGACATTTAGAAATATCTCAATTTGGTATGGGACATTTTTTGATATTTCATTTGATTGGTATGGGACAATCAAGGCTGAACTCCCGATGTTGTCAATGTTTTTCATTGTGTTTGTGTTAGTGATTTCCACCAAATTCGAAAAAGAAAAAAGGTTTCAAATTTAATTTAAAATTAAAAATAAAAATAAAAATGGGGAAGATGATTTGAACTGATTTGTTTGCAAATTTCTCATGTAATATAGTGAAAAATCATCCACGGGCTAGTGTGAGATGACCAAACTTATTGCCTCTGAGAGAGACCACGATTTTGAATTTATGGATTTTAGATTCGAATCTGTGGAAACTGCGTGTCTCATGTTGATGTTAAAAATTGACTGTGCACAATCAATCGGCTGGATAGAGTGCAGGTGATGGATCACTGACGGGTAAATGTTCAGTGGTGAAGCTGCACTGGTTTTGTTTAAAAAGGCCAAATTTATTGTCTGCGAGGGACCAATCGTGGGTACAGCGATTGGAGAAGCAACTTAAAGTGTATTATTGTGTATGTATTGTTTTCAAGAAGTGTGAAATGCGTTGAACAGACGAAGTTTGGGTTGTATTGAATTAAGTAACCGAATTGAGCCTTGTTGCGGGTATATGGCGCTTGGCAAAGCAAATTCTTGTATTCAATACAATAAAGAGACCGAATTGATCCACATGCTGCGGGTATAGCGCATTGGTGAAGCAACTTCTATTAACCTCTTCAGTCTGCATGTTCAAACAAATGATCACCGATGAATGGTTAAATGTTCTTAAAATTGTGATAACTTGTATTTTCTTTTATTTTTGAATCAGTTCAAATCGTTCAACCATTTTCGAAGAAAAATTAAGGGCAACTAATTTGGAAATGGTGCGTGTAAAGCAAATAATTAGTTCAGAGCATGCAAAAATTTTGAAGAAAAAAATAAAATGGAATTTCGAAATGATTAGTGCAATTTGGTAAAAAAAAAAAAAAAAAAAAAAAAAAAAAAAAAAAAAAAAAAGTTGGCTACCAAATTATAATTTAATGGCAAAGAAAAAAAAAAAAACCTCGTTATTTGAACCAGGTGTACTTGTCAATGTAAAACTTCTCCATATTGTATGCATCACCAGACGGGGTCTATCTTTTCATTCTTTTTACGTTGTAAGTGAAGTGTAAGGTTTATTTTCAATTTGATCAAATTGTAATTGTAATTGTACTTGTTTAGTTCCGTTCATCATTGGTTTGATCAAAGTTTGATCATTGGTTAAAAAGGTAATATGAAGTCTTGTAAAGTTTTGTAATGTCTATTTTGTGATTTTTGAGTCAAGTTATAATTTTTCAGTTTTGTTGGAATATCGTGAACTTAACATAATTATGAGTTTATTTCGTTTAAAGTAGTAAATTTATAAATTTAAATAGAAAATGTCGATTTTCAAAGTTTTTCCGTAGGTACAGTTTGAAGTTTTGTGAACAGGTCAATTATGTTGATTTTTTTGTTGTTGCAACGTCGCCATCTCTCCCATTTAATTTCTCAAAAGTTAATTGATATCTTGTCGCACTCTGTTTTTAAATACATATACTGTTTTTTGAGGACTGTGTCCTCGTTAGAGGGGGGGAGAATGTGCCGGTTCGCGGCACGATCCAAGCGCGTTCGACGAGAAGTGTTAGGAAAACGGCCCGATCAGGTAACCATGGCAACGAGTAAACTGATTGAAGGCGCGGCGGAGACGAAATACCGTGTAAACGTCCTAATTCTTACCTAATCAGTCAGCATCTGGGTTTCCTCTCCGACGGGCCATCGACCAGCGCGATGTCAATTATTGTAAATTGTGTTTTCTGTTTTTAATTTGCCTTTTTTCAGTTTCGGTTTTTATTCTCGTTTATTATACTTTTTCTTATTTAACTCTCGTTTCTTTCCTTTTATTTCTGACCTTGCCAAGTTAGTTTTTAAGGTAATCCCCCAATAATCGCGTTTCGAACTTTCTTGAACATTCTTTGTGGGAAAATGATTATTCCAACGCTGGGTAAGGGTCTAGCCGTTTCACTGCGCCTTGTCAGCTATTAAAAGCCCACCAGGAAGACGGGTTTGCTCGTAAGTCTGTTTTCCTATTTGAAGTAATATTTGCGGTGCCCCGAACGAACAGAGGGGGCGTTTTGAGCGCCCTGCGCTTTGTCAGCGATAAAAAGCCCGTCAAAAAGACAGGTCTGCTCGTAAGTCTGCTTTTCCATTTAAAATTATATTGGCGGTGCCCCGGAGGAGCAGACGGGACGTTTTGAATGCCCTGCGCCTTGTCAGCGATCAAAAGCCCACCAAAAAGGCAAGTCTGCTCGTAAGTCTGTTTTCCCATTTAAAATTACATTGGTGGTGCCCCGGAAGAGCAGAGGTGAAGTTTTGAAAGCCCTGTCCGCTCTTGTCAAGTTTCAAGCGAATAATAATATTGTTCTTATTTTTCATCTGTAATGTGCTGCAATCAGGTATTTCAGAATAATTTGTCATATTTTCTATCCATTGTCATTCAATTGGTCCAACAATGATATTTAAATGAGGGAATTTTTATAAACACTGGAGGAGTCTGTGAAGACTCACCGGGACTTACGATTCGTGAAAGAGGGGTACGAGCGAGTCTCTTTTCTCTCCTTACTGATGTTTTTCTTTTTCTCAAAATAAATGCTCATGATCTGAAAACAAGTTCTGTAGGAACTCAATTTCTCTATTTTTCTCTGTTTGATTGCAATGATCTATTAGTTAATCTTTTGTTTCTCTTGTTATTAATCGCAAAAGGCTCAGATCATTTGATTTTCTACTAGTTTAATACGGGGTAAGTACTCCACCGGGCAACTTTCATAAACGAAAAGTGACAAAATTTAAATTTTGATAGTAAAATAAAATAAAAAGGGTGCAGAACTTGTATAATCGTATTTTTTTTCATGAAACGAGTTGGTGGAAATCTCAGATAGATTTTTCTTTTTTTGGATGTGAAGGATTATTTGAAGAGAAATTCTTTTGTTTTTAATTTTCTGAAGTTGTTAACTTATTCTTTCTTTTTTAAAAAAAAAAAAAAAACTATTTTCCCGATTGTTGATGTAATATTTAAATCATCTCACAAATTTAAAAGAGATTACCTTGAAGATCTCTCTGCCGATGCTGTTCTGTAAGTTGAAAAACCTTTTCGAAGGCAGTAGGTCGACAAGAACAAATTGTAATTCTCTCTCTCTCTCTCTCAAAAAAAAAAATAATGATTCGTCTCTTTCATTCTTAGGCAAATGTTATTGACTTTCACTGTCTATTGCTTTTTGATTATGTGACTTTGAACCCCGATTTTGACTCTATCTGTGATATTAGTTGTAAGTTATTCTCTAGTCAAGCTCTCGATTTTGGACTTTTTATCGAAAGTGGTGGTTTGGATCCCCCACTGCTTACGATTTTCTTTCTATGCTTCTTTCTTCTGGTTGAAGATTGAAAAGTAGATTCTGATTTGACATTTAGAAATATCTCAATTTGGTATGGGACATTTTTTGATATTTCATTTGATTGGTATGGGACAATCAAGGCTGAACTCCCGATGTTGTCAATGTTTTTCATTGTGTTTGTGTTAGTGATTTCCACCAAATTCGAAAAAGAAAAAAGGTTTCAAATTTAATTTAAAATTAAAAATAAAAATAAAAATGGGGAAGATGATTTGAACTGATTTGTTTGCAAATTTCTCATGTAATATAGTGAAAAATCATCCACGGGCTAGTGTGAGATGACCAAACTTATTGCCTCTGAGAGAGACCACGATTTTGAATTTATGGATTTTAGATTCGAATCTGTGGAAACTGCGTGTCTCATGTTGATGTTAAAAATTGACTGTGCACAATCAATCGGCTGGATAGAGTGCAGGTGATGGATCACTGACGGGTAAATGTTCAGTGGTGAAGCTGCACTGGTTTTGTTTAAAAAGGCCAAATTTATTGTCTGCGAGGGACCAATCGTGGGTACAGCGATTGGAGAAGCAACTTAAAGTGTATTATTGTGTATGTATTGTTTTCAAGAAGTGTGAAATGCGTTGAACAGACGAAGTTTGGGTTGTATTGAATTAAGTAACCGAATTGAGCCTTGTTGCGGGTATATGGCGCTTGGCAAAGCAAATTCTTGTATTCAATACAATAAAGAGACCGAATTGATCCACATGCTGCGGGTATAGCGCATTGGTGAAGCAACTTCTATTAACCTCTTCAGTCTGCATGTTCAAACAAATGATCACCGATGAATGGTTAAATGTTCTTAAAATTGTGATAACTTGTATTTTCTTTTATTTTTGAATCAGTTCAAATCGTTCAACCATTTTCGAAGAAAAATTAAGGGCAACTAATTTGGAAATGGTGCGTGTAAAGCAAATAATTAGTTCAGAGCATGCAAAAATTTTGAAGAAAAAAATAAAATGGAATTTCGAAATGATTAGTGCAATTTGGTAAAAAAAAAAAAAAAAAAAAAAAAAAAAAAAAAAAAAAAAAGTTGGCTACCAAATTATAATTTAATGGCAAAGAAAAAAAAAAAAACCTCGTTATTTGAACCAGGTGTACTTGTCAATGTAAAACTTCTCCATATTGTATGCATCACCAGACGGGGTCTATCTTTTCATTCTTTTTACGTTGTAAGTGAAGTGTAAGGTTTATTTTCAATTTGATCAAATTGTAATTGTAATTGTACTTGTTTAGTTCCGTTCATCATTGGTTTGATCAAAGTTTGATCATTGGTTAAAAAGGTAATATGAAGTCTTGTAAAGTTTTGTAATGTCTATTTTGTGATTTTTGAGTCAAGTTATAATTTTTCAGTTTTGTTGGAATATCGTGAACTTAACATAATTATGAGTTTATTTCGTTTAAAGTAGTAAATTTATAAATTTAAATAGAAAATGTCGATTTTCAAAGTTTTTCCGTAGGTACAGTTTGAAGTTTTGTGAACAGGTCAATTATGTTGATTTTTTTGTTGTTGCAACGTCGCCATCTCTCCCATTTAATTTCTCAAAAGTTAATTGATATCTTGTCGCACTCTGTTTTTAAATACATATACTGTTTTTTGAGGACTGTGTCCTCGTTAGAGGGGGGGAGAATGTGCCGGTTCGCGGCACGATCCAAGCGCGTTCGACGAGAAGTGTTAGGAAAACGGCCCGATCAGGTAACCATGGCAACGAGTAAACTGATTGAAGGCGCGGCGGAGACGAAATACCGTGTAAACGTCCTAATTCTTACCTAATCAGTCAGCATCTGGGTTTCCTCTCCGACGGGCCATCGACCAGCGCGATGTCAATTATTGTAAATTGTGTTTTCTGTTTTTAATTTGCCTTTTTTCAGTTTCGGTTTTTATTCTCGTTTATTATACTTTTTCTTATTTAACTCTCGTTTCTTTCCTTTTATTTCTGACCTTGCCAAGTTAGTTTTTAAGGTAATCCCCCAATAATCGCGTTTCGAACTTTCTTGAACATTCTTTGTGGGAAAATGATTATTCCAACGCTGGGTAAGGGTCTAGCCGTTTCACTGCGCCTTGTCAGCTATTAAAAGCCCACCAGGAAGACGGGTTTGCTCGTAAGTCTGTTTTCCTATTTGAAGTAATATTTGCGGTGCCCCGAACGAACAGAGGGGGCGTTTTGAGCGCCCTGCGCTTTGTCAGCGATAAAAAGCCCGTCAAAAAGACAGGTCTGCTCGTAAGTCTGCTTTTCCATTTAAAATTATATTGGCGGTGCCCCGGAGGAGCAGACGGGACGTTTTGAATGCCCTGCGCCTTGTCAGCGATCAAAAGCCCACCAAAAAGGCAAGTCTGCTCGTAAGTCTGTTTTCCCATTTAAAATTACATTGGTGGTGCCCCGGAAGAGCAGAGGTGAAGTTTTGAAAGCCCTGCGTCTTGCCTACGGTTAAAATCCCACCAGAAAGATGGGTCTGCTCGTAAGTCTGCTTTCCCATTTAAATCAACATTGGTAGTGCCCCGGAAGAGCAGATGGGACGTTTCGACAGCCCTGCGCCTAATCAGCGATGTAAAACCCACAAGAAAGACGCGTTTGCTCGTAAGCCTGTTTTCCTATTTAAAATAACATTGGCGGTGCCCTGGAAGAGCAGAGGGGACGTTTTGAGAGACCTGCGCCTTGTCAGCTATTAAAAGCCCACCAGGAAGACGGGTTTGCTCGTAAGTCTGTTTTCCTATTTGAAGTAACATTTGCGGTGCCCCGAACGAACAGAGGGGACGTTTTGAGCGCCCTGCGCTTTGTCAGCGATTAAAAGCCCGTCAAAAAGACAGGTCTGCTCGTAAGTCTGTTTTTCCATTTAAAATTATATTGGCGGTGCCCGTCAAAAAGACAGGTCTGCTCGTAAGTCTGTTTTCGCATTTAAAATTACATTGGTGGTGCTGATAACCTCTTTCACAAAAACTATGCTTATAAATAGACCAGTGGAATTAGACCCCTGCAATTTTCACCAATTATTCTCTAAAGTTGATTCTTTTAGAATATTTCTAGTTTTTTTTTTAAAAAAGCTTCATTGGACGACAGGTCTGCTCGTAAGTCTGTTTTCCTATTTAGAATTACATTGGTGGTGCCCCGGAAGAGCAGACGGAGCGTTTTGAGAGCCCTGAGCCTTGTCAGCGATTAAAAGCCCACCAAAACGACAGGTATGCTCGTAAGTCTGTTTTCGCATTTAAAATTTCATTGGTGGTGCCCCAGAAGAGCAGAGGGGACGTTTTGAGCGCCCTGCGCCTGGTCAGCGATTAAAAGCCCACCAAAAATACAGGTCTGCTCGTAACTCTGTTTTCCCTTTTAAAATAACATTGGCGGTGTCCCGGAAGAGCGGAGGGGACGTTTTGAGAGCCCTGCGCCTTGTCAGCAATTAAAATCCCACCAAAAAGACAGGTATGCTCGTGTGTCTGTTTTATCCATTTAAAATTACATGGGTGGTGCCCCGGAAGAGCAGAGGAGACGTCTTGAGAGCCCTGCGCCTTGTCAGCGGTTAAAAGCCCACCAGAAAGACGGGTTTGCTCGTAAGTCTGTTTTCCCATTTAAAAAAATATCGATACGGCCGGTAAAAGGGCTGATAACCTCTTTCACAAAAACTATGCTTATAAATAGACCAGTTGAATTAGACCTGCAATTTTCACCAATTATTCTCTAAAGTTGATTCTTTTAGAATATTTCTAGTTTTTTTAAAAAAAGCTTCATTGGTTTTTGAGACACGTGGGTTTTAAATTTCAAATGCGTTTTTCTCAAAACTACAAATTTTGCTATCCGCCCTTTTACCGTAGTACTCCTCAATATATCATATTTAAACTTTCAAGGCCAACTTTAATCACAAAGAACACTTTCAATGTGTAATGAATACCTAGACTTGTCACTGGAGAGTTTTAAATCAAGCTCGGCAGGTCGAAAAGTGAAAACGATACGTTTTGATAACTTTTTTTCTCTGATTTTTGGCCCCTTTTTTCCGATCTCAGATCTCAGACCATAGTTCGTTGTTACAAATCATAATATTGATTTAAGTCTCACCTTTGGCCCTTTCTCGGAATAAAAACAGGAGCCGCCGTTGAGACAAGGCCACTTGACGCAGTCAGGGACTCCAGGCGGTCCTCCCGGAAGGAAAGTAGGAGCGAAATCTCTTCTCGTCGGCGCAACTTCTGGTGGAAGAGGAGTTGTCGTTGGTTCACGGAAAACGGTTCCTTTGGTCGTTTGAGATCCATACACTGAGTGGTCCACCGTTTCCGCCCCCTCCGTTGTTTGTCCGAGACCGATTTTCGTTGGGTAGAGAGCCGGACCGATTTCGTTCATCTCGGTCGAGTGCGAATACCATCGGTCGAAATCCTCGGTGGTCAACGAGCGTTGAGTTCGGAACCGATCTTCGTTGAACGATGTCGTTTCCATTTCCGACAACGTTGAGTCACCGGAGGGAGAAGGCGGGAAATTTGAATATGAAGTTAAATCGGTCAATGGCCGGTAGTCCGTCGTGAAATCGGTTATGGTTCCAGTGTAGTTGTCGATCGGGACGAGGCCGGATCTCGCAGTGTATGTTGACCGGAAGTCGGGCGTCAGATAAGTGGTCAAACCTTCAAGAAAGAAAAGCAACAATTAGAGACGAAATTTTGTAAAAGGCAGTGCACTGAAAGAAAGAAAAAAAAAGTGCTAATTTTAACTAATTTATACTTTAAAGTATGGACCCCACTTAAAAACTGTTAGTCTGACTATTTAAATTAGTTAAATTACCTAACTCCGTTCCGTGTTAATTCACATATTTTTTAACTATTTTAAATAGTTAAACTAACCGTTTTTAAGCGGTGTCCATATTTTTAACTAATTCAGCGATTTTTTTCCAGTGTGGTGCAGTGTTGCCAATTCATGGAAGAAATTATTCGAATTTTACATTAACTAAAATAGGGGACAGATCGGATAATGTTCCGATAAATGGCAACACTGCCTTGGTGGCTCATTCAATATGCCAATATGACAACCGTAATTTTTTGTCATAAATTCGTGGGAAAAATTCAATTTTAGGAGGGACAGATTGTATCTTCAAGAACCCATTACTTAAAGTGATTCTTCAGCGTTTAGTGCTGATTCCTGCCACCAGAGCGCTACCGTTCGATTTAAGTCGAATTTTAGGCCGAAAGTAATTTATTTTTAAGAAAACGGAGTGTCAGTTACTATAAAATCATCTGAAGAGAGTCTCTGCGAAAAATCTCGTCAATAACTTCAAAAATAAGGCTGAAAGTACCAAAAAAAGAAATATCGCAAATTGATTTTTGTATCGAATTGCAATTTTTCATTTTTTTGGTACTTTCAGCCTTATTTTTGAAGTTATTGACGAGATTTTTTGCAGAGACACTCTTCAGATGATTATCTAGTAACTGACACTCCGTTTTCTAAAAATAAATTACTTTCGGCCTGTAATTCGACTTTCATCGAATGGTAGCGCTCTGGTGGCAAAAATCGGCACTAAACGCTGATTAAGAATCACCTTAAAGGCTTTTGTTTTTTTCCCTTCTCTTTTTCTTTTGCTTCCCCCTTCTTTCTCTTCCTCTTACTGTTGTTGGTGTTGTTTTTTTTTTGGGGGGGGGGGTCCAAGGAGGGGGGCGTGCCGCAGTGCCCCCCTCTGGCTCCGCCCATGATTTACCTGCATCCGAAGTAGTCTCAAAGTCCTCCTCCGGGAACTCGGTCGTTTCCCAAGGGGCAGCAGAATCCGTCGGCAGTGAGAGATCCAGATCGTCGGTCGCTTCTGCCAATAACGTGACGTCATCGTGCGGGTATCCTATCGTCCGATTATCGTAATCGAAATCATACCTCGTCGGATAGTCGGTGCTTTGACTGCTCAGGTAACCGGTGGCGGCAGTGGCTGTCGTTAATTCAATCTCCGGTGGTGTCAGCATCTTCGTGCTCGTATCGTACAGTGATGACATGTCCAGATCCTCCGGCATCGTCGATGTTTCAAATGGTCTTGTCCCGAGTCTTGTTGTCAGGGATGCGAGGGTCCTGTAGCTATAGCTAGGCGGTAGACGAGTGATCCTGTACGTGCAGTCAAACGCTTCGTCGCTTGTAATGAGACAATCGCAAAGGGCTCCCGTCAAACTTGGCGGACAGGTGCAAGTGTAATTGTCTATTCCGTCAATGCACGTACCACCGTTCAAACACCTAACACAAAACAATTGATAAAGTACATGATTATAATTTCGCTTTTATCTTCGAAATAGGTACTAGCACCAGAGCTGCCGTTTTGCGTATAATTAATGGTATTTTTTCAATTCACCGATGATTCCACCGGTTGAAAAAAGATTACACGGTTCGGTTCAAAGTATATGACTGTAATAAATAAGTGTAACGCACGAAAATACTATAGCATCTGTAATATTTTCTCAACCGGTCGAGTCATCGATGACTTTAAAAAAACTTGCGGATGTTTTAATTACACAGAAAAAAATGGTCGTGCTCCAGACACGAACTTTCCGTGTTCTAGACACGGGATACGTTCTAGATACGGGAACGAGTTCTGAGCGCAATCTATTTAGGTTGAGTTTGCGTCTGAAACGCATCCCGTCGTGTCCAGGAACCAATAAATGTACGGTCACACGGTCCTCGGCCCCAAGTCCGCCCCAAGTCCGCCCTAAGTGCTTCAACAAGCATCGGCCACCAGCCAACGGACCGCATCGGACCGTTTTAAAATAGTGCAAACACAAAACTAACCTCAAAATAGCACTTAGGGTGGGTTAGAGAGGCTCTAGACCCGCCCCAAGTAACGTAAAGTTGGGAGCGGACCCAACACTCCGATGTGCCGTTAAAGAAATGTGAGGTTAAAATCGCCATTTTTAGGTACGACCTAAAGCCCGTGTGTACCGTACATTTATTGGTCCCAGAACCTGAAAAGTTTGTGCTCTGAGCACGTTCCGAACTGGTGTGTATATAGATCGTGTCTGGAGCACGTGCTTTTTTTCTGTGTAATTAACGACGATACTACCGATTGAGAAAAGATTACAGATCAGAGTATCCTCGTGCAGTACAGTCATACTCTGAACTGAACGTCAACTTTTCTCAACCGGTGGAACCATCGGTGAATTGAAAAATATCATTAATTATACGCGAAACGGCAGCTCTGACTAGCACGGCAGATAAAATTACAGGCTGGAATACTGAATGTGATAACTCTAAAAACTCTCATGATCAGAGTCCGGAAACCTCGTTTGCCGCCGTAAGAGCTCATGTAAATGTAACCCTTAATATCTTCCTTAAAAGTTGATTAAAAAATGTATAAATACGGCATCTATGAATTTGTTTGCCCTTAAACTTTCGACTGTATTCACTTTGATTTCATTTTTCGATCATTAGTAAGTACGGTTTAAGACGACTCTTGAAATCCTTATGGCGGATAACATGTGCAAAACATGGGAACTTTAGACCCATATTATGCAGTTAAAACAAAATATTTTAAAATAATTTGCAAGGAAAATAGAAGGAGAAAAGGCTTAGTGCTAAAAAAAAATTCTAATCATTAGGCAGTTTAATAAACGAAATATTTTTGTTGGCAGTAACATGTTACCTTATGGAAGAACAAGAAATCCTGACTCCGAAGCGTTGCCTCATCGACCCAGTATTCCAGCCTGTAATTGTATCGGTCGTGGTACTAGATTTAAGTGCGAGCAGACATTTTGTGACTAATTAATGGAATTTATCAATTCACCGATGCGATTTGATTCCACCGGTTGATAAAAAGAGTGTACTGCTTAGCGTAAATTGTACACTGTTATAGAAACGTCAGGAAATGTCAAAGGCTAATAATCAAGTAAAAATACCCCCCTTCCCCTATAAATATGGGTCTTTAAATGCTTCCGTTTTTGAGCTACGTTTTTCGAAGTTGGCAACAAAATTAGTTTTTTTCTCTTGTGGCCAAAGCTCTCGATACGGTTGCACTATAGTTGACCGCTAGACGTAACTTTTCGCGAGAAGTTTATTCCTCACGAGATTAATTGAATTTTGCACCAAAATTACGTTCAGTAGCTAATTTTGGTGCAGTTTTTTCAAGAGCTTTAGCCGCGACTGGGGGGAGGGGGGGAACCCATTTTTTTCCAACTTTGAAAATCGCAGCTCAAATAGAAATCATTTTAAGACTTATGTTTGTATGAAAAGAAAAATCCGTACTTTGACTTAATCAATCGGATCTGAAATTATTTGACGTTAATCCTAAAACTCCCACACGGAAAAAAAACTACGGTGAAAATAACCATACGGATACCTGATTTTGGCACCTGCTAGATGTTATGGTAATGTTAACTAGAAGTATACTATGTTTTGACTAGGTACTAGGTGATGTCACCTGATTGCATGTCGAATTTACTTACAGTATCGGTAAATGTACCATACTTCTGGTCAAGTTTACCATAACATCTAGCAGGTGCCAAAATCAGGTATCCGTATGCTTATTTTCACTGATCTTTTTTTTTCCGTGCAGTAAAACACTGTAGAGCACATAAATTTTCTGATCTGCTGTCTTTTCTTAACCAACGGAGTCTGCGTTATTGATTTTTTTTAAAAAAAAGTCTGATTTTTTTGTGAGATTTGGGGGTTGATCACGAAGGATCGGATTTAAATCGTCACAATGATCACATCAAATATATGATCGAAATCTGCTTGGATTTGAAGAAGAAGAAATAAAAATGTACAAGAAATGGTCTTTTGCACACTCTCGCTGCAGTAATATGGAGCATGTATTCCCAAACATCAGTGGCGTCTCTAGATTTTTGCATTTGGGGAGGCAGGATGTGAGATTCTCTGTGGAGGATCTGCCCCCCCCCCTTCTATTGGCAATTCATGAACCTTTAACACAGGCAAAAAGGTGATGTCACCAAAAGCCCTCTTGTGACCCCTCTATCGATTCAGCTTGGCAAATGGAGTCGATCGCCCTCAAGGGTTTTCATATCTTTTGCAAGTGGGGCTCTCTCACGTATGGTAACTCATGAATCCTTTTACGTAGGCAAAAATGCCAGTTGCATGGCGTCACATGATTATCGCATTGGGGGGGGGAGATGTGAAATTCTCTGTGAGGTGAGTCTTCCCCCTCCCCTCAGTTAGCAGGGCGCCTGGGGTCAACCCCGGAAAACTTTAAAAAATTTAGGTTCATTTAGCAAAAGTTCACGCTATTCCGAACAAAATTTTTCTCAAAATCACGGACGAAAACCATCAATTTATTTCCTAGTTTCCACTTAGAAAAATGTGAAAATATATTCATCAGAGGTTAGGTCAATTTATAAGCTAGGATTTTCATTTTCGGGTTTGTTTAGACATCAATCACAATTTCACTTTAATTTGCTCTAAAATCCTGTACTCTGAAATCTTAAAAAAAACAAAAAAGAAGGTTGTTAAACTTCTAGTTCCGCTAATTTTAAAGTATCCATTCAACCAATCACAGTCAATATGCTTTCCCTCCCCTTTCCCCCTTTAATTTTCTCCTCCTTCGTCCCCTTCTTCTTTGTTTTCCTAATTTTCTCTATTTTTCTGTTATTTTATTCCTCCTCTCTTATTTTTTTCTTTTACTTTTATTTCCTTTTTCACACGTTTTTTCTCTCTTTACTATTTGTGGGGGGGGGGGGGGGGTTACGTTCGGAGGGGCGCACCTCCCCCCCCCCCCCTCTGGTGACGCCACTGCCACACATCTTATTACTACAAAACAGACGAACTCTTTTCAAGACCATTCATAATCGATTCTCAACGCTGATGGCAGTTGGCTCAAAACCACAGACGGGATTGGTTTTTTCTAAATCCCTTTTACAATTCACTTTTTACAATCACAATCAAATTTTTAACGCCGCGTTTCATTTGTACCTTTTGTTGCAATACTGCATCAGGTCCAGCGGCGCGGCGCGCGTACCGCCCATTCCCGCGTCCTGACCTCCGATTTTTAGGGGTGGTTTTTTTAGGGGAGGAAGGGAAGAAATTTCAGTCAAACGCTAATCAGTGCAAGCCCCTATATACCAACAAAAATCCTGCGTACGCCACTGCCTTACATTGGGCTCCTCTGCTCTGAACCATGGGCGGATACAGGGAATTGTCTTTCTCTCTCTCTTCCTATTTGAAAACGTGCGTTAGAAAAGGACAGAAGAGGGGGCCAAAGTCACGTGATGGCCCCCTCTGCTATCCTTTTCTAACACATAACTTCAAATGGAAGGAGAGAGAGAGAAAGACAATTCCCTGTATCCGCCAATGCTCTGAACTTAAATAGCGGCACACACTGGATCGAATCATAGCTTTTTTCGGACAAGATAAGTTTCGGGTTTTCGCCGCAAAAGCGTTGTATATTTTAAGCGTCCTTTTCAATCGGATTTGACTTCCTTATTCCAAATCCAAGAATTCCAGTCAAATCCAAGATGGCGGAGTGGAAGTGAAAGCGCAACTCGAGGGCCCGTAGCAAAGAATGGATTGCAAATGGCCGACTTGGAAAGTGCTCTTGAGCACATTCCACATTCCACCTTCCAGTTCCAATTTTATTGCGTCATATCCGGAAACGGGCCAAGTGGATTTGGACTACTCGAGGACGAATATTCCAAATCCGCCGTGGAAAGTGGAATTATTCCGAGTCAAATCCGATTGAAAAGGACGCTTTATGTAAACTCTGTTCAGGATACGATGAGACTTGGTGAGTCAGGTAGAAACGCACTACTTTGCGACGCGGCCCTTTGAGTTGTATATAGCCATTGTGCTCACTCGGGCTCTTTTCGATTGGACCCTACTTTGGGAAGAGGCAATACCGAGAATCAGCTGACTATGAATGTTATCTGTGCAAAAGTCAAATTAGAAACGGTTACAGATACGACGAAATTGATGAAATTAATGGCCAAAGGGCCTTAACTCGTCTAAATTAGTCGGGATTGACTCCTCATCACCTTCGGTGTGTTATTTATTGAAAATTCAATTTATGAGTGTTTCTCAATTGAATTCTTTAAAAAAATAAGTGTCCGAGTAATGAGAGTCGAATTTGACTACTTATGACGAGTTATGGCTCTTTGGGCATAAATTTCATCCATTTCGTCGTATCTCTAACCGTTTCAAATTTGACTTTTGCACAGATAACATTCATAGTCAGCCGATTCTCGGTATTGCCTCTTCCTGAAGTAGGGTCCAATCGAAAAGAGCCCGAGTGAGCACAAAGGCTATACAACTCAAAGTGCTACGTTGCAAAGTAGTGCGTTTCTACCTGACTCACCAAGTCTCATCGTATCCTGAACAGAGTAAGTACAGTTACAGTGGGGAGTTCATCATTTCCGCACAAAATACGGGGTCTCATCATTTCCGCACAAAAACCTCGATTCTCATTTCCGCACAAAATCTTTTCCGCACAATCATTTTTTTTGCACACTATGACAACGCTGCGAGAGAATGAACTTAATTTTTATACGAGACATATTATAAAATGGCGTAAAATGTATGTAAAAAGAAGGACTCACCTATGACAAAAGAATGGTATCTCGAATAGTAATGAAACAGTATATAAACGTTGAATTGGATGGCGATTATAAGGCGAACATGGGGTTTGCTCGACAAAAAGGTCTCAGACTCTACTTCAAATTTAAAAAGTAAAACCTAGGAAATTTTTACCTTTATGCGCGATAACCCGGTTAAAAATGCATCAGAATTTCCGTGTCTATGCAAACAAATTCTGTTTACTTTTCAATAACCTCCAAAAACCAAAGAGTATAAATTTTTATACTCTTTGCCAAAAACACACAAGGAAATAGGTTGTTTACTTCTTTGAGGTTAGTTTTCGACCTCTGATACCGGTGACGTGGAATTCCACCGGTACTCCGGTTGAGCTCAACGGAGAATTTCAAAACTTTCCCAATCGTACTTGATCAGGCTGCACGGGACAAAGACGCACTCCTTGATTAGCTTGTGTCCAGCTTCTCCTTTATTTTCAGAGAAGCAACGTTGCCAGATTGTGCAGCCTCGGTGTTTGTGCGGAAATGATGACCCACAAATTTTGTGCGGAAATGATTTTGTGTGGAAAAGACGAGCAGCCTTACAGTGACTAGATAAACCACAGTGTGGTCATTTCCGGTCGTGTTGCTGATTGGCTGGCGTTTACACACCCAAGTGGCCTCGTCCGCCCATAAGAACGCGTGCAAAATACCGATCGAGCGGACGCGGATGTGAGTGGAGAGCAGCAGAGAGAATGTAAACAAACTGGCCGCTGACGGATGGGACAAAAGGAACCCCTTTATTCAGTGATTACGGCAAAATAAGGGCTAAAGGTGGAGTTTAAAGCTCAGTTTTATAATTTTGACGCTATAAGCTTTCGTTTGAGACCTTATTTTCCAAATTTGCTTTGATATTTATATTTTTAACGATTTTTTGAAAATCGGGTGTTTTACACGCTTTCTTATGGGTGGTAAGGTCCGTTTGGGTGCGTAGCAATTGACCACACTGTGGTTTATCTATAGTCACCGTATATGCAGTTGTTACTATTTTTTATTTTTTATTTTTGTTTTACTATAAACTATGTAATCTCACACCTTTTAAGCTTTAAAATTGGAAATTTACGTGATTCCATGAGAAACTTTTCCTTTCAATCCGATGGATAGCGCCGCTAGTCGCTTTTCGGAAAAGTTGTGTTTTGGCATTTTAAATTGAAAACAGAGAAACAACGCTAAATCCAAGAACGACAGCCATCTGCGTATATTTTTTTTTTTTTTTTTTTTTTTTTTTTTTTTTTTTTTTTTTTTTTTTTTTAATATAGATTTTTGAGCCCAAAATGAGCGAAATTGGTTGAGCAGTAAAGCCGTAATTAATGGGATTAATTTCGCCAGAAACTTAGTGAGTGGCCAGAAACTTAGTGAGTGCGAGTGATATAGACTGTTTTATTGGAACGATATAGCGTATAGATCGCCGTCCGAGGGCTTCTGGTTCCAAACAAACTCTGATTCAACGCATTTTCCCTATAAGCTGATTTTTGAAGGGGAATTCAGACAATTAAATCAAACAATAAATGCGACCTTTTTGCGATTTTGAATTCTACGTCCTCGAAAATGCTTAATTTTGCCTGCTTCCACCCGTAAAACTGTCGGAATCAACAAGATATTACAGATTAAACGATGCGTTTGGAGGTTGGAATCACCCAAATGTTATTGTTGTTGTTGTGGAATTGGTGGGGATTTCGGGCGATTCTAACCTACAAATGCAATATTTAACCTGTAATATCTTATTGATGTCGGCACACGGAAAAAAAACTACGGTGAAAATAACCATAAGGATACCTGATTTTGGCACCTGCTAGATGTTATGGTAATGTTAACCAGAATTATACTATGTTTTGACTAGGTATTAGGTGATGTTACCTGATTGCATGTCGAATTTACTCAAAGAATCGGTAAAGGTACCATACTTCTGGTCAAGTTTACCATAACATCTAGCAGGTGCCAAAATCAAGTATCCGTATGGTTATTTTCACTAATCTTTTTTTTCCGTGCAGTTTTAGTCAAGGAACCAGGCATAATTAGGCATTTTCGAGGACGTGGAATTCATAACCGCAAAAAGTTCGCTTATGGGGAAATTACATTGAACCAGAGTTTGTTTGAAACCAGAGGCCCTCGGACGGCAATCGATACGATATATATCGCTCTACTAAAACAGTCTATTATGTCCATCCGTCTCCCTCGCACTCACTGAGGCTTATGGAAATGTTTGAATTTCATAATTTTTTGTTTTATTTTGGAGTGTTTCAGCTTGAAACTTTTAATGTATTTTCATGAAGTATGCTCGCAGGTGATAGCGTTCCTTCAATTTTTACTTTTGCGTAAATTCATCAGTGTAGCCAAAAATTTTTGACTTTTTGAGCAGCTCGACGCGAAGTCCCCGGCCCGGCGGCCCGCGGCCGCGGCGGCACTATGGTCTGAGATCGTCAAAAAGTGACCAAACATCAGAAAGCAAATTTCTCGGCTCGTGCCATCTGGCAACAATGTCATCCCTCCATTTGATTGTATGTAAAACAATCGATTCGAAAGTGAAGCAGCGCTTCACCAGCAATCGATTCTTAAACATAGATTCAAACGGAGCGAAGACATTGTTGCCAGATGGCACGAGCCGCCACAGCTTTCAAGACCAATTTCAATCATAAAAAAACACTTTCAGCAAGGTCTTTAAACCCAGAAATATCACTGGAAAGTTTTAAATTAAGCTTAAAAGGTCGAAAACGACGATTTTTTTTCTTTTTTTTTTTTCACTGATCTTTGGCCACTATTCTTCGATCTCAGAACGTATGCACGGTTCAAACTAATTGACCCTAGAACTGAAACCACCTTAAACTTGTTACAACTAGTTAGAAACAAAGTTAGCAAAGTTAGAAATAGAGAAATTATTGCAATGGCGCAGAGATTTTCAAGGTATTTTGTTTCGATATTTGGCTCACTACGACTCAGTAAATCATGATAATTACTAAATAATTTGCCCTCATTGTGCCTATAGTACTATCCTAAAGAATATTCATCCATGAAGTATCAATATTATTTAACCATATGTGACTTGGAGGTGTAAATGCAGAAACTTTCTGTGGTGTCTGTCTGTTTGTCCGTAGCCATAAAACGTGAAACCCAGCATAACTTTTGAACTATTGATCCATCATATGCATCCAAATTTTGCAGAGATCTTGCTTTTAACATTATCCGGACATTTTTTGTTTTTTGTTTTTTTGACTTTTTTATATTTAGGTTAGTTATGGATGAAAAATGGTTTGCATTAAAATCAATGAGAAAATGGGTCAAAAAAAGGACAAATTTAAATATTTCAAAAATGAATCTTTAGATCTGGATAAAAATATCAAAGGGGGATTTGGGGTCTCCCCTAGGATATTAAAGGAGGGTCTGGGGGTCTCCCCCAGGATGTTAAAGGGGGGTGTCCTCCTCAGGATACGAAAGGGGGGTCTGGGGGTCTCCCCCAGAATATTGAATTAACTGGGGTCTGGGGTCTGGGCCCAGATTAAATTTGACTTGAGAAAGTGTTCGTAGGGTATTCCCTACAGTTTATTTTTTTTAATTACCTCGCCATTTATTGTTCTTATAATCTTAATTTTCGTTCATTTATTGATGTCCCTAGAAATCCCATACTTCGACCAATTGTGCGGCGCACAGTGCAGTGAGAAAAATGCTCCAAAATCGCTTTAGGCAGCTTTACTCGGCAAATCATCGAGACATTTAAAAACTGAAAAAAAAAAAAAAAAAAAAAAAAAAAAAAAAAAATTTAAGAAAGGAAAAGATAGCCCCATCAAATTCTTTTGTAACTTAATTTTTGACCGAGAAATTCTGCCCCCTGTGAAAAATTATTCAGAGCAGGATTTCTCGATCAAAAATTAAGTTGCAAAAGAATTTGATAGCGCGATCTCTTCCTTTCCACAGAAGAAAAAGGTGTGTTTTTCAGTTTTTAAATGTCTCGATGATTTGCCGAGTAAAGCTGCCTAAAGCGATTTTGGAGCTGTTTTCTCACTGCACTGTGCGGCGCGGCGCGGCCTCCGCGAGAGTCACCCTTTTGCCAATATACAGCCACAGAATAATAACTCCCATAAGAGCCAATGGAAGCAAGTTTGGAATTTAACGGCACCAATAGGCAACGCTGTGGTCCTATATCCCAACATGGCGGACGTGTGTGATTTGTGTTGAAACTCATTTATTTCTGTAAATTCTGGAAATAAATTTTAAGTTTCCAGCCTCACTTTTATTCTATTGGCATTTCAGAATGAAAATTTCGCGGATCATGTCCTATACTTTTTTTTATTTTTCGCGCGCGAATCCAGATGTAAACATCCTATATCCCAACATGACGGACGCGAAATGAATTTGCTTCAAAATCCGACAGAGTTTCCGTTCTGATTGTATTATTCTGTGATACAGCTGCCAAAGATCTGCTGCTCCCTCCCTACCTCCTTCCCTCCCTCCCTCCCTCCCTCACTCCCTCCCTCCTTCTCTTTGCTCTATTTTTTTATTATTTGGGGATATTTTATGTATAACAACTGGCGTGTGCTGCATGTAGGGTCCCTATGGATATCTTATATTTAGAGACCCTAGCTGCATGCAGCGGCCCAGGCAGAAGAAGGGTCCCACCCCTCTTCCAGAGAGCTACTTTTGTTTGCTTTTTATTGCGGGGATTCGTTGCACTGGGGGATTCCTGCTGGTGCCGGTTAGTCGTATTCCTGACGCTGATACGGAGTGGTTGCAGCAAAAATGTATCTGTTGAAAACAAGCTGGTCTTCCTTGTGTTTTATTTTCTTACTCACATCGGTCTTGCGGAGGTGTGCTCGTCATAATGTGAGCATTAGTGACAAAAGTGCAGGTTTTTCTTATGTTTCATTCGTTTATCCACATCGGTGATTAGGAGGAGGAGTTGTCGCATTCGCATTATAAATGTGAGTATCAGTTTAATATGGGCTGGGATTTCTGGTGTTCTTTATTGGTAAAACTGTGGATCAAGGACTTTTCGTACACTAGGGCTCTATATATTTTTATTTTCAAAACATTTGGTTTTTTAAAGTGGTGCACTTTGAAAATTGCTGTAAAGATGGGCGGAAACAACATTTCAACGTTTTTCATGCAAAATGTTTCGTTTTTGATACATCATAGTTCAAAGTTCGACTTGGACTCTTTTTTAGAGAATAAATCAGCCCTCCTGTCTGAAAAGTCGGAATTTCAAAACGGGAGCCTGAAATACTGGGAAAAAAAAATTATTTGGTTTTCTATTAAAAAAAAAAAAAAAAAAAAAAAAAAAAAAAAAAAAAAAAAAATACGACTTGGCATTCATTCAAGAAAATCCTTTTCTCGTGAGTTTTGACTGTATTTTCTTATTCACTTGGGTAAAACGGAGAGGTCACAAGACTTTGAATATCATTTGAAAATCGGCTGGTCTCAAAATAAAAATCTTGTGTTTTTTACCATAATTCTGTGTATCTAGTTTAAATTCTGGTGGAAAATCTAGAGTCTTCCGGTAAAAATACTTAAAACTCATCAGTTGACGCAGAATTTTGCTTCTAGTATTACTATTAGAATTTAGTTTTGTTTTGTTTTTTTTTTTTTTCATAATAAAAATAAAACAGGACATAACTTAACGAATGCAAGTCAAGATTATGTATAGTCAAAAGCGAGATAACTTAAACAATTTTAAAATAATTTATTTTAGAGCTTTAAATGAGTTAATTAGTATGGTTTTCGCAAGAAAATATCAACACTTAGAGGTTTTAAAAGCAAAAAAAAAAAAACCACACATTTTCATGCCCGGAACAATTTATGTTTCGATCAGTGGCGTGGCGTGAAATTTGGCAACAATGTATTTTCTCCATTCAAATTTATCAAAAAATTCGAATGCTTCGGTCATCGGCGATGATCAGACACGTCGACCTTTCTAATGTATTTAAATGGGAGAAAAGAATGTTGCCAAATCGCACGCCTCGCCGCTGGCTTAGATCCAATGTGCCACGTTACGAGTATGCATGAAGAAGTAGTGGCTCGTGCAATTTGGCAACAATGTTTTTCCTTCATTTGGATCTATGTGCAACAATCGATTGTCTATCGAGTCGATAGTTTTACATTCAATCAAGGGTTATTATTTTGTAACGCGGGTGGGACATTCAGACAACTTTGAAGTAATTTTTTTCACCTCTTTAATAATTTAAATGAAAATACTATCCCACCAACAGAAAGGTCTTAACTTCTAGATAGTGATAGGATTTCCAAAATTTAAAAAAAGTCTATTCAAAGCTGAGAAAAGAGCAAAATAAGGGTGTAACGGGTGGTACAGAAAATAGACAAAGTTTTTGAATCACTTCAGAAAAAGTTGAAACTCTGAGTTTTGAAGAGATGAAAATTTGGAAAAAAATATATGTTAAAGATGAGGGCGTATAAGCGCTTTGATCATACACAAAGTTTTTTTTTTTTCATTTTTTAAATTATTTCTCTCTAAAAAAATTAAAAAGTAGCGTAACGGGTGGGACGCGTGTGATTTGGTCATTGAAAATACACATCAAACCTGCTGTAACATCAACACGTTTGACCTTACTAGATTTAGATAATATTTTCGTCTCTGGTTGCATTTCAATGCAAAACAAGACTGCTAGGCACTAATTTTTAATTTTCATTTTTTGCATATCATGTCCACTTTACTGTGGAATGGCCCTCAAACGAAAGAAAAACGTTGTTGCGAAATCGCTCGAGCCGCTACTGTCATTAAGTTGCGTTCCTTACCCCGGTCCTAAAAGACACTCATCATATCGCCATTGACACCTATCGCCGTGGTAGTCTGGCACACAGTAGCAAACACTCTTTCCATCTTCTTCCAAACACAGAGCATCGTTTTCGCATGTGTTTTCTCCGCACTCCTCTAAAGCTACATCACAGTTCTGACCGGTAAATCCTGTGCAAACAAAAAGAAATAATTGTTCAGTTTTATACTTTTATACGCGCTGTATTCATTCTCGCGCTGTTTAATGCAGAGGCGTGCCGTGGTTTCCAGAGAGGAGAGGCAAAAATGCAATATTGCCGCCCTCCGCGAACAAAATTATAAATTTGATGATCTTTTTTTTTTTTTTTTTTTTTTTTGCTTGTCACACACTGATTTTGCCTTCCTCTGTAATTCATTTTAAAATTTGAACTTTTTTGTTTTTTTGTTTTGTTTTGTTCACCCTATTTTGCCGCCCTGGGTAAGGGTGTCCACATGCATCTCCCCCCGGCACGCCCCTGGTTTAATGAAACTTTGGAAAGGAAATCTGGCAGTCGCTTATTCGTTCACCTTGAAATCGCAACTAAGTTGAAAATATTTTGAATAGAAGATTCGGTTGGTGCTGCGAGATTTCTTCACAAAAATTTCGATTTTACGATTTACTGTCATTCAAAGTAATCCGTGGGAAAATTCTTTTGATCAATAAAGAAGGGGTTGTTTGTAAAATAGAGGGCTTTATAGAGGGTTTTAGTAATGGTGACTGCCGGTGACGAGCGTTCCAAAAAAAAGCCGATATGTCTCTCTCGCTCTCACGTGACCCCTATGTACTGCCATCTCACTCTAATTTCAAAAATCGTTTATAGAGACTTATTTTGTAAAATTTCATGGCAGAAATGAATTCTTCGAGGCATTTTAATGCGATTTTGATAAAAATATTTCGTGAAACAAGGCCCTGTATACGAATTTCGAAACTAGAAAGAGATGGATGTACACAAGGGTCACGGGAGAGTGAGTGAGATAGTTTGGAACGCTACGCGAGTTTTATCACAACCGATTGCGACCGATATGCGCATTGTTGTGGTTGTTGGCTAACCGTTGACTTCGCACTAAAACCATCTATTGGTTAAGAAGAATCAACGAATTTGATCGCGCTAATTTTACTAGCAATTAGTGTGACAAAACCTATTCTTTTTTTCGGCGTGGTAAAATTATGTTTAGCGTTTTCATTAGGTACTGTATAATGTTACTGTAATGTTATTGTAAGTTACCGAATGGACAAGCACAGGCATAGGCAGCATGTAGATCGATACAAATACCGCCATTTTGACACGGTGATGAGTCGCATTCGTTAATGGGGATGTCACATAAACTGCCTGTCCAACCTGGAAAAGATACAAATCGAAAGACGTTGACATTATTTTGACACACTGTCGACAGCCCTCGGTATACATTTCATTTAATAACGCAACTACTCTGTTCACGATAAGAAGGCGGGTGATAATTCAGGTATAGTAATGCACTATTTAGCAACAGTGTGGCATTGCTGGCTACTCCAACCCTTTGCAGTGGCCGTTGTTCTTCTGATTCCTCTCTTGGCACGGAGGATTTCCAAGAACCGACAGACTCAAACATTTACACACGTCCAGTAAAAATTGCGAACGGTCAAAAATACGAAAAAACGGACGAAATTTTCGCCCTAAAGGGCCAAAACTCGGCAAAAATAGTCGACATCGAATATTGATGACTCTCAGAAATTCGTATTTTTCAGTCTGAATTAAATTCAGGATATTTCGTCCACAATATCGAATTCTGAGAGTCATCAATGTTCAAAGTCGACTATTTTTGCCGAGTTTTGGCCCTTTAGGGCGAAAATTTCGTCCGTTTTTTCGTTTTTTTGACCGTTCGCAATTTTTACGGGACGTGTGTAAATTTTTGAGTCTGTCGGTTCTTGGAAATCCTCCGTGCCAAGAGAGAGTTCGGGAGAACAACGGCCACTGCGAAGGGTTGGAGTAGCCGCTATAGCCGCACTGTGGATAAATAGTGCGTTACTACCTGAATTCTCACCCGCTTTCTTATCGTGAACAGAGTATGAAATCAATCTTATCGTTTCCTTCGCATTCTTTGATCAATGGGGCTGTTGCACACCTTTGCTATAAAGCGATTCAATAGTTGATTCTGATGTAAAAACCTCCAAAACTATAGTCCGTTTCATTTAAATAGAAGCTTGAGCTCGACTCTTTCCCCTCCGAGTTTTACCCTCTCTCTCGTAACATGTGATGACTCGAGACCTGCCCCATCGGTAGGAGATTCCGTCCGTCACAATAGGCAGTCAGCTATCCAAAGGACAGTCTATTGTGATGGACGGAATCCCCGACTGATGGGACAGGTCTCGAGTCATCGCAGGTACGAGAGAGAGGGTAAAACTAAGAGGGGAAAGAGTCGTGCTCAAGCTTCTATTTAAATGAATTATAACGATGGCGGCACTAAAAAATATACTGAATATGGGTTCGAGTACATACATGTATTATAACATACAGCATTTGAATTCAGATTGTGAGATACTTCAGCTATCAAGGCCTCGCAAAGGGTCTGAATTCGGAACTATTCTATTCAAGAAGTTTCAAAGAA
The DNA here is from genome assembly GCA_011764245.1 of Trialeurodes vaporariorum. NCBI lineage: Eukaryota > Metazoa > Arthropoda > Insecta > Hemiptera > Aleyrodidae > Trialeurodes > Trialeurodes vaporariorum. The sequence continues at coordinate 9,855,850 of VMOF01000379.1, forward strand.
CAGTCAAGACCAGTGTTGCCATTTTTCGGATAAATATCAAATTTTTCCCTTTAGACTTAATCAGTTTTATTGAAATCTGGCAAACATCGGGAAGAAACATTCCAGAGCCGCCTTTGTCAGGAGTAAGAGTGTGTAAGTACTTAATAAAAAGTAAGAAACTTACCGGGCAAGCACGCGCACGTGTAAGAGAGTCCAGGTCCTTCAACGCACGCGCCACCGTTCTGGCACGGCTTTTCATTTGTCGTGTTGCAAACAGCCAAGTCCGATTCGCAGTGACTTCCTGTGTACAGAAAAAGAAATTCTATTCAACCAAGAAACTGAGGCGTGAAAATGAAGAAGCTTTCTATTCCACCGGAGCTTTTTATTCCAAGTAGCTTTTTTTTCTGAGCTTTCTGTTTGAAGGAGCCATCATCCGAGGCTTCTAATCTTTTCAAGAATTATTTATGCGTTTCGTATGCATTGGCGGATCCAGAAGAATCTATCCTTCTCTCTCAACTCCCATTAGATCGTGTGTGTTAGAAAAGGACAGATTAGGGGCAGTCACGTGATTTTCGCCCCCTCTTCTATCCTTTGCTAACACATGCATTCTAATGGGAGATGAGAGAGAAGGATAATTTCCTGGATCCGCTAGTAGCGTTTCGGGTTTTTTCTTATTCAACCTCGCCCTTTTCTTCTTTTCCAAATAGGCTTATATTTCGGGAAGCTACTTTTTTGCACTCTCACAATCTCAATCGACTCGATTTCGATTGAATCAGGGAATGTTTCATACATTGCGAAGAAACTGTCGTCGGACCGAAACACAACTGAATGACATTGTGAATTTTTTTTTTCTTCGTAAGAAATAATCTTTTCTTGTATCGAATCACTCTTTCATATTCGGTTATTTTCCTTTTTTCGTTTCTGTTTCTTCATTCATGTGTATAGAATAGACGAAGGATGTTGTATGAAGAGAAGAAACTGGCATGAAGAGATAAAATGCACTCGTTTCTAGTGGAGGATTGTGAAATGCGAATTTTTGATGTATTATATCCGTTTGAATCTTTATGGCGCGACCCTCAACGGGTGCCATTGAAGCTCTACCGATACTTTTACATACACTGAAAAAAAACTACGGTGAAAATAACCATACGGATACCTGATTTTGGCACCTGCCAGATGTTATGGTAATGTTAACCAGAAGTATACTATGTTTTGACTAGATACTAGATGATGTTACCTGATTGCATGTCGAAATTACTCAAAGTATCGGTAAATGTACCATACTTCTGGTCAAGTTTACCATAACATCTAGGAGGTGCCAAAATCAGGTATAATTATGGTTATTTTCTCTAATCTTTTTTTTTCCGTGTAGGTATAAATGAGTGGGGGGGGGGGGGGTTGATAATCGATAATCGAGCCACCGTACTGCTGGATTCTCAATTTTCTGAACCGGCCTTTTGAATTTAAAGAAAGAAAAAAAAAATGGATGCAAATCAAAGAGTAAACAAGAGTCGCAATTGAATGGAAGACCTGCGTGGTCAACGTAGATAAGGGATCCGAACGCGGGCTGGCCTGGGCTGGCCTCTGATTGGCTGCAACGGGTGGAGCAAAAATGACTCGGGGTATAGGGAAAATAACACGGGATTTTCGTTCCGGGGCGTTTATCTCGAAACCTAAGCAAAATCATATCTAAACAATTTATACGAGTCGATTCAGCAGATTTTTCCAAACAATTTGATAGGTCATAAGTGCCACTTTATTGCAAATTCGAAAGGACTGTTTCAGTTTAAAAGTACGCACAATAGTGAGTTACTCAAACACTGCTCGAACACACGCCAAGCATGTAATCACACTATTGTGCGTACTTTTAAACTGAAACAGTCTTTTCGAATTTGCAATAAAGTGGCACTTATGACCTATCAAATTGTTTGGAAAAATCTGCTGAATCGACTCGTATAAATTGTTTAGATATGATTTTGCTTAGGTTTCGAGATAAACGCCCCGGAACGAAAATCCCGTGTTATTTTCCCTATACCCCGAGTCATTTTTGCTCCACCCGTTGCAGCCAATCAGAGGCCAGCCCAGGCCAGCCCGCGTTCGGATCCCTTATCTACGTTGACCACGCAGGCCTTCCATTCAATTGCGACTCTTGTTTACTCTTTGATGCAAATGGACCCATAGGTTAGAAGTTATGATGTACCACAGACAAACGGACGGACGGACAGACATTTTTGGGAATATGATTTTTGAGTTCAGGGGGACCTGAAATGCCAAGATATGGAAAAACCCCAACTTCCAAATTTTTCATGATGACAATACTTTCTCTCCTTAGGGGGGAGCGAGAAAGTAAAAAGTAACTGTATAGTCGGAATCGTATTTCTTACATCTCCAGTGGGGATCAATGCCTCGTTGGAAATGAATGAGAAAGTTTGAAAACGACCCAACCACACCCCAACTCGCCGAACCAAATTTGTCTTATAACGGTTAAATTTGAGGTCTAGTGGTCCAAATAATACATGTTTTCCCTATGACAGAACATGTGTCCGAAAACACCCCCCTTTTTTGAGCCACCCCCCCCCAAGTTCTGAAAATTAATGGTATTTTTGGAATGGCCACCTTTATTATAAACCAATTCTATAAAAAGTGGTGTTCCGAGGTAAATGTGCTTCGGGAATTTTTGGTAATTCTTACCTAAAATTCCCTCGGAACACCAATTTTCATGACATTTTTGACATTTTGTTATCATCGGTGGTCGCTGTTCCAAAAATACCATCAAGTATTTAAAACGGCTGTAGATCAAAGGGGGGAGGCATTTTTGGACCCATAGTCATAGGGGGAAAAAAGTCTTACTTTGGCAGCAAATAATATACACTGAGAGAATTCTTTTTTTTTTAATCCAAGGTGTATTTTCGTTTCTGTTAAAGAAACTGCACTGTGAAATATTAACTGAGGGAAAATTCCTTTAACCCAAGGAAAATGTCTGCTGCTACTACACGGAAAAAAAACTACGGTGAAATTAACCATACGATAGCTGATTTTGGCACCTACTAGATGTTATGGCAATGTTAACCAAAAGTATGCTATGTTTTGACTAGGTACTAGGTGATGTTACCTGATTGCATGTGGAATTTACTCAAAGTATCGGTAAATGTACCATACTTCTGGTCAAGTTTACCATAACATCTAGCAGGTGCCAAAATCAGCTATCGTACGGTTAATTTCACTAATCTTTTTTTTCCGTGTAGTAAAGATTCCTGTGACTGTGATTCTCCTTCATGCAATCAGAACTTTACTTCGCGCAAGGAAAACCGTCACAAGTAAACATGTTTCCTTGTTTTTAAAGAAGTGATTTCTCTAACAATCAGTGTAAGCTCCAGAAGTCTGGCGAGGATGTTTCGGCTCAAATCGCAGCTATTTTCAACTCTTTTTTTTTCTTTTTTAATATATTTATTTATTTATTTATTTTTCTAGCTATTTATCTATCTATCTATTTATTGATTGTTTGAGTCGTCGCTGGTTCGTTTTTCTGTCATATTTCTCTAGAAGTCTAGTAAAGTCGGGGACAAAAAGAAAGTCAGACGAATCTTTGGATTTTGGTATAGGTAGGCCAACTGCAATGCTTTAATTCATTGAGATGAGTATTGCGGGTAGCCTACATCCAGGAGTCGTCTGACATTCTTTTTGTCCCCGACTGTATGTACATGAGTTTTGGTACACCCTGTTTTTTCTTCGGTGAGGTGGCTCGTTTTTCGTTGGTTCTATCCCTATGGTTCGACTTCCATTTTCGTTGAACCTTTTCGTTGAAAGGACTCAAGGGTCAAAGGAAAGAGCTCAAATAAGGATCATGCGGAATTCGGGCCAGGCTGCTGCAGACAGGGATTAGCAACTAACCGAGACAGGGCGCGTGGATTGAGTGCCCTTAAAACATGAGGTTTGCTTTGTTCTGGAGTTCGAAGTTTGATTTCAAGGAAATAGTATGTCCTCTTTGTGGACTTCTTTGTGTGAGTCATGACGCACGCTGCGGTTCAAACCATGCATCGAATCTTGAAAAGAACCTTTAGAACAGTGGCGCGGCTCACTCTGGATCAAAACATTAATTTTGCAGGACATGAAAATTTGGTGTTTTTTGCTTCAACCCTTTCCAGCACGCATTTTGGAACTTGACTTTTTTTGAGATTTTTTTAGACCGTTCAAGAGTGCTCTCTTGGGTCCTCGCAATGGGTTTGTTGAATACTTTTGCTACAACAATATAGAACCTTGATTCTTCTGTAAAATTCGGCGAAAATAACGATGCGCACATTAAAAATGTTCAAAATTAACTCATTAACTCAGGAAATCACTTCAATTTCAAACAGCCCGCGCTACACTAGACACTAATTGCACCGGTATACTACTACATAGACGGAACCACCGTGCGTAAGTAAACAACATTGTAACTACAAAATGGTGGAATTTCTCTTTTAATACGTGAAATATAAGCTGCATTTGCTGTCTGGTCTTTTCGGTTCATCAAAGATTACAAAATAGTATAAGAAATGTACGCATCTAAACGAAACATTCCAATGTTTGTAAGTTCTGTTCATGTTTACATAAACGAGATGGTTCCATCTATGTAATTATAAGTCGGTGACATAGTGTCCAGTGTAGCGCGGGTTGTTTGAAATGGAGGGTATTTTCTGAGTTAGTGAGTGGATTTTGAAGGTTTGTAATGTGCGTATCGTTATTTTCACTGAATTTTACGTTAGAAACAATGAGTTATATTGATGTAGCAAAAGTATGCAACAGACCCATTCGTTCACCGATTTTTGGCAAATTCTCGTCGATCTTATTAGATCATAGTTCGCGGCTGCTCAATTCAACTGGCTATATCTGTAGAGGGACTAAAATACACTTGGTGTTTGATGCTGTCCCAGAGTGAAACATCATATATAGGCGATCTGATTCTGATTTGTTTGTCTCATTTTTTTTTTTTTTTTTTTTTTTTTTTTTTTTTTTTTTTTTAAACCTCGACTCAAAAATCATAGTTAATTCAGTGGAAATTGGTTTTTAAATGAAAGTGCATGTGTTTCAGAGCGGCTATATCTGGACACAGAATTCCAATATAATTATCCAGGAGAGAAAATTTGGCATATTTGTGTCATGTGTCAGTTTCTTTATCGTGCAAATCCTAATAGAAGAAACGGTTATATCGATTATACACGGAAAAAAACTACGGTGAAAATAACCATACGGATACCTGATTTTGGCACCTGCTAGATGTTATGGTAATGTTAAACAGAAGTATATTATGTTTTGACACGGTACTAGGTGATGTTACCTGATTGGATGTCGAATTTACTCAAAGTATCGGTAAATGTATCATACTTCTGGTCAAGTTTACCATAACATCTAGCAGGTGCCAAAATCAGGTATCCGTATGGTTATTTTCACTAATCTTTTTTTTCCGTGTACCAGTGGCGTAGCGTGCAATTTGGCAACGTTGTACTTTCCCAATACAAACCTAATGAAAATATCGAACTGTTGGGTGTTCGGTGAACACCCTCGAATTCGACCTTTTACATTAGAGTCCCTATATGTAGAGAGTTAAGACAAGTGAAATCATGGGCGCCGCCATTGGATGCGATTTTGCACATTTTGTTTACATTCTGAGGCCGTTGTTGTGTTTTGCTCCACTGCGAAGATTACAGTTCCGCTAAGTTTGTAACGATGTAATCTTTCCCTGCTTTTGTTGATCGACATGTATTAACGCTATTTAATGATTCTTTTGAGATTTATGGACATTCTTGTGGTGCATTATGTTTAAAATTAACAGATTCATCGCAAATTAACTCTTTTATCTGTAAAAGACCGTTGGTAAACAAAACAAAAGTGCAAAATCGCATACAATGGCGGCTTCCGTAGAGCCTAAAATTCATCGACCAATCAGAAGTTGACTACCCTCTTGTCTTAACTCTCTACATATAGGAACTCTATTTTACATGAGTTTCAATGGGAAAAATACAACATTGCCAAACTGCTCGCTACGCCACAGGATTATACTGACCGACGCGACGCCGCGCCGCGCCGCACAGTGTGGGATATGCCCGATCTAGCTAGAAAAAAGTCGAAAAATCAAGTTGCTTAAAATTGTTCGAAAATGGATGAAAATGAAAGGTGAGGATATGCTGATCACGAATATATGTATTGTTTATACATTTTCTTCGATCCGATTAGTGTAAAACAGCTTGAACATTGGCTTCCGCCATAGTTTGGTTACGACATTTCCTATGATCATTTTCTTAGCCTTAGATTTGATGCTATTTTAAGTTTGCGTGTTACAGTTTCGGAAAAAGTGTTGGTTGCATGTTGTAGAGGATGGTCTGCTGATCATTTTGCACCCTATTTTATTTACTCAATGTCCTTTCTAATGGTTTTTTCAAAGCCTCGAATGAAACGTTCTCCAACTCCTCAAGTTTACGTAAATCGTGATCTTTATTGGACAATAACTAAATTTGGCGGCGTTTGGCGGAACTTTGGTTTACACCACGTGAAAGCCCATATTTCAGAGAACAAATCCATGAAAACAGTAGCTGCCACAAGGCGCCCCCACGAAAATAATATCAATTTGAAAAGTGAGAATCGCCAGTTCAGACCACACTTTGAAGTGCTTGTGAGAGCTCGTCGCGCCACGTACTGCGCATTTTCTGTACTCGCTTACTTGTATGAATAGAAACTCACTGTTACTCACACTGTCTCGCTGGCTCAGTCGGTTGCGGTGCCACCCGATTCGTGAAAGTTTTGCAGTTCGAATCCCGGACAGTCAGCAATTTTTTTCTTCCTTTTTTTTATTATTCCGGGCATTTTTTTAAAGGACCAATTCATTTAATGTGAACGTTTCATTAATTAGCGTTGTTGAAAACTGATCCCCTGTTTTTTAGAGGAATAATTTTTTTTTTTTCATTATTATTCTTTTTTATAAAATTATTTTGACAGTTTTTGGGCTTTTAGAGCACTTGACATTAAAATTCATAAAATCTGACTTCAGATTCGTGATCAGCGACCCTTTAAACCCCCTAGTAACACTTATCGCGGAGGAAAGTCATTGGTCGGACTTTTTTCTCGCTAGATCGGTCAAATCCCACACAGTGCGCCGCCATGGGGACGTTACTCCAGCCTACTTACTTTGTAACATGAGAAGATTTCTAGAATTCATCCCTTCATTGTCTCGATGCAGAAAAGATTATGATTATTAGCTTTTTCAATGTACATGCATATACTACATCACAGGATAATGTAATCTTTTTTGCACGGATGCTGTAAATGGTTGAATTCTGAAACGCTTCCATCGTATACTTTTTCGTTTGAATCTGACTGAAACAGTGAAATGAAACTCACCCGAATATCCGGGATGACATGTACAGGAGTACCCGTTTGTTCTATCGATGCACGTCCCATTATTCTGACACGGGTTTGAACTACATTCGTTTACATTTTCTGCGCAGTATTCCCCTGTTGGAACAGAAGAAAAGAAGAGAGAAAGTAGAATGATTCAGTGATTGAATTTCGATCGTTTTAACTAAATCGATCTTATACAAGACTCTTGGAAGCGAAACTATATTTTCTTGAGTTTGATCGCATGAGAATGAAAAGTTATCTTTGATAGGGCTGTTCACTGACGCACACTTTTACAAGTTTTATATGGAAACTCAAGGGTTTCCATATCTTTTGCAACCGTGGCTCTTTCGCTCATTGCAACTCATGACTCATCATATGGGCAAAAAGGTGATGTCTCCAAAACCCCCCTTGTGACCCCTCTATCGATTCAGCTTGGCAAATGGAGTCGATCTCCCTCAAGGGTTTCCATATCTTTTGCAACTATGGTTTCACTCATTGCAACTCATGACTCATCAAATGGGCGAAAAGGTGATGTCTCCAAAACCACCCTTGTGACCCCTCTATCGATTCAGCTTGGCAAATGGAGTCGATCGCCCTCAAGGGTTTCCATATCTTTTGCAACTATGGTTTCACTCATTGCAACTCATGACTCATCAAATGGGCGAAAAGGTGATGACTCCAAAACCACCCTTGTGACCCCTCTATCGATTCAGCTTGGCAAATGGAGTCGATCGCCCTCAAGGGTTTCCACATCTTTTGCAACTATGGTTTCACTCATTGCAACTCATGACTCATCAAATGGGCGAAAAGGGGATGTCTCCAAAACCACCCTTGTGACCCCTCTATCGATTCAGCTTGGCAAATGGAGTCGATCGCCCTCAAGGGTTTCCATATCTTTTGCAACTATGGTTTCACTCATTGCAACTCATGACTCATCAAATGGGCGAAAAGGGGATGTCTCCAAAACCACCCTTGTGACCCCTCTATCGATTCAGCTTGGCAAATGGAGTCGATCGCCCTCAAGGGTTTCCATATCTTTTGCATGTGTGGCTCTTTCACGCATTGCAACTCATGACTTATCATATGGGCAAAAAGGTGATGTCTCCAAAACCACCCTTGTGACCCCTCTATCGATTCAGCTTGGCAAATGGAGTCGATCGCCCTCAAGGGTTTCCAATATATTTTGCAACTGTGGCTCTTTCGCTAACTACAACTCATGACTTATCATATGGGCAAAAAGGTGATGTCTCCAAAACCACCCTTGTGACCCCTCTATCGATTCAGCTTGGCAAATTGAGTCGATCGCTCTCAAGGGTTTCCATATCTTTTGCAACTGTGGATCTTTCGCTCATTGCAACTCATGACTAATCATATATGGGCAAAAAGGTGATGCCTGCAAAACCCCCCTTGTGACCCCTCTATCGATTCAGCTTGGCAAATGGAGTCGATCGCTCTCAAGGGTTTCCATATCTTTTGCAACTGTGGCTCTTTCGGTAATTACAACTCATGACTTATCATATGGGCAAAAAGGTGATGTCTCCAAAACCACCCTTGTGACCCCTCTATCGATTCAGCTTGGCAAATGGAGTCGATCGCCGCTCTCAAGGGTTTCCATATCTTTTGCAATTGTGGCTCTTTCGCTAATTACAACTCATGACTTATCATATGGGCAAAAAGGTGATGTCTCTAAAACCACCCTTGTGACCCCTCTATCGATTCAGCTTGGCAAATGGAGTCGATCGCCGCTCTCAAGGGTTTCCATATCTTTTGCAACTGTGGCTCTTTCGCTAATTACAACTCATGACTTATCATAAGGGCAAAAAGGTGATGTCTCCAAAACCACCCTTGTGACCCCTCTATCGATTCAGCTTGGCAAACGGAGTCGATCGCCCTCAATGGTTTCCATATCTTTTGCGACTGTGGCTCTTTCGCTCATTGCAACTCATGACTCATCAAATGGGCGAAAAGGGGATGTCTTCAAAATCCCTCTTGTAGTGGCGCACCCAGGATTTGGGGGGGGGGCTAAAAAGATCAAAGCTTTTCGATTAATTGTTTTAGCATCACAAAAGTGATCAGAGTGCGGTGTTTGTCTATAGACCAGCCCGGATTTTGATTCTCGGTTGGGGGGGGGGGATTTCGCCCGAACCGGCCACGCTCCCCCCCCCCCTCCCAACATCTTTGGGTGCGCGACTGGTATCCGAAAATTCGCCTAACATCCCATTTTATCATCGTAGTCGGTTTCAGTTGACAATAAACACAAATCAATGGCAGCTCTTGGAATTTGACAACCATGTTATAATCACCAATTAAACCTATAATATGCCAAAGGATCGACTTCCGAGGGGTTCAATGAGCCTCCGGAAGATCGACTATTTTCCATATAGGTTTAAATTGAGAGAACCCTCCGTTGTTGCCAATTTGCCATATTCCTTGAGCCGCTGCATCCCCAAATCGGTGCCTAATTGAAAGCTCACCCGCATATCCTTCGGCGCAGGTACAATTATAAGATGCGATACCATCGATACAAGTGCCGCCGTTGAGACACGGAGAAGACCAACATTCATCCCAGTTGGTTTGACAGTGGATCCCCGTGTAGCCATCAATGCAGTAGCAAGTAAATGTACTGAAAGAAAAGAAGAAGAGTGAAACAGATGATTGAAAAATCCAATAAAAATTGACGTGAGAAATATTTGTCATGATATGGAATATGGATTCAAGCCAATGAGACCCACTGTCTCGTATGTAGGTATCTTTGAGACCATTTGTATCTGACAAATAAACTAAGCTACAATTGGTAGTCAAAAAATAACAACCCCTTTATCTCATGAGAAACACACGCAATAACGTTTTCAAGCATGCATTTTTGAGTACGAGCATACCCACTGTCTCGTATGTAGGTATCTTTGAGACCATTTGTATCTGACAAATAAACTAAGCTCCAATTGGTAGTCAAAAAATAACAACCCCTTTATCTCATGAGAAACACACGCAATAACGTTTTCAAGCATGCATTTTTGAGTACGAGCATACCCACTGTCTCGTATGTAGGTATCTTTGAGACCATTTGTATCTGACAAATAAACTAAGCTCCAATTGGTAGTCAAAAAATAACAACCCCTTTATCTCATGAGAAACACACGCAATAACGTTTTCAAGCATGCATTTTTGAGTACGAGCATACCCACTGTCTCGTATGTAGGTATCTTTGAGACCATTTGTATCTGACAAATAAACTAAGCTCCAATTGGTAGTCAAAAAATAACAACCCCTTTATCTCATGAGAAACACACGCAATAACGTTTTCAAGCATGCATTTTTGAGTACGAGCATACCCACTGTCTCGTATGTAGGTATCTTTGAGACCATTTGTATCTGACAAATAAACTAAGCTCCAATTGGTAGTCAAAAAATAACAACCCCTTTATCTCATGAGAAACACACGCAATAACGTTTTCAAGCATGCATTTTTGAGTACGAGCATACCCACTGTCTCGTATGTAGGTATCTTTGAGACCATTTGTATCTGACAAATAAACTAAGCTCCAATTGGTAGTCAAAAAATAACAACCCCTTTATCTCATGAGAAACACACGCAATAACGTTTTCAAGCATGCATTTTTGAGTACGAGCATACCCACTGTCTCGTATGTAGGTATCTTTGAGACCATTTGTATCTGACAAATAAACTAAGCTCCAATTGGTAGTCAAAAAATAACAACCCCTTTATCTCATGAGAAACACACGCAATAACGTTTTCAAGCATGCATTTTTGAGTACGAGCATACCCACTGTCTCGTATGTAGGTATCTTTGAGACCATTTGTATCTGACAAATAAACTAAGCTCCAATTGGTAGTCAAAAAATAACAACCCCTTTATCTCATGAGAAACACACGCAATAACGTTTTCAAGCATGCATTTTTGAGTACGAGCATACCCACTGTCTCGTATGTAGGTATCTTTGAGACCATTTGTATCTGACAAATAAACTAAGCTCCAATTGGTAGTCAAAAAATAACAACCCCTTTATCTCATGAGAAACACACGCAATAACGTTTTCAAGCATGCATTTTTGAGTACGAGCATACCCACTGTCTCGTTGTAGGTATCTTTGAGACCATTTGTATCTGACAAATAAACTAAGCTCCAATTGGTAGTCAAAAAATAACAACCCCTTTATCTCATGAGAAACACACGCAATAACGTTTTCAAGCATGCATTTTTGAGTACGAGCATACCCACTGTCTCGTATGTAGGTATCTTTGAGACCATTTGTATCTGACAAATAAACTAAGCTCCAATTGGTAGTCAAAAATAACAACCCCTTTTTTCTCATGAGAAACACACGCAATAACGTTTTCAAGCATGCATTTTTGAGTACGAGCATACCCACTGTCTCGTATGTAGGTATCTTTGAGACCATTTGTATCTGACAAATAAACTAAGCTCCAATTGGTAGTCAAAAAATAACAACCCCTTTATCTCATGAGAAACACACGCAATAACGTTTTCAAGCATGCATTTTTGAGTACGAGCATACCCACTGTCTCGTATGTAGGTATCTTTGAGACCATTTGTATCTGACAAATAAACTAAGCTCCAATTGGTAGTCAAAAAAAAACAACCCCTTTATCTCATGAGAAACACACGCAATAACGTTTTCAAGCATGCATTTTTGAGTACGAGCATACCCACTGTCTCGTATGTAGGTATCTTTGAGACCATTTGTATCTGACAAATAAACTAAGCTCCAATTGGTAGTAAAAAATAACAAACCCCCTTTTTCTCATGAGAAACACACGCAATAACGTTTTCAAGCATGCATTTTTGAGTACGAGCATACCCACTGTCTCGTATGTAGGTATCTTTGAGACCATTTGTATCTGACAAATAAACTAAGCTCCAATTGGTAGTCAAAAAATAACAACCCCTTTATCTCATGAGAAACACACGCAATAACGTTTTCAAGCATGCATTTTTGAGTACGAGCATACCCACTGTCTCGTATGTAGGTATCTTTGAGACCATTTGTATCTGACAAATAAACTAAGCTCCAATTGGTAGTCAAAAAATAACAACCCCTTTATCTCATGAGAAACACACGCAATAACGTTTTCAAGCATGCATTTTTGAGTACGAGCATACCCACTGTCTCGTATGTAGGTATCTTTGAGACCATTTGTATCTGACAAATAAACTAAGCTCCAATTGGTAGTCAAAAAATAACAACCCCTTTATCTCATGAGAAACACACGCAATAACGTTTTCAAGCATGCATTTTTGAGTACGAGCATACCCACTGTCTCGTATGTAGGTATCTTTGAGACCATTTGTATCTGACAAATAAACTAAGCTCCAATTGGTAGTCAAAAAATAACAACCCCTTTATCTCATGAGAAACACACGCAATAACGTTTTCAAGCATGCATTTTTGAGTACGAGCATACCCACTGTCTCGTATGTAGGTATCTTTGAGACCATTTGTATCTGACAAATAAACTAAGCTCCAATTGGTAGTCAAAAAATAACAACCCCCTTTTTCTCATGAGAAACACACGCAATAACGTTTTCAAGCATGCATTTTTGAGTACGAGCATACCCACTGTCTCGTATGTAGGTATCTTTGAGACCATTTGTATCTGACAAATAAACTAAGCTCCAATTGGTAGTCAAAAAATAACAACCCCTTTATCTCATGAGAAACACACGCAATAACGTTTTCAAGCATGCATTTTTGAGTACGAGCATACCCACTGTCTCGTATGTAGGTATCTTTGAGACCATTTGTATCTGACAAATAAACTAAGCTCCAATTGGTAGTCAAAAAATAACAACCCCTTTATCTCATGAGAAACACACGCAATAACGTTTTCAAGCATGCATTTTTGAGTACGAGCATACCCACTGTCTCGTATGTAGGTATCTTTGAGACCATTTGTATCTGACAAATAAACTAAGCTCCAATTGGTAGTCAAAAAATAACAACCCCTTTATCTCATGAGAAACACACGCAATAACGTTTTCAAGCATGCATTTTTGAGTACGAGCATACCCACTGTCTCGTATGTAGGTATCTTTGAGACCATTTGTATCTGACAAATAAACTAAGCTCCAATTGGTAGTCAAAAAATAACAACCCCTTTATCTCATGAGAAACACACGCAATAACGTTTTCAAGCATGCATTTTTGAGTACGAGCATACCCACTGTCTCGTATGTAGGTATCTTTGAGACCATTTGTATCTGACAAATAAACTAAGCTCCAATTGGTAGTCAAAAAATAACAACCCCTTTATCTCATGAGAAACACACGCAATAACGTTTTCAAGCATGCATTTTTGAGTACGAGCATACCCACTGTCTCGTATGTAGGTATCTTTGAGACCATTTGTATCTGACAAATAAACTAAGCTCCAATTGGTAGTCAAAAAATAACAACCCCTTTATCTCATGAGAAACACACGCAATAACGTTTTCAAGCATGCATTTTTGAGTACGAGCATACCGCGTGGTTACTCCAAAGAATTCCTAAATTTGAAACGAATCCTGGCAGTGGCATGGCGTTGCATGCAATTTGGCAACGTTTTACTGTGTTCATTTAAATCAGTGCAAAATATTGAATGCGAAGGTGTTCACCAAAAACACGTAAAGAGTTCGATCTCTTTCATCGGTTTGAATGGACCAAAGATTACTCATTAATACAGACATGGCATAAGCTATCTCGCCCGTGTTAAGTGAAAAGTGGATAAAAAGCCGGCCGTGATACAACCGGGCATACAGAAGGGATCATAAAGATTACCGAATTCTGGTTCGAAGTTATTAATTTTCCCACTTTTCCTGTGTTTGTTTGCGAAACTAGAACAACATGGAACAGTGAACAGTGGAACGTAGAACACGGAACAGTTTTGTAACATTGAAATAGTGGAAAAGGAGGGCAGCACACGATTATTGTTTACAGTTTTGTAACAGACAAACATGAAAAATGTAATATTTTCTCTGTAATCTTTATGATCCTCTCTGTTTGCCCGGTTGTATCACGGCCAGAGTCAACTTAACAAAATTCGGGCTTATGCCATATCTGTATGTATATGTAATCTTTGGAATGGACGAACTGCAATGTTTTCAAATGGGTCTGTTGCAAACTTTTGCTACAGCGTTATAGAGTGTTCAATCTGATGTTGCATCTGAAAGTCATAAAATGCAGTATGAAACTCACGAGAGACGTTTAATGAAATCCAAGATGGCGGTAAAATATCGAGCAACCTGTATGCCTGCACCACGAACATCCAAGGATAGCCAACCTCACAATATCGATCACACCCAATCACAACATATAAATAAACACATAACCTCTGAAGCTGTGAGGTTGTCAACGTTGGCAATCTTTGGATGTTAAAGGTACATGCATACAGATAGCTCGATATGTCTCCGCCATTTTGGATTTAATTAAACGGCTCTTGTGAGTTTATTATCGCATTTCATGACTTTCTGATGCATCCAATGGACTTTTCGGGCGATTTTACATTAGATAAAACTTTCTTAATCGTTGTAGCAAAAGTTTGGAACAGACCCATTGTACGCTGCGCCACTGAATCCTGGTATGATAACTTTGGTTCTCACCTGTTGAGATGATCCATGCAAATGCCGTAAATGCAGGGGTTGCTGAGGCAAGCGAATCCAGCAGCGGCCGATCCAACTTGGAAGATGATGCAGAAAGATACGGCTGCTGAGGCCCAAGCGACGAATAGATTCACTTTTCCTCCTCCTCCTCTTCCTCCCCCTCCCCCTCCTCCGCCCCCTTGACCCTTTGAACTCTGTGACCTGCTCCACCTACTCCTCCCTCCACCACGCGGACTCCCACTGCCGAGTCTACTCTTCATCGGTCATCTTTCCACCCTCCTATCAACCCCAAGTCCCTCCTGAAATCAATAAATCAAAATTAATTATTATAATTAATTGTCAATTATATTAATTATTAGTGCAGCAATCTAATATAAGAGCAAATGATCCAATGGGTCTGTTACGCTATAGCGTTCGGAACAGTTTTTTTCATGCAAGAATCGTAGGTCATCCAAACTGAATCTGCTCCAAATCTACAAAGACCAGAGCTGCCGATTTGCGTAGATTTAATGACATTTTGAAATTCACCGAAGAATCCACCGGTTGAGAAAAGATTACAGAGTTTAGTTCAGAGTATGACTGTAACGCACGAAAATACTCTAATCTGCAATCTTTTCTCAATAGGTGGAAAGGCCGTTAATTAACTAAAATATACCGGTTGAGAAAAGATAAAAGACGCTAGTATTTTCGAGCATTACAGACATACTCTGAACTAAACTCTGTAATCTTTTCTCAACCGGTGGAATCTTCGGTGAATTTCAAAATGTCACTAAATCTACGCAAATCGGCAGCTCTGACAAAGACCCATAGAGGGTTTTAGTAATGGCGGCAGCCGGTGTTGAGCCTTCCAAACCAAGACAGTTTGTCTCTCTCGCTCTCACGCAACCCCCATGTACTGCCATCTCACACGGAAAAAAACTACGGTGAAATTAACCATACGATAGCTGATTTTGGCACCTGCTAGATGTAATGGCAATGTTAACCAAAAGTATACTATGTTTTGACTAGGTACTAGGTGATGTTACCTGATTGCATGTCGAATTTACTCAAAGTATCGGTAAATGTACCATACTTCTGGTCCAGTTTACCATAACATCTAGCAGGTGCCAAAATCAGCTATCGTATGGTTAATTTCACTAATCTTTTTTTTCCGTGCACTCTAATTTCAAAAAATCGTACAAAGGGACATCTTTCGTGAAATTTTTTGGCTGGAACGAATTCCTCGAGGCATTTTAACGCGATTTTGATAATAATGTGTCGTTAAGCAAGGTCCTGTATACGCATTTCGAAACTAGAAAGAGATGTCGCAGGACTAAATAGCTCTGCTAGTACTTTCTTACACCTGTGTTAAGCCTTAAATGACGCGGTATTCTCAAGCGCTTCTCCCTCTGAAAAAAAAATAAATAAATAAATAGATAGATAAAGAAATAAAGAATACGTTCTGCTCTTTCGTACTCATCGCGGTAAATCCAAAACTCTGTCCTTCAAACTCGTCGCCCATTCGAACACGTGTGTTAGGAAATGACAGATTAGGAGACGTCCAGTGACTTTCGGTCATCCCTTCATCCTTTTCCATCTCATGCGTTCAAGTCAAGGTATATGGAAGAACAGGTATGGACAGGAGGCGGAGCCTATCTCAGTAGGTGACGGCTACGTCACAGATGTTCTAGACGGTCGCGATAAAATTCGCCTACCGTTTCAAACTATCTCACTCATTCTCCCGTGATCCCCATCTCTCGCTACTGCAATAGGTGACGGCTACGTCATCGTCAAAGCAAGCGTGTCGTCATCATTTGGCGGGAAAACTCGAAAGCCCCTTAAACCCCGCCTCCTGTCCATACCTGTTCTTCCATATACCTTGCGTTCAAGTCTTCAAGTGACCGAAGATAGAGTGAAACTAAAGTCTATAACTGGGTGGGTCAGCCTATTCTTGCTCTTGGCGCCTTATTCTCACGCAAGTTAGACATTATCTCATTGTGAATACTTTATCGCTTTCATCATCTCTGTGAAACTTATCAGGAGTGATCGCTGTGCTCTTTCCCGCCCTCTCCCAAACCTGAGTCGAATATCCTCACTGAATCTTGACAACCACGCTAAATGCACCGAAGCAGTTTATCATAGGTAACTTATTTTTCATCTATCTGCGGTCACGCTTACGGGTACGCAATGTCTTGAAAAAAAACTCGAAAGTTCTTCTTTCAGCTGTAGTGTACTATCGCGCACATAGAAAAAAGAGGAGGAAAATAATTCGAAGCTGGGTATGAAAACCGCGTTTGACTATACGCGCCTAGTAAAACCCATGCATCACGGGTTGCCTACATAGCCTTCGTTGCTCTCAAGTCTGTTCAATTTTGCTCGATAGTACTTTTTTTTTTTTTCTTCTTACGGCTTTGCTCATGCGTCGGTCGAAAGTGCAGGTAAAACTTGGGGAACCGAGACAAAACGGACTATCGCTCTTCAACCTAATAGCTTTTACTTTCAGTTTCGTTGTATTAAAAATGCTCTTGAGAGATACGCTGTTTAACATTTCGATATGAACTCAACCGTCGCGCCGCACATTGGAACGGTTCAATGTGAAAAGGTCGGACATGGAATTAATCATACTAAAAATAGTTATTTTTCCCAATTCCCCCCACCCCCACCCCCCTCCCTCTCCCATTACTACCCTGATCAATATTGTGAGGTTGGCTATCCTTGGATGTTCGTGGTGCATGCATACAAATTGCTCAATATTTTACCGCCATCTTGGATTTCATTAAACGCCTCTTGTGAGTTTATTACTGCATTTTACGACTTTTTGATGCCACCTATGGACTTTTCAGGTGATTTTACACATTATTATACACTCTTTATCGTTGTAGCAAAAGTTTGCAACCGACCCATTAATATGCAAAGAAACGAATCGAACTCAATTTTTACAATTTGTTCATGATTACAATACTTTCTCTCCATGGAGTTAGAAAGTAAAAATGAAAATATGATTTTTTCCCCGTTACAAAAAACAAACTATATATAGGGTGATTTTAGTTGCAAATTTTACATTATAACCAATTAAACCCTTTTCAGACTTCTAAAATGCGTATTAACCAGGGCTGCCATTTTGCGTATAATCAAGGCTATTTTTCAATTTGCCGATGATTCCACCGGTTGAGAAAAGATTACACAGCTCAGTTCAGTGCATGGCTGTAATAAACTAAAATACTCGCATCTGTAATCTTTTCTCAACCGGTGGAGTCGTCGATGACTTTAAAAAACTTGCGGATATTTTAATTAATCAACGGAGTTTCCATCGATTAAGGAAAGATTATAGATCACAGTATTTTCGTGCATTACAGTCGGACACTAAACTGAACTGTGTAATCTTTTCTCAACCGGTGGAATCATCGGTGAATAGAAAAATAGCATTGATTATACGCAAAACGGCAGCCCCGGTATTAACAAAGATGTATGCATTTTGAAGTCGTCACGTCTTGTCCGGCCTCTCCCATTGACCTGTGGCGGCTCGTGATATTTGGCAACCATGCAAGTTTTCCATTTAAACGTAGGTAAAATAATCGATTCTCGCGGAGGCTGACAGCCTCCGGGAGAATCGATTGTTTTACATTGGTTAAATGGGAGGAGGACACGGTTGCCAAATTTCACGAGCCGGGCCACTGCCATTGACTCGCTCCACTGTGCGCCGTCACTTCTGCCCAGTGTTGCAAGATCTTGCGGCTTTTCCCCATAAGAACACATGGAAAGAGCCGCATTGATCTGGCAACACTGCTTCTGCCCTGCGTAGTTCAGTATAATAAATGGGCGTTTGTCTGATGAGTTTTACCTAGCGTTGCCATCTGTAACATATGTGAATGGGCATCAGAAAAAAAGGCTCATGTGACAAAAACCAGATTTTTTTGAAGAGACAAAATACTATTTCGCCTTTGCAGGAAGCTTTGCTTTCGTGTGAAAAAATTAGTTTTGATGCTCAATAGGATTAGAATAAAGAAGGGTTAAAAAGAATTTGTGAGGCATCTCAATTTCTGTGTCTTTAAAAAAAAAGAAGCGAAAAGAGAGTACACTCAAATTCGGAAAAAATGTACTTGTGCCCTTTTTCCGGATAATCATTTTTTTTTGTTTGTTTTTTTTTGTTTGTTTTTGTTTTTGTTTTTTTTTTTTTTTGCGGTTGTTTAAAAAGTTTAAAAAAAAAAAACAAAAAAAAAAACAAAAATGGGAACTTAATATCATCCGACATTCTTTCTATTTGATTTCCAGGTCGAAACTATTCGAGGATGTTTCCAACCTGACGATAACTGGATTCAATCGAGTATGAATGAGATCATCACAGCCGGGAGACATTTCTATTTAGTGAGTATATTGTCATTTCCTTTGTTTTTGCTTTAAATTCTTGCAATGATTTCACATTGATATCTGCGAATTATCCTAAAAAACATTGTAAAGCTGTGAAGATCCTTAAACCTTTTTTAAAGTTTTAATCGGGGTGGGGGGAGGGAATTAAAAAAAATAACATCAACAACAACACCAATGCCCTACGTTTGACTTTTGTAGGTGCAGTCAGTCCCGAACAAAGTTTTGTCTCACCGCTGCAGCTGATGCTGTTAAATCGCCGCGTAATTAGTTGAATCCCCATGCGTCTCAGAGATCCAGGACTGCCGTTATGCGTATAATTAATGAAATTTTTCTATGTCACAAAAAAATCCAAAACCCTCTGGGTTTAAAAAAAAAAAGCCGGTCTAGTTTAAAAGAACTTTTTCTTAGGGATTGATACAAAAAAAAAAAAAAAAAAAACAAAAAAAAAAAAACAAAAACAAAAACAAAAATCTGCTCCTAAATCTGATTTAAAAAAAAAAAAAAAAAAAAAAAAAAAAATGCTAATGATGTATGCTGCGATCAAGTCTCAGGTTCTGTTTCATCTTTCTTCAATATTTCTTGTGACCACAGGTGTCATTTTGGGCTTTACATTGCGTTTTACCGTCCAAACATTGAAGATCGGTCGTGTGTGTGTGTGGGGGGGAGGGGGTCTGCCAATATTAATCGCTGAAATACGTTTGATATCCGATGCGATCAAGTCCCAAGTGCACTCTCTTCCTACCACTTTAATCTAAGGTGCCCTTTAATAATGGGGGAAAAAAAACTTGAGCCGGCAATTTTTTTGCTCCTATTTCTTTGCTGATACCAGCGCTGATCTACGGAGGAATGTTAAACTGCGTTTTTCCGATGCAAATTAATTAATTAAGTAAAAGTAGATTCAAGTGAATGCTAAGTATGATCGTTGACCATATAACATTTTTCTGTTCACGAGAGAAGTAGGACCATTTAGGGTATCAAAATGTTCATTTTTGCCTATTTTGGTTCAAGGTGCTCTTAATTAAGTTTATTACAAGAATTTATGGTACTCACGGATATTCATTGTACCATTTGAGTCATAACCGTGATGTTTAAATGGTTCATAACCAATACTCCAGTAAGCGTCACTCCGATATAGCCATACATCCATACTACATGGAGAATTGGTTGTGGACCAGTATGGACCATTATACTGGGGATAGCATATCCTCTGTTCATCAACGGTTTCTTATAGGTAGGCCATCTTCCACTCGTTTTCTTTAAAGCCATAATATGTTACAGTTATTACAAATTGTTGAGTAGACTGGTAAAATCTTTGTCCACCTTTTCATTTAATGAATCACGGGTCGACGATACGATGTGAAATTGAAACGGGATAGACGAAGGAAGCAAAAGTATTGCCGGCTCAAGTTTTTTTTCCCCCATTATTAAAGGGCACCTTAGATTAAAGTGGTAGGAAGAGAGTGCACTTGGGACTTGATCGCATCGGATATCAAACGTATTTCAGCGATTAATATTGGCAGACCCCCTCCCCCCCACACACACACACACGACCGATCTTCAATGTTTGGACGGTAAAACGCAATGTAAAGCCCAAAATGACACCTGTGGTCACAAGAAATATTGAAGAAAGATGAAACAGAACCTGAGACTTGATCGCAGCATACATCATTAGCATTTTTTTTTTTTTTTTTTTTTTTTTTTTTTAAATCAGATTTAGGAGCAGATTTTTGTTTTTGTTTTTGTTTTTTTTTTTTTGTTTTTTTTTTTTTTTTTTGTATCAATCCCTAAGAAAAAGTTCTTTTAAACTAGACCGGCTTTTTTTTTTTAAACCCAGAGGGTTTTGGATTTTTTTGTGACATATCAAGCTGATTTTGTAGTCAAAGGTTTTGTTTTGTTTTGTTTTTTTTTCATGGCATTCTTTGAGCAACGACAGAGTCAGAGGCGGCGCGTGCAACTTGGCATCGATGCCCCCTGATTTGGGGCCAAGGCCCCCCTCGGATGGACCTTTTCGGTCCGAGACTCCTCAGGCCACTTGAAGACCTTCATCAAAATAAAAAAAAAATCATATCCAACTTCTCATGGCGCATGCTAAGTCCATAGAAGTCGACATTAGCGGATTTCAGTGAAACCAGTGCTTATTCACGTTCGATCTGGCAAGACCGCGCGCCTTTGAAAAATCGATATCTCGAAGTAGAATCGCTGGATTGCACTGCGGTTTGAGGCGGTAGCTATAGCTTTTTGGTACTTACTAAAACAATTACGGATCCACCCAAGTTGATTAATAGATCCTATGGGACCTCTAACGGCCACAGTTTGGGACTGTCGATGATCGCTATTTGGCCGCCATGTTGGATTTGAAAATTATTAAAATTGGACCTCAGATTCGGTTTTCTCGACCGCGAAAACCCCTGGAAACTAATTTTCACTTAAATCCGTTGATAAACAGGATGGTTATTGAGACTGCCAATAAATCACTATTCTGCCGCCATCTTGGATTTGAAAATGAGTTAAAACAGCTCTCAGATTCGGTTTTCTCGACCGCGAAAATCCCCGGACCCAAAATTTCAGTCAAATCCGTTGATAAACAGGATGCTTATTGAGATTGCCAATAAATTGCTATTTGGCCGCCATCTTGGATTTGATAATTAGGGAAAACGGACCTCAGATTCGGGTTTCTCGACCGCGAAAACCCCCGGACCCAAAATTTCAGACAAATCCGTTGATAAACAGGATGGTTATTGAAACTGCCAATAAATCACTATTCTGCCGCCATCTTGGATTTGAAAATGAGTTAAAACAGCTCTCAGATTCGGTTTTCTCGACCGCGAAAATCCCCGGACCCAAAATTTCAGTCAAATCCGTTGATAAACAGGATGCTTATTGAGATTGCCAATAAATTGCTATTTGGCCACCATCTTGGATTTGATAAATAGGTAAAACGGACCTCAGATTCGGTTTTCTCGACCGCGAAAACCCCCGGGACCAAAATTTCAGTCAAATCCGTTGATAAATAGGATGGTTTTTGAGATTGCCAATAAATCGCTATTTGGCCGCCATCTTGGATTTGAAAATGGTTTAAAACGGACCTCAGATTCGGTTTTCTCGACCGCGAAAACCCCCGGACCCAAAATTTCAGTCAAATCCGTTGATAAACAGGATGGTTATTAAGACTGCCGTTGGTCGCTATTTGGCCGCCATCTTGGATTTGATAATTAGGTAAAACGGACCTCAGATTCGGTTTTCTCGACCGCGAAAACCCCCGGACACAAAATTTCATTTAATTCCGTTGATAAACAGGACGGTTATTGAGACTGCCAATAAATCGCTATTTGGCCGCCATCTTGGATTTAAAAATGGGTAAAAACGGACCTCAGATTCGGTTTTCTCAACCGCGAAAACCCTCGGACACAAATTTTCAGTCACATCCGTTGATAAACAGGATGGTTATTGATACTGCGAATAAATCGCTATTAGTGTTTTAGCCATTTAAGTTACTTTGGCCCATTTGACAGTCATTAATTGTTAAAACTCGAACGAAAACCGTGGGTCAAATGTCAGAATAAAGATACTTAGCCGTTGTTGATGTTATGCAGTGTTGCTGTTATGTGATTATTGTGATTTGATTTGTCCCTGGTGTCAAGCGGTGATGGTGTGGACTTGTTTCAGGTTTCGGTCTGTGGCAACACTGAAGGGTGGTCTGATTGGCCCATGCTTATTTTCGAGTTTATTTCCTTACAAGTGAATGAAATAAGTCAAACTCTTCGGAAGTATCATCTCCCAGTCATTCTGAATCTATCAATATATGGTTATCTAGGGTTTTGTGTAGGCGTTTACTCTGTGGAGTGACTTATTGAATAATTGGTTTTGGCGGTCGATTCAAAATTGAACCGTAAAAAAGACGGTTTTCTAAAGATTTATTTTTGCTTGAACCATGAATCAAAAATCAATTCATACCATCTGATAGATCTTTTTGGGCCCGTTCTGGCCATATAGGGGGTTATGGGGTTTTGAGCGACGGTATAAGCGGTATTTAACCGAACATGCGAGAAATCCTGCTCAGAGCCTTTTTCGCGATGTTCGTAAAAAATATAAGTGGTCCCGCTAGCCAACTGCTTCTGGGGTTTTAAACTTGACCGGGGTGGCTATCGCCACTTATAATTCACCAATGATTTCACCGATTTAGAAAAGATCACCTTGTTCAATTCAGTGTATGACTGACTGCACGAAAATACTCTGATCTGTAATCTTTTCTCGCAATCGGTGGAACCGCCGTTTATTAATTAAAATATCCGCAAGTTTCTTAAAGTCGTGGACGACTCCACCGGTTGAGGAAAGATTCCAGATGCTATTATTTTCGTGCATTACAGTCATACACTGAACTGAACTGTGTAATATTTTCTCAGACGGTAGAATCATCGGTGAATAGCAAAATGCCATTAATGGGGCTGTTGCTTTCTTTTGCTATAACCGATTCAACAGTCGCTTATGGTGTAAAAATCTCGAAAAATAACGATGAAAGCCCTAAAAACTTCCGAAATTCTAAACTCAGTAAACCCTTTCTATTTGCGCGAGCGTAGTGGTGGCTGAGGGCAGTAATAATCGGAGTTTTCTATCTTAATTTCGTCACTCTTTCTATGCTGCCAAGTATGATTCACAAAGTAGTTAGTCATCAGAGTAATGATCCACATCCGATGAATGGTACTGTGACACCAAGTGACACTGGTGTCACATGAAAGTCGTCTCTTATTGGTCACTTCTTGATAGGGTTACAGGATTGATAGATGGGAATCTCGCATTATTACTGCCCTCAGCCACAATCACGCTCGCGCAAATAAAAGCGTTTATTGAGTTTAGGAGTTGATTTCGGAAAATTTTAGTGCTGCCATCGTTATTTTTGGAGGTTTTTACACCAGAATCGACTATTTAATCGCTTAAAGTAAGAGTGTGCAACAACCCCATTAACCCTTTCACACCTGGAGTCCATTTCAATGGACATTGAAATAACATGTAATCTTATGGAAAACATTAAAATACAACATGCGCATCAATTTAGATGAGGAGCAGCACTGATATCAATCATGTTGGCCAAACATCCGTTTCTGAACAAAAAGAATTTCAGGTCTGAAAGGGTTAAACGCAAAACAGCAGCTCTGCTGAAATCAACATATAATTTTTTGTTTGTTTTTTGTTTTGTTTTGTTTTGTTTTGTTTTTTTTTTATATGAGAGATGTTGCAACGTTAGACGACTCCGGCTAGTCTCTCACAGTTCCTGTCCGGATATGTCGACCTTCATTTTCCGTATCACTGGCTTTTGTGTTTCAAAATCGGTTCACTGGTCCATGGGTCACGTTCCGCGGTCCCGCGTCCAGTTCCTCGCCGCCGCCGTTCTACGTTCCACGTTTTCCAACTCCACTCTCCCATTTTCGCTTTCGTTTACGCGAGATGAGCTTTCATTCATACGTCCGCCAGTTCAAGTCAGTTTTCCCATGCTTTCGGTTTCTACTGTATCAGCTCCGTCAATTTGTTCACATTGTTCTCTACGTTTTCCATTATTCGTTGTGTTTACACCCACCCCCCCCCCCCCCCCCCCCCCACCCACCCCCAATCTCTCTCCATCTCTTCCTCCCCCTTACCTTTGTTTTACCGTAAAATTTGATCAGAGAAAACGGATCGTTTGTGTGACGCAACACTCTGTTTGGATCAATTCATAAAATTAACTCTCAATTGCGCATTAGTCAGGTGCAAGTGAACTTAAAGCACTAGTTACTTTCATTGTTTTCACGTTGTTGTTGTTGTTATTTTTTTTCCTTGGTTGTATCTGAGGCCCCCCGTATCAAGTTTATGTGTGTTCAGTCTAACGATCTGATCGAAAGTGACAGTTTTGTGACGCAATATCCTATACGGGTCAGTTTAAAATAAATTCTCAACAGTCGCTCCAAAATTGGTATGATGCAAGTGAACTTAAACTAATTTGGTTTCAAGCAAACTAATTTGGTTTCAAGCAATTGTTGTTTTTCTTTTCCACGGTTGTATCTGAGGCCCCCCGTACCAAGTTTAAACACAGAATGGACTTTTATGTGTGTGTATTCAGTCAAGCGCTCTGACCGAAAGTGATCGTTTTGCGACGCAATATTCTATACGGGTCAGTTTAAAATAAATTCTCAACAGTCGCTCCAAAATTGGTTGGATGCAAGTGAACTTAAACTAATTCGGTTTATAGTCAGTCAAGCGGATATCCCAAAAAGTGATCGTTTAGTGACGCACTATTCTTCACGGATCAGAGAATAAATGGACGTTTTTGAAATTGTCTGGATGTGAATGTTAACTAATGGCGCTACCGATTTTTAGATTTGAATCTGTTGTTCGAACCATCAGGTTTCGTTGATCTTTATTCATTTTGCCACAGAAGGAAACGAATTCACCTGTCCTGGGAAGTTTTGAAGGTGATTAATTGTTAGCGTCATAATCTCAAATTAGAACTAGGTGAGCAATTACTGCACCGAAATAAATAATTCTCAAATTCCAATAATATTACCAGAAGCAAAACTGTGTGTCCATCGAATAATTTGAGGTACTTTTACCAGGAAATTCCGTTATTTCAATTAGAAAGTCGTGACGCAACCCCAGAATTCTCTCCAAATTTCAAAGTACTGTAGTATGAATATCAGAATTCTGATCATAGCACCAGAAACTTCCTCGGTTGACCTATCGTTACCAGTGGCGTAGCGTGCAATTTGGCAACGTTGTACTGTTCCTATTTACACCCACGTAAAAGGTCGAATGTAAAGTTGTTCACCGAACACCCAATAGTGCGATATTTTTCATGAGTTTCAATGGACACAATACAACGTTATCATATTGCACGCTACGCCACTGATCGTTACGTGTTTCTGGTAATATTTTTTAGTGTGACCGTTCATTTTTTTAAATTTATTCCAGAGAAAATATAGGGTGAACAGCAGTGGCGGCTCGTGAAATTTGGCAACACTGTTCTCCTCGCATTTAACCAATGTAAAAGAATCGAATCTCCCGGAGACTGTCAGCCTCCTCTAGAATCGATTCTTTTGCCTAAGTTTCAATGGGAAAATTGCATGGTTGCCAAATCGCACGAGCCGCTACTGGTGAACAGCATCTCCTGCAAGAAAACATGTAACTACTTTTACCTTGGGGGGGGGGGGGAGAAAAAAAAAGTACCAGAAGCACAATGATTTGTGAACCTATATTTAAGGGATGGTACTATTACCAGAATTTTGGTATTTGTATCATAGTTTTTGAACATTTTGAAGAAATTCTGGTAGGTACTGTCACCATATTCTGACAGGAACACGAGAATTTTATGGTAAAAGTACTAGACTTTCCTAGGTTCACTTATCCTTGTGCTTCTAGTAATATTACCAGAATTTAGGTTTTATTTTTTTCTGTGATACTGTGGCGGCTCGTGATATTTGGCAACTATGCAAGTTTTCCATTTAAACGTAGGTAAAATAATCGATTCTTGCGGAGGCTGACAGCCTCCGGGAGAATCGATTGTTTTACATTGGTTAAATAGGAGGAGGACACGGTTGCCAAAATTCACGAGCCGCCACTGCTGTGATAGCAATACATTTAATCGGAACAGTTACTTTTTGAAGTGAAAATTAAAAAAAATTAGTTTACTCATTACCATGGGTAAGTGAATGTCGTAAGAGGGCAGTTGAGTCACTCGTTCGAAAAGGCGGAAAGCTCATATGTTACTCTTTTATTATCGGTATTATGTTTCTATTGATTTTTATTCATTTTAATGTGGTCACTACGATGGTTATTTATTTATCTCTATTTATTACTATAGCCATCGATGCTCTTTGATGAAATAAATGATCATTCTTATCGATGTTTACAAACAATCATTTGACTCGCTTATTGCGATTATCAGTTATTATGACCGAGGAAAATAATCATTAGGTCGTTAATCATAAAAGTCATTGTAATGGGAATCACAAAAATCAATTCATCCCAAATTTAAGAGTAATTTAGATGACACGAATACACAGGATCAGGCCCCAGTATATTTTTGGTACAATTTTTGTTGCTAATATCATCTAAACTGTGAATAGATAGCTGAGGTTAAAGCGGGAAAATTAATCAGTATGTCGTAAATCACAATTGTCTTTACAAAGAGAACCAACAAAAGCGAAACTGTACTGTTTTTAAGAGTAATTTAGATGGTATGATGCACTGGACTTGAGTCCAGTATATATTTTCAGTGCATATTTTTGTCGCTAATTTTATCTAAACTGTGAATGAACATTAGAGGTTAACCCTTTAAAGGCCAAGCTTGAGTATACTCGTTTTTTTTCTCTAGGCTCCTTTCACATTGTTTCAGTCTTCATTCCGGATAAACGCGACTATCGATGAAAACATGTATACAAAATAATATGTCTTCGGGCGCCTTCAGTGTATCGTATAGGCAATTTTAACTCCCCCGAGTACGAACAGTTCACTACCTTCCCCAAATAAACGGAAGAGTGGAATTCTAACGTAACTTAATATCTTCACCTCTCTTGATCAGCAACTTGGTTCAAGGTATTTATAGCATTAACGAAAATTTTATTCTGTGATCGTCCTTTGAGAAATAGAGATAGATTCAGTGAAGTCGCTATGCTGCAAAAGAGTAGGATGCATAAAAATTCAACTCTTTAATCTCAAATCATGAATGAATGCTTCCACTATACGTTGAGAGCTTCCTTTCTTTTGTAGCGAGCAGGCTATTCTTTTCAATTTTTTTTTTTTTTTTTTTTTTTTTTTTTTTTTTTTTTTTTTTTTTTTTTTTTTTGCGCGTTACTATAGAGCGTAGCTGACATCTTATTTCAAAAACTCGCGTCCGTGAATACACAAGCTTTCGCAAGTCGCGACTTGTTGCTAAACCTTTTGTCATCTTCTTTCCGGCAATTTATTACCTCGTCATTTATCCGAAGCTCTATTTGTATGAATGCGAGAGCTTTTTTGCGTTTATTTCCGCTACGTATCAAGGAAAACTTTTTCCTTTCCTTTCCTTCGCTGCCTTTTTCTAGTTTTAATGTCTTCATCTCGAAGCTATGAATTAAGTTTAATCTTTCGGATAATTTTTTTTTTTTTTTTTTTTTTTTTTTTTTGGGGGGGGACTTTGTTTTTTGAGAATTTTTATTTTTTTGATGTTTTTTTTTCCGTTTTTTTTTTCATGATTTTTTTTTTTTTGTTTTTTTGTTTTTTACCTAGCGAACAGGTTCAATGAAGCAAAATTGCTTTTAATCTATCTAATTGTAAGTGGGTAACCTGCTAAAAAAAAAAAAAAACAAAAACAAAAAAATAAAAAACAAAAA
This sequence comes from Trialeurodes vaporariorum, assembly GCA_011764245.1. NCBI lineage: Eukaryota > Metazoa > Arthropoda > Insecta > Hemiptera > Aleyrodidae > Trialeurodes > Trialeurodes vaporariorum. The sequence continues at coordinate 9,884,507 of VMOF01000379.1, forward strand.
ACAAAAAAACAACAAAAACAAAAGCAAAACAAAAAAACAAAAAAACTTCCCTGTTGTATATCTGGGGCTGATTTATTTATTTATTTATATTTTTCGCAGAACGTATTCATGAAAAACTGAGACTCCAAATTATCTGGCCCTGCGGAGGTCCTCAGACCTAAGGGTCCTTCAATTCTCGAAGGGAGGAATAAGAGAATAAAAAAAAAGGAAAAAGGAAAAAGGAAAAGAATGAAAAGCAGGAGGATACGTAATTAACAACTTTGCTGAAAAAATAAAAAAAAGTTTAAAACTGAGTTTTCAATTTCTCTTAATAAAAAAAAAAAAACAAAAAAACAAAAAAAAACAAAAAAATAACAAAACAAAAAAAAAAAAAACAACCAAGCGAAAGAGGACCCCCAAATCCCCCTCTCTAAGGGGAGAAACCAGGCCCTGAGGCATCGTACTCTTCTTCTATGGGGTCTCAAATTCAATATTGCAGAGGGCCTCAAGTTATGTGAATCAGTGGCGCAGCGTGTCATTTGGCAACGTTGTACATTTAAACCCATGTAAAAGGTCAAATGCGAAGGTGTTAACCGAACACCCAAGAGTTCGATATTTTTCATGGGTTTACATGTATGAAGTGCAACGTTGCCGAACGGCACGCCACGTGACTGATGTGAATCCGCCCCTGGTTGTGGACAAAAAGTTCAGAACCCCGCAAGCCACCCTGATAGTAAAAAGTGATAATTTGATAAGCTCGAAACAAGTCGTGTTCTCTCGTGGATTCTCCCGAAGTCAAGCTCCCAGAAATAAATTATTTCAACATTTCTCTGTATAAATATTTACAGGCTATTATTCTTAGGGACGCCTGCCTCACTGCCTCAGTCGCCGTCCAAACAATGAACAAAAGGGATACTTTGTGCCGGTCACGGAACAACAGAAGAAAGTTACAATTGAAAGCGCATTCAAAAAACGAAAAACTCGCGGGGTGGAGGGTTATTGGGGGGGGGGGGGGGTCTGAAGACGATAAGACGAGGTGAAAGGGATGATTGAGCAAGTGCAGTAAGAGGGAGGATCTGACTCCTCGGGAAGGATTAATATTTTAACTCCCCGGGTGTCATTCTCAAAGGGTTATTCGGTCTAGGAACGACGGACGCCTCAAAAAGAAATTAATGGATGGGGGTTTTGAGAAAAGGAGGGGGGTGTTAGGGGGTGAAAGCGCCACCATACCAAAGATACGATCCGAATTGTTTGCATTGTTGCCGAAACGCGTGCAAACAATGCAATGGTTTTGGGCGGCTCGATTATCATTTCGTGTTGATTGTTGACTGGCGAATACTATAGACACCAAACGAGCCACATGCAACAGAAGGGATTTATGCGACGTAATTTTGGAACTTCAAAGTTTCGGACCGATTACCACAGAATAATTCAACCAGAACGGAAACTCTGTCGGATTTTGAAGCAAATTCATTTCGCGTCCGCCATGTTGGGATATATGATGTTTACATCTGGTTTCGCGCGCGAAAAAAAAAAAGTATAGGACATGATCCGCGAAATTTTCATTCTGAAATGCCAATAGTATAAAAGTGAGGCCGGAAACTTAAAATTTCTTTCCAGAATTTACAGAAATAAATGAGTTTCAACACAAATCACACACATCCGCCATGTTCGGGTATCGGACCACAGCGTTGCCTATTGGTGCCGTTAAATTCCAAACTTGCTTCCATTAGCTCTTACGGGAATTTCCGTTCTGATCGTATTATTCTGTGCGATTACGACGAAATTGTCGCCGAGACAACGTGCATCGTCAAGTTGGGCAATTTCGGTCACTCCGCGCACCTGCCGTGGTAGCAGCGTCTCTGACTTTAAGGCTAAAGGTCGCCGATTTAAATCCTATGCTTGCAGCTATCTTTTTTAATTTTATAAAACACACACCAGCCTTTTGACAACTTTGGGAGTTAGAGTGATATGCAGTAAGCTGGAGCTTCGATTAAACAGCTATTTGTAGAAGTGAAAGATTTTGCATCAATAAAGTGTGTTCGAAAAAAATACAATATGGAAAGGATGCATAGGATTCGAACTGGCGACCTCCAGTCTGGTGGCTAGAGAGTACCTAGAGACGCTACTGACCGCGCCACCACGGCAGGTGCGCGGAGTGACCGAAATGGGTCTGTTGCAAACTTTTGCTACAACGATTAAGAGTGTTTAATCTAATGTAAAATCGCCTGAAAAGTCCATTGGTGGCATCAGAAAGTCATAAAAATGCAATAATAAACTCACAACAGGCGTTTAATGAAATCCAAGATGGCGGATAAATATCGAGCAATTTGTATGCATGCACCACGAACATCCAAGGATAGCCAACCTCACAATATCGATCACAACCAATCACAACGGAAACAAACACATATAACCTCTACCTCCAGTGAGGTTGTCAAAGTTGGCCATCCTTGGATGTTCACGGTATGCATATGCGTACACTCGTACAGGTTGCTCGATATTTCTCCGCCATCTGCGATTTCATTAAACTCCTCTTGTGAGTTTATCATTGCATTCTATGACTTTCTGATGCACCCTATGGACTTTTCAGGTGATTTTACATTAGATAAAACTCTCTTAACCGTTGTAGCAAAAGTTTGCAACGGACCCATTGCCCAACTTGACGCTGTCTCGGCGTCGATTGCGTCGTAATTTTTCCGAAACTTTGAATATATTTTCCGACGAAACTAAGGCCTATTCTCAAAAAAGTGAAAAACACGGGTCTATTATTTTTTTATGAACTACCATGCCTGTAAATTTGATCAAAATCGGTCACCGTTAGCACAGAATAATACAACCAGAACGGAAACTCTGTCGGATATTGAAGCAAATTCGTTTCGCGTCCGCCATGTTGGGATATAGGATGTTTACATCTGGATTCGCGCGCGAAGAAAAAAATATAGGACATGACCCGCGAATTTTTCATTCTGAAATGCCAATTGATTAAAAGTGAGGCCGGAAACTTGAGATTTCTTTCCAGAATTTACGGAAATAAATGAGTTTCAACACAAATCACAGACGTCCGCCATGTTAGGATATAGGACCACAGCGTTGCCTATTGGTGCCGTTAAATTCCAAACTTGCTTCCATTGGCTCTTATGGGAGTTTCCGTTCTGGATTGTATTATTCTGTGCCGTTAGGTCCCCTTGTAAGTATACTTGGTCGCCAGACATTTTGTCCCCCCCCCCCCTTTTATATGAACACGTGGCAACAATGTCTTTATATGGAGGAATGCAAGTCTAGGAAGTATCGGATCGAAGAGGGGAAAAGGAAGCGGGTGATGGAGGCGAGGATATGGAATGGGAACTGGAGTCGAGTGAGTTCGACTTCGATTCCTTCGCTCTGCTTTTTGAGGGGATGCGTGCACGGGACGCATTTTGATGGTTTGAACTCTGCTTCAACCCTTGCAGTACCTGTTACCGGTAACGTCGCGACGATCCCCCCTCCCCTCCCCCTCCCTTCCCTCCCCCTCCCCATCACCCCCTCCCTCCTTTAATGCCCAACCCCTTCACTCCTCCACCTGGTATCGTTATGTTCCTTAAACTAGGTCCCGAGTATGATCGCTGTTGTCAAACTTGCCGGGATTCGATATCCGGAAGATTGGAATGAAATCACTCCTTATTGTAAAAGGCAGGGCTGCCGTTTTGCGTATAATCAATGCTATTTTTCTATTCACCGATGATTCCACCGGTTGAAAAAAGATTACACAGTTCAGTTCAGTGTATGACTGCAATGAACTATAAAATACTCGCATCTGTAATCTTCTCTCAACCGGTGGAGTCGTTCGATGACTTTTAAAAACTTGCGGATATTTTAATTAATCAACGGCGTTCCCACCAATTGAGAAAATATTACAGATGCGAGTATTTTCGTGCATTTCAGTCACAAACTAAACTGAACTGTGTGATCTTTTCTCAACCGGTGGAATCATCGGTGAATAGAAAAATAGCATTGATTACACGCAAAACGGCAACCCTGGTAAGAGGATCAAGGTAGATGAAGAACAGCTGCAGCTGCCGCAGTGGCGAATCCGGGGGGGGCACAGGGGTACGTACCCCCCCCCCCCCCCCCCTCCCAGAAGCCTCAAATGTTGCCTTTTTTCAATAGAAAATAGCCTGAAATTGCTTCCACCGACGCACGTAGGAGTATTTGACCCGAAAACCTGGCCAAAAACGGAAAATTGAAAAGTCGTCCGAAAAACAAACTATTGATGGTTTTTGAGAGGTAAGTAACCGCTCTATTGCGTAATAGATGTGTCGGAACATCTACGTTTATCTACTGTATAGGGGACAACATGGAACTGAGCGCTCGACGCACCTGCGGTTGTTCACCGCTTGAAGCGCTGTTACTAATCAGTCAACATTTTCCATCGAGGACAAGCGTTAGAGCATTCAAACATTTCAGCGATTATGGACGCTGTTTTAGATGGTATGTGCTTCATTTTGGTGGCAACAATCTCTTTTTCCGTGCATTTTTGACCCTTTTACATCTAATTTAAAATGGACATGAAAAAAATCTCTAATTTTAGGCTCTATCTTTTTAAAAAAAAGGCAATTTTGAATACGTTCCGGGCAAAACCGGGCACAACCAAAACAAGGGGGTTAGAGTAGACTCTTTTAGGCAACTGCTCCAACAGTCAAAAATTGCAAGAAATTGCCCTTTTTTTTAAAAAAAACATGTTGAAATCAAGCCTTTTTTATGAAATAAGCGTCAATAACTCGGCATAAGAATGAGCTATCTACCTTTGGTTTGAGCCAAAATTCTTAATTTTTTACCCCTTTTCCAACCATAAACCGTGCAATAGGAGTTTTGAGTTTAAATTGGAAAATTAATTAAAATCGATTTTCAAATATTCAAGAACACGCAAATATTTTTGGCCAGGTTTTTGGGATAAATACTCCTACGTGCGACGCTTCAAATTTCAAAATTTCACAGGCGTGCCCCCCCCCAGAAAAATTTTCTGGATCCTCCACTGAGAACAGGTATGGACAACACTTGGCTCAGGAGGCGTGGCCACCTCTGAAAAGCGACTTCGCCGCCATCTTGATTTCATAGGCGGATCCAGCAATCTGGCAACAGTGTATTTGTCCCATTTGATTGCATGACTAATACTCGATTAGTCACGGGGCCATTGCCCCTTCAATAATCGATTGTTTATCATACGTTAAAGTGGGAATAATGCGCAGTTGCCAGATTGCTGGATCCGCCTATGCTTGATATTGCGACTCATTAAATTTTCTATAGTTATTGGAGCTTTCAAAGATGATTATGTATAATTTTGAAATTAGCAGGTGTGTCTTTTCATCTCTTAGTTAGGGATCATAATTCGAACTAGAGATTACGGATCGAAATTTAGTGATGGAGGTAAGGTTAGGTTTACCGACGCTTCCAATGCCGTATACAAAGCAACAGTTTGAATTGCGCGGTAAAAAAAAATGGCGGCGCAGTCACCTTTTTTGACAAACCATTCTGAGCCGACCTTAGAGTCCATACCTGTTCTCCATCTAACTTGTAATTGTGCATACCTGTTCTCCATCTACCTTGTAAGAGGGTCAAATATGTACCCCATGCTTAGAAAAAACAGAGACCCTACCGTAGCCTTTGGTCAAAACCTTTGGTTCATAAAATAATGACCCAGCAAAAGACTTTTAGTAGAGCGAACCAAAGGTTTTGTCTAACTAAAGAGATTTTGCTGGGTGAACCAAAGATGTGGTTGGTTCAACCAAACTCTTTTTCTGGTTCATTTTTCTCTCAAAGTGTTTTTCTCGTATGTTTTGTTCGTGTGCACAGAGTTGCTCAAACTTGAGGAGCTCTCGATTATAAAGTGTTATTGTGTGTGTTTCTGATATGAGTTAAACGGATTGTAATTTTTTAACTGACAATTGAAGCTTAGACTACTCATCAGATGAAAAAAATAACCGACGTAACTCATCAGAAACACACACAATAACCCTTTGAATTATGAAGTTTTGATGACGAGCGTACCCTCTGTTTTATAAGTGGTTTTTCCAGAGAACTCCTCAATTGTTAGGGTTGTAAGCTTTGTATTTTGGGTTAATATCGCATCTCTGGATCTACGAAACATGGTTTGAAACTGAAGGCATTCTTGTCTTCAGCTCATCTAGCTAGTATACGGAGAGAAAAACAGAAAAAAACAGCTTTCATAGCGCTGAAATAACCTTTGGTTGTAAAATAACTCCAGTGAAAGACTGTTGTAGATCGAACCGAATATTTTTTTTCAAGAAAGGTAGAAAATGTTTCCGGTTAGGTGAACAAAAGATTTGGTTTGTTCTATTAAAGTCTATTGTTGGGTCATGTTTCGACCAAAAGTTTTGTCAGCGCTACCAAAAAGGCTTTTTTTCCTGTGTGAATAGGTGCGATATTGGACGAATGACGGTAAGATTAGGTCAGCGTCTGCAGATATTATATGGTCATCAATAATCTCGTGGCGAATCGTGCAATGTAGCAACGTTGCATTAGGTCCACTTGAACACACGGAAAATATCGAACTATTTAGGGATTGGTGGTAACTTTCAAATTCGACCTTCTCTGTGGGTTCAAAGGGGTAAAATTCTACGTTGCCAAGGAGCACGCTTCCCCACTGATAATCGCGTTCTTAGCGTTCACATTTTTGTAATGTGAATTGTGATGTAGCTTCTATAGACGGTTTTAGTGCGAAGTCAACGATTAGCCAACAACCTCAACAATATGCACTCATCGGTCGCAATCGGTTGTAAAAAAACTCGCGTAGCTTTCCAAACTATCTCACTTACTCTCCCGTGACCCCCACGTTTACCCATCTCTTTCTAGTTTCGAAATTCGTATACGGACCTTGTTTTATGACTTGTTATTGTAAATCGCATTAGAATGCCTCGAGGAATTCATTTCAGCCATTAAATTTCACAGAATAAGTCTCTACAAACGATTTTTGAAATTAGAGTGAGATGGCAGTACATGAGGGTTACGTGAGAGCGAGAGAGACAAACTGTCTTTGTTTGGAACGCTCATCACTGGTAGTCGCCATCACTAAAACCCTCTATTAGAATGTAATTTCACTGCTATGATAATGCTGGATTGGTTGGAAGAACAGCTCAAATCATTACATTTCCAAGATGTAATTTTCAAAATGAAATCACCAAGAAAGTTTTAGTGTCTTGTCTATCGTAGTCTTGACGCAAAGATTTAGTTTCGACTCAACTCTGTCCGTCCCAGGTGTTCGTTCTCCTGCTTTTGTAGTGGCGGCTCGTGCAATGTGGCGACAACGGATTCTCTCAATTTAAACCTACGTAGAATAATCGATCTTCACAGGAGATTCACTGAATCCCTGAGAAATCGATACGTTTGAATAAGTTCAAATGGCAAAGAAACATAGTTGCCAAATGGGGCTCTCGGAAATTGCTGTGAGCAAATAAATAGTCTAATATCACAGAATAATACAATCAGAACGGAAACTCCCATAAGAGCCAATGGAAGCAAGTTTGGAATTTAACGGCACCAATAGGCAACGCTGTGGTCCTATATCCTAACATGGCGGACGTCTGTGATTTGTGTTGAAATTCATTTATTTCCGTAAATTCTGGAAAGAAATCTCAAGTTTCCGGCCTCACTTTTATTCAATTGGCATTTCAGAATGAAAATTTCGCGGGTCATGTCCTATATTTTTTTCTTCGCGCGCGAATCCAGATGTAAACATCCTATATCCCAACGTGGCGGACGCGAAACGAATTTGCTTCAATATCCGACAGAGTTTCCGTTCTGGTTGTATTATTCTGTGCTAATATGATGAATAAACTAGCGAAAATCACGGAAACCACAATAAGAAAGTCTAAAATTCAGTGATTAACTCACGTAACTGCTATAACGACAAGTTCGTAATGGCGGTTTAACGTATAGGTATCATGGGAGATTCCTGGCTATTTATGTCACTTTCTCTACGGAAACATAGAGATATGTCTCAATATAGATGGGAATCTCGACTCATTATACCTTTTTCTCACCGCCATTATGCCCGATTTTGAGAGTGAATTTCGTGACTTTTTAAAGTACTCATCGTCATTTTTACAGGTTTTTATGCAAGGATCGACTCTTCAATTCCCTGTAGCAAAAGTTTGCAAGAACCTCATTGCACAAACAGCCACCGCTGTTTTGCTTTCTATTGTACTTCCGCTCAAAAGTGTCAGGATCCATTTTTACTAGCATTGTTCTTTCAAAGTTTGTGATAAAGTCAAGGGGAAAATAATTTCAGACCGTTTTTTTTATCGTTTTTTATTAGGTAGTACCTATGGATTATACGGTGTGTTGTGCCTAAATATCAAAAAACGACCGATAGCGAAATCATAAAAATCAAGCGCTGTCAAGTTTATGAATAGAACTGTTTTAAGCCTAACCATCTGATTTACTTTATTTAGGCTCGAGTTTGAAATTACTGCCGATTCTCAAAGTTTGGAGGAGTAGTAGCGAACAACTGACGCAAAATTGCTCAGTTTAATTATCTTCTGTTTTAAAATTTAAAAAAATAACTCACACAAGCAGTGGCGTAACTAGGCATGCATGCGCCCCCCGCAAAAAATAGAGCTGCGCCCCCCCCATCATCTTCCCTCCCTTCCCCATCCCACTCCGTCCCGTCTCATCCCTCCCCACTCCACTCCTTACCGGCCTATGACCCCAGGGCTATCTATATTCCTACGACGAGAGAAAAGTTACGAATCAATTTATTATTTTTTTTGTCAATTTTAAATCAAAAATCGCCTACCTTTTCTTTCAAAACTTTTTCTTTCACGCCTTAATTGTTGCGAATTCGTCATTAAGTCTTCCCAAGTCCATCTCTTTGGCCCTTCTTGCTTCAATGCTGAGCATCGCTAAGCTTAAGAGACGGTGTTGACTCATTGTACTCACGTCTTCTAGAGGTGGTTTCAAAAGTGTAGGCGCACCCAGACCGATAATCTTTGGAATTTTTCAACATTATTTATCTTGTTTCAAAATGAAAATGAATGAAAAGGAATTAGAGCGTTAGCTTTTCACCGAGGAACACTTTAAAATTAAAAGTTAAAAGTCGAAGACAATAAGTTTTGTTTAGTTCTGAAGAGATGGAAAGTGAAAAGTCGCCAAAAGATTATGGTCTAGGTGCGCCTACACTTCTGAAACGATCAGCTCTACGTACGTCATCTTCGTCCCTGTTTTCCTACTTTTTGTTATTCTCTTTATATTTTTTTCTTCTCTTCTTTCCTCTTCTTTTCCTTCCTTCTTTTCCTTTTCTTCCTTCGCCCCGTATTTTCCTCCTCTCTCTTTGCGCCCACCGACGCCTTGCGCCCCCCGCAATTGCGGGAGCTGAGGGGGCTATTGTTACGCCACTGCACACAAGCCTTGTTTTCAAGTATACACGAATGTCTCTGAAATATTCTCCAAAAAAACTTTTCGTAGTTTTCAATGTAGTTATTTGAGGAGCAAGTAAAAGAAAAATAATAATTAAGTATTATTACTGAAAAAAAAAAAAATAATAACTAGAAGTGCTACAATGTCAACCGAGGTAATGGCTTGTACTGTAACCAGAATGCTATTATTTGTATCACAGTTCTTGAAAATTTGAAAAAAAAAAAATCTGGTGTAAGTACCAGAAAAAAAAAAAAAAAAAACACCAGAGTTTTAAGGGAAAAGCGCTAAAAATTCCTTTGTTGACATATAGACCTCTGGTAATATATCATTAGAATATAGGAATTAGTTTTTTTAATGAATAGATAACGGTGGATAAACCTTTTGCCTCGAAGCTTTATTTTAACCGACCAGATTAAATCTGTGATATTGACGTGAAACATCGTATTGTGGATGGAAAACCATCGAAAATACCTAGATTTGCATCCAGTCAAAACCTAATCTATAAACGAAGGTTTAAATCAAAACCATCCGTAGTAATTAGACGGAGGGGAAAAAAAATAAGAATCCAGTCTTCAGAGCCACATGTACCGGTGAAAAATGGAAGAAATATCTAACGCAAGCAGGATCTCTTCCATCTCTCTCATTTCCCATTTGAATGTTTAAGTAGGAAAAGGACAGAAAGAGGGGGTTTTATCCGATTGTTCATCCTTGTCTAACATACGTTTCTTAATGGAAAAAGGAGAGAGATGAAGAAACTCTCGCTGCGCTAGTGCAAGAAATCACAACAAACGTTAGTTTACTCGGAAATATGATACAAATATTCCGATTTCGCAAAACAAGGAGGGCTATTAGTTTTGAAGGTTAGAGCGTAACGAGTTTAGAAATCGTCAAAATTACTGTTATTACCGCGGCAATTACTCAATGACACTCGACGTCCATACCAATTTCCAAAAAAGCGTGATTATGCTCTACCGTGCAACCACTCCCGGGTCGGAATCTATCAAAAAAATAAAAAAAAAAATAAATAAAAAAAAAAATAAAAAATAATAATAATAAAAAAAAGGTAATAAAACAGAAACGAGGCGAATAAAATTTCCCTGATTTAGTTCTAAATTAGAAATGATTTTGCGGACTTACTTATCTGATGATCGAACTCATTGAGAAACGCCGGTTGGTCTCGGAAACACGAGTAACGATCCGAACCTTTGAATCGTGTGTCCATAGACCTCTTGATTTGATAAGCTGATCGGACAACGTTGCCATGGTTACATATCAACACTGGATTGTGACTCATCCCACTCAACCGTGTCTCTCACAACGCAACGCATTCGGCGCCAGCGCTCCTCTGTCATTAACCGCCAGTCCGTCACTCTCCTCTTCGACATTCTTTTGATGTTTCTATCGCAAGTTCACCATTAATTTCCGAGACATTTTTTGACGCGTTTTAGTACAGACCAGACCGTTTGAGTGATGACCTCATGATCAAAATTGGATCCAAACCCATGTTCTATCTCGCTCACTCTCGTCGAAAAAATTGACCCGTAAAAAAATTGGATCTTCATTTTCGAATGCTAATTCATGCTTGTAGGTAAACAACCTGTTAAGCGTGCCGTAGATTTTATATATATTTTTTTTCTTTTTCAAATTTTAATGTACGAATGGATTATACGTACCTTGAAGTATCTTTTTATCCGTAAAAAATTGGATCTTCATTTTCGAATATGCTAATTCATGCTAGTAGATAAACAACCTGTTTTTTTTTCTTTTTCAAATTTTAATGTTCGAATGAATTATACGTACTTTAAAGTATCTTTTCACCCGTAAAAAATTGGATCCTCATTTTCGAATGCTAATTCATGCTAGTGGATAAACAACCTGTTTTTTTTTCTTTTTCAAATTTTAATGTTCGAATGAACTATACGTACTTTAAAGTATCTTTCCACCCGTAAAAAATTGGATCCTCATTTTCGAATGCTAATTCATGCTAGTGGATAAACAACCTGTTTTTTTTTCTTTTTCAAATTTTAATGTTCGAATGAATTATACGCACTTTAAAGTATCCTTTCACCCGTAAAAAATTGGATCCTCATTTTCGAATGCTAATTCATGCTAGTGGATAAACAACCTGTTTTTTTTTTTTTTTTTCTTTTTCAAATTTTAATGTTCGAATGAATTATACGTACTTTAAAGTATCTTTTCACCTGCAAAAATTGGATCCTCATTTTCGAATGCTACTTCATGCTAGTAGATAAACAACCTGTTCTTTTTTTCTTTTTCAAATTTTAATGTTCGAATGAATTATACGTACTTTAAAGTATCTTTTCACCCGTAAAAAATTGGATCCTCATTTTCGAATGCTAATTCATGCTAGTGGATAAACAACCTGTTTTTTTTTTTTTTTTTCTTTTTCAAATTTTAATGTTCGAATGAATTATACGTACTTTAAAGTATCTTTCCACCCGTAAAAAATGAGATCCTCATTTTCGAATGCAAATTGGCCTCATTTATACTAATAAGGGGACCTGCTCGACTTTAGGTGCTGCCACCGGTCTAGGTGTTTTTCATTTGATTTTACACGGAAAAAAAACTACGGTGAAAATAACCATACGGATACCTGATTTTGGAACCTGCTAGATGTTATGGTAATGTTAACCAGAAGTATACTATGTTTGACTACGTACTGGGGTGAATTTACCTGATTGCAGGTCGAATTTACTCAAAGTATCGGTAAATGTACCATACTTCTGGTCAAGTTTACCATAACATCTAGCGGGTGCCATAATCAGGTATCCGTATGATTATTTTCACTAATCTTTTTTTTCCGTGTAATATTATTATAAAATTAGACTTGGTGCAAATAATTTTTTTTAGTGCATGATTTGTGAGGAGCTTTCATGTATTTTAATAGGAGTAGTGGTTCAATTCTTCATAATTTCATCACCAGCAACAGAAAAAAGCAAGAAATTAAATGATTTTTCCCCCCGATTTAATGCATTTTCTTCTGGAACCGTAATTTTGTTTTCCAAAATAGCCATAAATATCCAAAAATATGTAATCTATGATAAGAATTGGTTTAAAAACTTTCAAAAGGATGTACTCATTTACTTAATTTACTGGAAAGTATACAACAACAACGAATACTAAGCCTCTGTGGTGACGAATAGCTTGAAGTCTTTTTTGCCCCCTCTCCTCCTCCTGCGCGGTACTATTCGTTGGTCATTGGCAGAGCTGCCGATTTGCGTAGATTTAATGACATTTTAAAATTCACCGAAGATCTCACCGGTTGACAAAAGATTAGAGTTTAGTTCAGTGTGTGACTGTAATGCACGAAAATACGAGCGTCTTTTATATTTTCTCAACCGGCATATTTTAATTAATCGACGGCGTTTCAACCGATTGAGAAAAGATTACAGATCAGAGTATTTTCGTGCATTACAGTCATACACTGAATTAAACTATGTAATCTTTTCTCAACCAGTGGACTCATCGGTGAATTTAATAATGTCAATAAATCTACGCAAAATCGGCAGCTCAAGTCATTGATCAACTATCTTGTTCTCACAAGTGTTCAAAGCGCCTTCAAAAAGAAATGCACGCAACGAGCATTCCAGGAAGTAATCCACTCGTATTTGCTACCTTGCTTAAATTAGCTGTAATTGATAAGTAAAGACGCAGAGGTTCGTTTTGAAAGCTCAGATGAAGCTCAGATGAGCTCATATGAAGGAACTTGTGGTGTTATTTTTTTTGGCCTTGAACAATTTTTCAACTCAATTTTCATTAACATTTTAATGCTACCCTGATCGCACTCCGTTGAGTTTTAAAATAATGAACTTCTTTATTTACGCTTTGTTTCAGGTCAGCGATGAATCTAGATCCAGGAATCCTATGTTTGAACCACTGCGGTAGCCAGGTTTTCTGTTTGGAATTGCCTGAAATCTGCCCAGCTTGCAGAAAGCGTCTAAGTGAAACGGATGCAATTGTACCGTTCAGGCAAGCATATGCATTCATGTAATTATCGAAGGGCCGTTAGCAGCAGGGCCATAGCTACACCTCTGAGGGCCCCGGGGCAAGATGCATTTCGCCCCCCCCCCCCTAAAATTGGGGAAGTGGGGATGTGGGGGGTCTCCCGGCTCGACTTGCTCTTCCGAGGCACCGCCAATGTAATTTTAAGTAGGAAAACAGACTTACGAGCAGACCTGTCTTTTTGGTGGGCTTTTAATCGCTAACTAGGCGCAGGGCTCTCAAAACGTCCCCTCTGCTCTTCCGGGCACCGCCAATGTAATTTTAAGTAGGAAAACAGACTTACGAGCAGACCTGTCTTTTTGGTGGGCTTTTAATCGCTAACTAGGCGCAGGGCTCTCAAAACGTCCCCTCTGCTCTTCCGGGCACCGCCAATGTAATTTTAAGTAGGAAAACAGACTTACGAGCAGACCTGTCTTTTTGGTGGGCTTTTAATCGCTAACTAGGCGCAGGGCTCTCAAAACGTCCCCTCTGCTCTTCCGGGCACCGCCAATGTAATTTTAAGTAGGAAAACAGACTTACGAGCAGATCTGTCGTTTCGGTGGGCTGTCAATCGCTGACAAGGTGCAAGGCTCTCAAAACGTCCCCTCTGCTCTTCCGGGCACCGCCAATGTAATTTTAAGTAGGAAAACAGACTTACGAGCAGACCTGTCTTTTTGGTGGGCTTTTAATCGCTAACTAGGCGCAGGGCTCTCAAAACGTCCCCTCTGCTCTTCCGGGCACCGCCAATGTAATTTTAAGTAGGAAAACAGACTTACGAGCAGATCTGTCGTTTCGGTGGGCTGTCAATCGCTGACAAGGTGCAAGGCTCTCAAAACGTCCCCTCTGCTCTTCCGGGCACCGCCAATGTAATTTTAAGTAGGAAAACAGACTTACGAGCAGACCTGTCTTTTTGGTGGGCTTTTAATCGCTAACTAGGCGCAGGGCTCTCAAAACGTCCCCTCTGCTCTTCCGGGCACCGCCAATGTAATTTTAAGTAGGAAAACAGACTTACGAGCAGACCTGTCTTTTTGGTGGGCTTTTAATCGCTGACAAGGTGCAAGGCTCTCAAAACGTCCCCTCTGCTCTTCTGGGGCACCGCCGATGTAATTTTAAATGAGAAAACACTCTTACGAGCAGACCTGGTTTTTTTGGTGGGCTGTCGCACACTTTTGCTATAAGTGATGTAATTGTTAAAAACCTCCAGAAATAACGATGTCAGTACTAAAGACTTGCGAAATCCACTCCTAAACTCAATAAACGCTTTTATTTGCGCGAGTGTATTGGTGGCGTGGGGCGCTGGGGCAGTAACAATGGGAGATTCCCATCTTAATTTCGTCACTCTCTCTATGCTGACAAGGATGATTTACAGAGTAATCAGTCATCAAAGTAGTGATCTACATCCGATGAATGGTACCGTGACATCCAGTGACACCGCTGTCAAATGAAAGTCGTCTCTTTTTGGTCACCTTTTTAAGGAGTTAAATGTCAGATGGGCATCTCACATCATTACTGTCCTAAGCCATCATTACGTTCGGGCAAGTAAAAGCGTGAATTAAGTTTAAAAGTGGATTTCGGAAGTTTTCAGTGCTACCATCATTATTTTTGGAGCTTTTTACACCAGAATCGACTATTAAATCGCCTATAGCAGAAGTGTGCAACACCCTCATTATTCGTGAGTTTTTCAGGTAAAAAAATGTTGTTGCATCAGGTTAGTTGTTCAAGTAGGTACCTGATCAACTAACGAATAATTTAGTTGCTTATTGGACTAAGGTGACTATTTATTTGTTATTTCAAGACTCTATTTCGTTGTCGTTTTAGTTTTGACCATTTCTGTCTGTTGCTTTGAGGTAAACTAAAGAACTATCAAGTCACGCTATGGGCGTTATCAGTCCAGTGGTGGTTTTCCATCAAGATGAATCTAGCTATCTGCACTGCCTACGTTACAGCCTCTCCGTTGAGTCTCCGTGTTGGTTGCGAAACTTAACGATGAATGAGTATCGGACACCACCCACTGTAATCGTAATAATGTAATAATTCTGGCAAGGTCACAGCTTTACAGTCAAGTTTCACTCTATTCATTCGAAAGGTTCTCTAGTTTTCATTGAATGCACCATTTATTAGGTCATCAATGGTGGCGATGTTTGTATTGCTTTTCCTCAATGAAAAAAAAAAAAAAAAAAAAAAAACCTCAATCGCTTGTGAAATGGATCTGCTGCATCATCGTCGCACTTTGGTCGGAGACTAAAAAATAGTGGCCAAAAATCAGCGAACAAAAAAATTATGGTCAAAAATCAGCGGGGGAAAAGAAAAAAAATAGTGGCCAAAAATCAGTGGAAAAAAAGACATACAAAATCATCGTTTATGGACCTTTCAAGCTTACTTTAAAACTTTTCAGTAACTTTTTCGGTTCAAATTACTTGTCAAACAGTTTTTTGTGATTAAAACTAGTCTTGCAAGTTTCAAAATGATAAATTGAGAATAAATTTACTTTCTGATTTTTGGCCAATTTTTGACGATTTCAGACTATAGAGCGTCGGCTGATACAACTTTGCCACAACAGGTTTTCTCCATTTGAACCGATGTAAATGAATCGACCTTTGTGAGGTTTATTGAACCATCAAGAAATCGATACTTTTGGATAGGTTTAAATGACACTAAATTTCACAAGGTGCTAATAGTCCGTTGTAAAGTTTTGACAAGGCTGGCGGTTTGAGGATCGTAAGTGGGATTTTATTTTATTTTATTTTTTATTTTTCACAATTCATACAAAAGAAGCAGCCAATGAGGAGCTATGTGTATAGGTCAAAACAAAACAAAAAAACAAGAAAAAAGAGTCATACACAATTACTTAGGCATAGAATACACAGAATAGGCAGTTATTATACTCACCGGCAGCCGAATTGGCGGGTTGAAATCGGAATTAAAACGCAAAAAAGGCAACACTGAGGACCCTTTCGAGCCTCGAGTCGTCGCAGTGAAAGCCACTGCTGACGCGCTCTGAGTGAATAGCCGAAAGCCGGCTATTGTTTCGGAGGAGCCCCTGTGTCCGGCTATCTCGGACCCTTTTCCTTCATCCACAGTTTCTGACGATTTTTTTTCGTTGGACAAACGCGCCGTTTTTATGTAGAAATTCGGTTTCAGCGTGAAATTCCAATGGAAATCAACTGAAAGACCAAGTTGATGAGTTAATTTGAAGCAGTTTGATTTATCACTGTTTGCTTATAGGTGATGAATCAAACAGCTTCAAATTAAGCTAATCAGCTTAGTTTTTTAGTTCATTTTCATCGAAATTTCACGCTGAAATCGAATTTCTACATGAAAACACCGCGTTTGTCCGACGAAAAAAGATAGTCAGAAATTTTGGGCGAAGGAAAAGGGTCCGAGGTGGCCAGACACGGCGCTTCTCCCAAACAATAGCCGACTCTCGGCTATTCACTCGACTCGAGAGTTCGACAATACGCATAAGGATTCTCAGTGTTGCCTTTTTTGCGTTTTAATTCCGATTTCAACCCGCCAATTCGGCTGCCGGTGAGTATAGGTATTTGTTATTGAGGGGATTATTAGGTCATTAACCTTATAAAAAGCTTTGTCAGCTAGGAAATACTCCAGGACCCGAAGGAAAACTGTAAACGCAGACCCTCTAAAGCTTTCCGTGATCGAGAGAGAAAGGGCATTAAAAAGCTATATAGCGCAGAATCAATCTTACTTCGTTCTCAGAAATATTCAGAGTAATTCTTACATTGTCTATAATATGATGATTTTTTAATTCACCAAAAATTCCACCGGTTGACCAAAAGATTTCAATCTCAAGACCTATAATTTCTGTTTGGGCCCATTTAAAGGCTTCTTATTCTATTGAACAAAAGTGAGATACTGGATTACTTTGCCTCAATTATGTTTGGTATTTTCTGTCTCCAGAGTTCCTTATCCGTTTGTCCGAGCGAGGCAATACCCGTGCTCAGTCCTTCTAAAACCGACCAACGGAGATTTTTTGAAGTAAGTTCTCTTTTTCTCCTCCAAAACTTCTTGCATCATGGCTATGAGTATGTTTGGCATGTTTTTATTCCGGGCTTAAATGTAAAGAAATTATGGAAAGGGGAGGATTGTATTGGACAATGGGTCTGTTGCAAACTTTTGCTACAACGATTGATAGTGTATAATCTATTGTAAAATCGCGTGAAAAGTCCATTGGTGGCATCAGAAAGTCATAAAATGCAGTAATAAACTCACAAGAGGCGTTTGATTAAATCCAAGATGGCGGTAAAATATCGAGCAATCTGTATGTATCCACCTTTAACATCCAAGGATTGCCAACGTTGACAACCTCGCAGCTTCAGAGGTTATGTGTTTATTTACGTTGTGATTGGGTGTGATCGATATTGTGAGGTTGGCTATCTTTGGATGTTCGTGGTGCATGCATACAGGCTGCTCAATATTTTACCGCCATCTTGGATTTCATTAAACGTCTCTTGTGAGTCTATTACTGCATTTTATGACTTTCTGATGCCACCAATGGACTTTTCACGCGATTTTACATGAGATTGAACATCCTTTGGCGCTGTAGCAAAAGTTTGCAACAGACCCATTTCTACCAATTGACACGCACAACTCACAAACTTGGATCATGGGTCTTTTGCGTACTTTTTCTACAGCAATATGACGCATTGATTCTAATTTTTAAACTTCGGCGAAAATAACGATGCGAGCACTAAAAACTTTCAAAATCCACTCATTAACTCAGGTAATCACTTCCATTTCAATAAACTCGCGCTACACCGAACACCATTGTCACCGACGTATAATACAACTACATAGACGGAACCACCGCGATTTTGTAAACATCAGCATAACTTACAACATGTTTGAAGGTTTTGTTTAGACGCACCCAATGGGTCAGTTGCAAACTTTTGCTAGAACGATTAAGAGTGTTTAATCTAATGTAAAATCGCCTGAAACGTCCATTGGTGGCATCAAAAAGTCATAAAATGCAACAATAAACTCACAAGAGGCGTTTATCGAAGTCCAAAATGGCGGATAAATATCGAGCAATCTGTATGCATGCACCGTGAACATCCAAAGATGGCCAACTTTGACAACCTAACTGGAGGTAGAGGTTATGTGTTTGTTTACGTTGTGATTGGCTGTGATCGATATTGTGCGGTTGGCTATCCTTGGATGTTCGCGGTGCATGCATACTAATTGCTCGATATTTGTCCGCCGTTTTGGTTTTCATTGAATGCCTCTTGGAAGTTTATTATTGCATTTTTGACTTTCTGATGTCGCCAATAGACTTTTCAGGCGATTTTACATTGGATTAAACACTCTTAATCGTTGTGGCACAAGTTTGCAACAGACCCATTAGTGTATTATTTTGTATATTTTGTAATCTTTGCTTAACCAGAAAAGACCAGTGAGCAAATGCAGCCAATATTGCATGTATTCGAAAGGGAAGTCCAATGGCCCTGATTTTGTACTTACTATGTTGTTTTCGTATCCACAATGGCTCTGTCTTTGTAATAGTATGCCGGTGCAACAATTTGTCAAGTGTAGCGCGGGATGTTTTAACTTGAAGTGATATCCTGAGTTAATGAGTGGTTTTTAATATGGGCATCGTTATTTTCTCCAAATCTTATGTAAGAGTCAAGGTTCTTTATTGTTGTAGCGAAAGTACACAACAGATTAATCGGTCATCTTAAAAAATCCTTCGTACAGGAACGAGAAAAAAAAGTAAAAAAAAAAAAAAAAAAAAAAACACCTGTATGGGGAGTATAGTTATACGCTTACCGAGTCCTGAGATGTTGGTTGGAGGCAAAGAAAAATGGAGGCATGAAATTAAAGCCTCGATTCAAAAGAATGGGAGAATTCGGTTTCCTCGGGCATATTGTACATTTTAAAACGTGTATTCAAAAATTTGTTTACTTCGACCCAGTTTTGCCAGATTGTCTCCATAAATCTAAATGAGTTTGTCCTAGACCCTACCAGATTGGCCTAGAGAATTTCAGGCCAAACGAGTATTGCCTGTTCCGCCCAGGTCAAACCAATTGGGTTTGTCCTGTAACATATACACAAATCTGAAATGTATCTCATTGATTCTGACTGATTTTGCAGTGGTACAATACATCAGTAATCATTTTCAAAGATATAGAATTGATTTTGGAACTTGTTTACAACCGGAGGTTCCCGATGCCAATTAACACGAGCTATCGTTTTCCTAAATAGTCTATTGGCGTAGTATTGCAGGAGTCCTACTCATTTCACACAAAGCGCACCTCAGCTTTAGACTGCCGCAAGAATGATTGGACTTGTCAACTGTATTGTGGCTTGAATCATGAATGAAAACATCAGCCTCATTCTGCTCCTGACCGACGAGGTGGCGCTATTGGCGGATTGAAGCTGATGTTACGTGAAAGCCATGGAACTGTCAAGCCCATCACTTTTCTGGGACAAACTATAGTTTTCTACGTGATTACTAAATAGAAAAGCAGAAAGAGGGTAGCATAGTCTCAACTGTATAATTGTCTCTGAAAAGCAAGCTAATTATGAATTTGGTGTTGTGTTTTTCAGTAACTTCAAAATATCCCAAGATCTACACATAGGCGTGACCACTTCCAAAGGAATCGTCATAGAATTTGATAGTGGAGGTTTACGAAAAGACAGAACAGAATCTTGGTCACAGTGTCTCCTAGTGAATCAGTTAGAGGACGATGCGTGGAAAATGCACTGGGATGACACTCTGGAAGAAATGGCTCAACAGAGTTGCTGGACCCCCGAGAAGTAAGCATATTAGACTTGGCACTTTCAGGATTGAATCTTCGAATGTTTTTTTTTTTATTGTGTTGCCTCTGAGTGAAGGTTCTCTCGGAATAGTGGCTACCCGATGGACAGTTTTATTAAAGAGCGGGCTATTTAAAGAGGCCAATCAGATGGCGATTCAACAAAACTGGATATTTTAAGCGATCTTTTGCTTTATCAAATTTTAGCTTTGATTCTTTTGTAAAAGAAAGCAAAAATAACGATTTATTTTTAAACGAAAGTACTTGATGCTATCGCTGGATATCATCCAGCATCCAGCCTTGTTCCTTTTCCAATTTGGATCCAATTCAGTTCGTAAATTCAAGATGACCATTATAGATGATCACATACCAGCATCCACGATACTTTCATGAGTTTTGAGAGCTTTTTGACGCTAAGAATGTCAATCATACTTTAAAGGTGTATTTTTGAAAGATTATGTCAAATTCCAATAGATGTCAAGGAATTCATAGCACAGGTATATTGTTTGTTTACGTATTCAGCAGCGACGTTACCTCGAATATGCCGCCCAAATAGTCTTAAAAGATGAAAGATGCAGGACTAAAGAGTATTCAGCGGTGATATCAAGTAGTGACTTCTGGTAAGCTGTCTGTGAGTTTAGGAGTAAATATCTTCGCGGTTTTGTAATATTAGCGCATCGTTATGTTTGCCGCATTTTACTCTTGAATCAATTCTTAACATCGTTGTAGCAAAAGTGCGGAAGATACCCGTAGACCAATCAAACACCTGTTCAAGAAGTGGATGACTTGAATGATAAATTATATGCGAGCTTCGTGGTTCAAAGCTGTCTTCATCACCATTATTTTTTTTTTTTTTTTTTTTTTTTTTTTTTTTTAAATGTCTTTCGCAAAATGATTCACGGGCAGATGAAATGGTGATATTTTAGTGAAATGATGATTTAAAAACGACGTGAGACTTGATAAGACCCAAAATCAACTGTTTCTCTTGGAAAAAGCTTTTTCAAAACGAATGTATAACGGAAGAGTTACACTCCGTGCAATGCGAGTACAGTCAATAGTCATATCTAATCCGTCACACTCCTCTCTGAGAATCGAGATCCATACAGAAAGGTTCAGCTCAGATTAGATCTTACTCCAGTGAACGTGTGCACTTCGACCATTATGACTCCGTATCTGAAAAGCTCTCTTTACTCTGAGTGGTGGATCTCGGAACTTTTTAATGCTCCTATCGCTTTTCTTGAATAATTATAAATCAGTTACTCTACTTCATTCTCTAACTGCAGAAGTTCCCCACCTTCATTTAATTTTTATTTTCACGCTTTAAAGCGTGTCTTCGGTTCATTAATTTTTTTTTTTTTTTTTTTTTTTACCTGAAGAAAAAAAAATTTTGCGACTAGTATCACTGATTAGTGATTATAGCATTTTTTCCTCAATCTGAAAACACCACAAAGGAATTTTGGAGAAGTTTTGAAGTACTGCTCGTAATTTTGCTGTGAAAAGTTGCGTGGCCGCGCGGGATGAACACGATAGATTCGTCCATCGTCATGTTATCAAATCATGCAACTATCTTTTACTCAGAGAGGAAAATAAAACTGGTTTAACCGACGCGACGGGAGAAAGTTTTGATTTCCAACTGTCTCTCTTGTTAAATGAGTAAATTTCATGATCAAGCTGCTGTAGCGATGAGCTATTCCATCTTCAGGTCTTGTAGTTGAAAAACACTGTATCGAAAAATTAAAAATTCGCGTTCTATTATTTATTTTTTAGTTTTAATTTTGCGATATAGTGTTTTTCAACTACAAGACCTGAAGATTGAATAACTTATTCCGAAATGGCCATAGTCTAACCAGCTAAATACTGGAAATCAGGTGTATGTACGATTCACCTCATGTCTCTCTTGTGCCTGACTTTTATGTCTTATGCAGAATCGATTGTGAAGAGAGCAGTTATTTTGTCACACATCCATTTATTTAATATGCATACGTAGCGCACTATTAATCCGTGTGAGTGGACCCACAGTCCCAATGTATACATCCTCAATTATTCATATTATCAATCAGTAAACCAGTTTTTTCCCCTCTTTACTGTGAGAGGCGTAGTGAATCAAGTTTAAAGACAAAGAAACTGACTTGGAGCATAAAAATGGAATTATGTTTTCCTGTGCCTAACCTCTATGCTATTTCTCTGTCAACATCCATCGTAGGGTTAAACATCGCATCAAATAGTTACGGTCATTCGTCAACAATTCCTGACGAATATTGCTAAATCATGAAGACTCCATGAGCCCAAAATAGATTATTAAGAAACCAAAACTCCGTTTGACAAATTCATGCTTTAGTGCCTTAATGCTCATTCTATTGCTTTTGAAATGAGTTCCCCTATCACTTTACTTCTGATTGCCAGTCATTTAAATTATTGTAAGACCATATTCCCCGTTCAAAGGCCCCTCTGTCCGAAAAGTAAAATGCAATAGTTTTATCCGATCATTATTGTTTCTATTTTTTTTTTTTCAGGTACAACGAAGACACATTCAACTGTTACACCTTTGTTTTATTTTTCGTCCGATGTCTTCACTACAGTAACATGAGCGCAGCGGCTTCGAATCGAGAAAAGTTCTGCTCTACTTTTGTCACACCTCGCACAGTCGTAGCTTGCAAATATATCGCTCTTTACCGCCAATTGAAAGATTTCGGCTATCATGTGGTCCACGAAGCTCGCACTGACAAAGTTACTTCGTTTTTGTTACCGTCCAAATGACATCAGCGCCTTCCTCCTGACATCCAGATTACATGCTACTGGGGAAGAGTTTTTAGGGTATGCAATACATAGCGAAAGTTATACCGCTCACCACCACCACCACCATCAAGAGCATGGCGCGTTGCATACCCAAGAGCATTTTCCAATATTTGTACCGTCCTTTTGTACCCTGCAAATAATGCCGTGTTGATGTACTATTTGTTGAAAAACTGGCCAAATATCGGAAAAGGAAGTATTCTGAAATATATTTCAGCCTAAATAATTTCCAGATAATAAGTCGTCAGAAACAATGTTTGGTTTCTCCCGTCCCTTATTCTTTTTATTGTATCTATTTTTTACTGTTACATTTTTTTGCTTTTGCTCCCGATATCCCGATTCTTGGTCTTGAGTCATGAGCTAGTCTTGAGCGCTGTTTAATACATGACGACTCCTTCCTCATAATTTTTTTCCACAATCAAGTAGATTGGTATGAACTAAAGGTGACATAAAGTCCACAACCCAACTTCGAGTTTTACTTGAGTTTTTTAATCTACTTACCATCCATTGATTAACAAGTTTTTTTCTCCCGTTCAAAAATTTCGGTAAGAAATTTAGAGTCTTGCAATCTTAAGGTTGTACATCATCCAAAAACAAAAAACCTTACATAATGGAGTAAAGAGCATGAAATTTCTTTTGGTGGTAGGTATGTATTACAATACATTTTTTTTTTATTTTTCGTCGCGCAGGTTACACACCGGAGCGCCTTAAAATAATATTTTAGTTTTAAAAAAGACCTTCACAGGAAACAGTATAACTTGAGTTGTATAAATTATTTTTGCTTTTTGTTTGGCTTCAATGAAAGACTAGGATGTCTTCTACAAATCGTCGGGAAGGTTTGGAATTATTTTGGTTTGTACTACCTCTAAACTATTTTTCTTTCCAATGATTAATTTCTTGTCTTGACCTCTTCAAACTCATTGAAGAAAAAGAGCTCTGAAGCAATTAAAAAATCCCTGTGACAATTTTTAGAGAACTTCATGCTGATTTTTAAAAAAAAAAAAAAAAAAAAAAAAAAAAAAAAAAAAAAACTAGAAATGTTTTGCTACAGTAGAACTTAAATTACTCTGTTTCCCGTGACGCAAGAACTGGAAAAAACGTTAGTCTTCAAAATGCAGAAAGAAAAAAAAACACATTATTAAAAAAATGTCTCACGAAGTTTATTCATTCACATTAGATACAAAGTGAGGGGTGAAGGTATATGTATATTATTTGAAGCCATCAAAACAGTCCAGGACCATACGTTAGGCCTTCTCTTCCTTTTTTCTTGACTTCTGCTCGTGCTTTTTGCAGTTTCAATCATCTTCGAACTAATTTCAGATCAACTGTTTTTCGAACGGCTATTTCCTCTTTTCTTTCGCTGATCTCTTCGCTGGGCCATTTTTGCTACTTGCTAGCCTGGAGGAAGTCCACTCTTCACCATTGTTGAGACAATAGCACCTTGTCGAAAGTTGACGTCTGCAATTTCTTTATAAAGTGCTGCTTCGACCAATTTTCTGGATGCTTTGAGTTTTTGCGCATCGCTTCCACACACAACACTATGAAGTGACTCATTTACATGTTGAGTGAGACCACTCATGCACCTTTTCAGTTAATAAAAGAAAAAAAAAATTAAATTAAACTAAATTCATTGTAACCAATCTCGTTTTAATACTTAATTGACTTATATGTAAGTCAATTAATTTTCATACAAGATTGGTTGTTATGAATTTAGTATAATTTATTTCGTTTTTTCTTTTAATACTATGCGTCTTGTGCTTTGCTTTCAGTTTTCAGTTAATTATCACCAGTTTTTCTTTTATACACTGAAGCAATGTTCTGCAACACTACTTGTTAATTGGGCAATGTGCTTCTTATTTGTGAGTAATTGGCCGCTCGTTCTTGACTTTTCCACGATTACAGAAATACTAACTTCCTTCTCCCGTCATACACTTAGAGGGGAATGGTGTTTCATCTGTGGAATCGAAGTGATATAAAGTGTAAGGATTGCATGCTTCATTGTGGCAACATCAGTGTTAACATTTGCCTTCATGGTATTATGGTAAGAATTTTTTGGGCGGTTTTTGGTGGTTTCTTTGAGACTCCCGTAAGTCTTTCCGCCCAATATTATTTTTTGTGCTTTTGATGTTGCTTCCGTCTGTCTCAATGAAGGACAAGTTTTTTTTAGATACTTGGTTAACACACTCCTCTTCGATAAGAGGAATGCCATCATGGTAAATGTTTAAGTCTAAGCGATGCATGAAAATGTGTGCATCGCCATCGCTCTGTAAAATGCGTCAGCGGACACTATAATTCAATGAGTTTCGCCACAGTATTTCCGCTGCTTGTGTTTCCATCAAGGTTGATGAGCCATCATAATTTCTGTCTCAAAAGTCTTGGTTGCCGAAAATGATTTGCAGCTTTGACAGCATCAAGGAGTTGTTTTGTCACTGTGCAGTTGTGAATATATTTCGATAGAATAGATGTTTCTATAACATAGCCGGTTTCCAATTGTACGTCATAACCGGCACCATAGCTTGAGGTAAATTCTCGTTTCTGCAATGTGCCATAAAAACTTACTGCAAGGTCACGAACAGAGTTCTCAGTTACACTTGGGTCTAAAGTCATCATATAATCCCTCACTCCTCGTCGAGCGTCAATTAAACTTACTACTATAGATACCTCACATCCTTTTAAAACCTTTTGGCTATGGTGGTGTAACGTTGCACTAGACGTAGATTACATGTTCATGAGAAATTGTTACCCTGATAATTTGTCCATTTACAAAAGCTAAAAGCTTCAACAACTCTAGGAGACCAAGGGAAAGTTTTGCATTTCAAAATTGATTCACGCAGTGATTTACGTATGTTGCTCAGGTATGTTATAGAAGGCAGCCACAAAATTGGGAACTCCTAAAAATTATTTTACTTTTCCCACGTATCTGTCTGAAGGCTGGCAGCCATCTCTATCAACCATGAATTACAATCATTCTGCATATAAAATCTGCCAACCGATGGTATATTTCTAATCATATTTATACATGATGCACAATTTCCAAGATCCTGTGAATCGTTTTAAAGCAATTACCTTGATCCTTTTCAATGAGTAAACTGTCTTCTACGCAAGGTCTTGTATCCGCCGGTAAACAGTCACCGAAGAGTTGGTGAACGGATGTTGGTTGAATGTTTAACCCATTTCAGAAAATTAAAGGTCAATAGCGTCGATCAAAGAGCAATAAGTTTTTTTACATCCTGTGTCCTTAGTCTCTTTCTCTCAATCTCAGAAGGCATACTTGTTAATTATACGCGGTGTCCTAGATTTTTTACTAACAAAATTTCAAAATCCATTTTTTGGGCCAAAATAAGTTTATTTTCAGTTTTTGCAAACACGGGTCCTGGAAAACTCCCTTCTGAGCCAAAGTTTCTCACCGTTCTAGAGAATTTGTATTGTTATCAAGATTGAACTCTCAGTTATGGATCAAATGTAACGAAAGTGTAAATTCCAGGGTATTCCTACGTTTGAAATTCATCGTTATCTGTTTGTAGGATAAGATAAAACTAACTGAGTTAAACTTACATTTTTTTACTATTAATTATATAATAATGGGTATCACTGTCTGCATTTCTTGAGACTTTTGGATTATTTACGCATGGCTCGAATAATTGTTCATCCTTTGGAGTTTCTGACCAACACTTGGGCAACACCTTCATTCCTGAAAAGTACTAGTAAGTAGTTTCTATCATCAACATCAAAGACTTTCTCAGAATGATTTGATATGGTCACGGTGGCTCTTTGCGGATCGAAGGAAAACTGAACCAGTCTTGAAAAATGTGGTGTGACAAGGTTGACACAATTGATAAGGTTAGGAGCAACAAATTAGTCACAATTTTCCTTCGATACAACCTCCTTTTTGACAGCAACCAACTCTGCTTGCATCTTTCGAAGTTTCCTCTCCGAAAAGGTTTGACGTTTTTGCATCTTATGCATCAGTATCCCCATTTTCCCCTATCTGACGAAAATGGTGACGCACAACAAAGAAAACGATTACAAAGTTGATGCAATCTGAAAGCTTGCTATGGGGTTTTAAAACCTAGAATAGAAGAACGGATGAACCGAATTCGGTGCAGTTAACAAGGTAAGTTGCTGAATGGAACTTGGATGCTTGTTATGCAGGATGTGAGGAATGCCCCCCCCCGTCTAACTTTTGAACGGTTGAAGATAAAAAAACTAGACTTGGGAATATATATAAAACGATATCGACCTCCTGTTTGCGCCAAAAGTCTTAAAATTTTATGCCCTTTAAAACGAGGTATCAAAAGATAGAGGTTGCCATTTGAAAATTTTGAGTTAGGGGGCAAAACCCCCCTTAGGGATGCCCCCGGAAAATTTTGGATACGCCAAAAAGTAGTTCCCATTAAGTTATAAACATCCCCCGAGTTTCGTTTTTTTATCTTCAACCGTTCAAAAGATAGATGGGGGGGGAGAGACTTTCCTCACACCCTGTATGGGCTTTAAATGATCTAAGTCTGTTAGTCTCATATTCAACCGTACAAGAGGGGGTGTGTTCTTTGGTTACTGAAAGCATAAATTTGGCCAATTCTAATGGGTCGCTTTTTAAGGTTATTCATTACGAAAGAATCCATGAATCCTGTGGTCACCTTATTCCTCATCGTTGATTTAATCATACTCGTAATACACTGAAAAATCTCAACTATCATTTTAAGAGTCTTCGAGCACAGCTTGTTTAATTGTTGAGAGAATAATATTTTGTTTTCTCCAGTAGAAATAAACCGAAAGCCCTCATAAATCATGTTCCAATTACCCTCATAAACCTTAAGAATCTCAAGAGGTTTGAGGGTACTTCGAACATGATTCATGAAGGCTTGAGGTTCATTTCTACTGAGGTTGCACGATGATTCGAAGTTATATGTCGAACCTTACAACTTGGCTCAATTTTAAGAGGTTTAGCTCTCTTGCACCCCTCGTAGGCGGTCTTTTTGGGATCACCAGAAATCAACGATTTGCTTCATGACTCAGGGATATGCGATGCCAATCCATCAGGCATCTGACCTCAATAATCCCTTTATCCAGCGATGACTGTCCTGGTCGGCGATAAAATACAACATTGTCGGCAACAAAGTATTACACTCTTTCTTTCAAATTTGCGGGTCATGAATAAAATTTGAGCCTCCCTTGTGCTGTAACAAATTCCGTTATCACTTTATAAGTTTTCTTACCAAGGAGTATGGCCGGTACCTCTTCTGTAGATTTTCTGCTAATAAGTATTCGTGAATCTGAAAAAGAAAAACAACTTTGAACATCCATTTAGGATTGAAATAGAAAGTGCTATCTACTGGTTCGTTAGCTAATTGTGTTTCAAAAGAATTATTCCTTTGTCCGAATTTTCCTCGATGAACAGAGTTCACCGATTGAACCTGGGCGGGATAGGATCAGTGGCGCCATTTGGGGGAGGGCAGGGGGGGCAATTGCCCCCCCAAGGATTTTCAAAGTGGCCAAAAAATCAAGTCAGAGAAATTTTTTTGAAGACGCACAGCAAAAAAAAAAAAAAAAAAAAAAAAAAAAAAAAAGGTCGTCCAAATTAGACTTTTGGAGGCCCCCCCCCAATCAAGTCAGAGAGATGGGTAGATTTTTTAAGATGCACGGCCAAAAAAAAAAAAAAAAAAAAAAAAAGGTCATCCAAATTTTTGGAGGGCCTTGCCCCCCCCCCCCCAAGGAAAATCTGAAATGGCGCCCCTGGATAGGATATTCTCTTCGCTGAGATTAAAGCCTCCACTGTTCCATCGTTTAGGATGTATTTATCCTCATACATCGTGTCATTCCGTCGAATACAAATTGGACCATCTGGATTCACGCGTATCAAAAGGTTCTTCCTAAAGAGAACTCCCCACTGACTTACCCTGCTCTTTTAAACTGAGGCGCCTTTCTTCGTTAATACTAATTTGGCCTTGTAATTATTGAATATATTCACCCTGTTCCCATTTACAATCATCCTAACAGTATGTTCCATGGGAGTAGAAGGAAGAAATCAATATTCATACATACCCGTTAACCGAAGATAGTACCGGTTTTATGCATATTCCACCCTTTCTTCTCTCTCTCGCAAATTTTTAAGCTCTTGATTTAAATTGCAAAGGACATGGCACAATCCTTAAGGGAACTGGCTTACCGCTAAATGTTTTTTAAGTATTATAAATCGACAGATTATCACTTGAAAAGAAAAAGTTCTCACGGCACCAAAGTGATCTCATGTCCAGTTTTTTAGCTATTAAAGCTCAAAGACGGGAACTACTTCGCAATGATGAAGTAGTGCCGGCCGCCTCACAACTCGGCTCAATGTAGAGTGTGGTCGGCCCATTTCGATCATTCATTCACCCGCTCGACTACCTGCCGAAGTCTCTCTTTCTATTCCACTGCTCGTCTCTCTCTCCCTCTCCCTCAATGCGATCGGAAAAGTGTTTCTGTTTACATCCCGTAATCGGTATCCTCAAGGGAGAGGGGAGGTTGAAGCTTGAGTATCAACAACTTCGGTATCTTAAAGCGTCCGAGGCGCCACGCGCGACTACTCATTACGAGAGATATGACAATAAACTAATGTGACCGAAAGAATTCGGAAGAAGCAAGAAAAGCCGAGAAATGTATAAACACGGAGACGGACGAATTGTTTTTGCTCGTCTCTTGGAACCCAAACGTGCTCTGGCGGGGAAAGAATAGCGTGCGGGGTGCGGGTGAGGGAGAGGGAGAGAGAGACGAGCAGTGGAATAGAAAGAGAGACTTCGGCAGGTAGTCGAGCGGGTGAATGAATGATCGAAATGGGCCGACAACACTCTTTGTTGAGCCGAGTTGTGGGGCGGCTGGCACTACTTCATCATTGCGCGCCGACGCACGAGAGAAGTAGTTCCCGTCTTCGAGCTTTAATAGCTAAAAAACTGGACATGGGATCACTTTGGTGCCGTGAGAACTTTTTCTTTTCAAGTGATAATCTGTCAATTCATAATATTTAAAAAACATTTAGCGGTAAGCCAGTGCCCATAAGGATTATGCCATGTCCTTTCATCCCGAAATTCTTTACGCACACTCTCTTCCACCTCATACTCCTAGCGCAAGGGATCCTCCGGAGCATTGTTTGTATTTTCAAATAATCTATAGAAGGATTCACGCGTGTCTAATTTTTTTTTTTTTTTTTTGGACTTGTTCCCTTGACCACCTTTGTTTACTTATGGTTAAGATGAGTAACTTGGGCAAGTGCGTACTCTTTGTGATTGTAAATACGAATGAATCAAGATGGTTTCTGCAAAAGTTCCCTCCCCCTTACTAGTAACACGAGGAATATCTCGCTCCTAATTCTTTTCTCCTCATCCCTCAATTTTTCCCAACGTTTTACGTTTATTTTTTGTTGGTTTCAATCTCGCTGATTTCTTTCGCATGTTTCTTGCATCATACTCAAATTCAGTGCTGTCTCATCTCTAAGTCTTTTAATATCCTCCAGTTTTTTTTTCTTCGGGACTCCTGAAAAAAATACAACAAATTATTAAGTTTTCTGACACAGCAGATATCAGTGCGGTGAACCGACATTCTCCCTCCTAGACTTTATATGTTTTTTAATAGATGGGCGGGGGGGGGGGGGAGGAGGAGATGGTGGAGGAGACGGATCTGTGGTTTCTGCATTTGTTGCTTTAAATATGAAGCAATTTTTGTTGCATAAATGCACTTCTCGACCTATCGTACATTTTAGGGTCTGGGTTGAAAGTCATATGCACTTTCCCATCACATTCACTCCAAGGCAATTATGAATTACACATTCCGTCGAGAACAGGGGGACGCAAGCCATATTCACTCTTAATCAATTGGTAATGTTATCTTCACGCGTTTCTCTTACAATGTTAAGTCGTGATTTTTAGAACGAACAGCCTACCATAATACAAAAACAATTTTCAATGAACGATTACCGAACAATTTATTATTCCTAATTGAAATCTATTACTCATTCAAATAGAACAAATTAATGCACGCCTTAATTTTATGAAGGTTTGACATGCTACAGTTTTTATCTAAAAACAAACAATTTCGATAAGAAAACATAGAATAATGGGGGCCATCCGTCTTGCTCCACGTCAAAAATTGTAACAAAATGAAGATACTTGGCGAACAATATCTTCTTAGCTTTACCTTTCTCGTATGCGATTTCAAAACAATATTTGATTCTCGTTAAGATTGGCTGCGAACTTGCGTAAGGCAAAAATCCATCGTTCCAGTCGAACCTTGGATGAAAGTATTTCAACTAGCTGTATGTTTTAACATCCGGGTGCTCGGATTCTGGAGGTAAAAATAGAAATGTCTGTTCTGTTTCCCGGAGAGGGCCAGAACTGACATTTCTTTTACAAAAATTCGGCCGTTGGCTGATGTTACACCTTGAATATTAATTATGGCAGTCTTGAAAAATGTGTTTAGGCTCTAGGCTCAATTTATTACGCGTGTGATTTTTCGATTTGTCCGAGATGTGCTAAATTGCAAGAGCTACGTTTGATTAACCCAATATCCGCGTCTTTGAGGTGCTCGCTGAAACACTTCGGTAAATTACGACCCTCGTTTCATTGGAATCAAACTAGCTTTTGACTGCAATTAATGGGTCGTACATCCCATCACATTTATTGATCTCTGTGACATCGTATTTTTACCCAAACGTGAATGCCGTGGGTTAGAGAGTCTTATTCCTTACCGCATTCAAATTTTCCATATTCTGTAACACGGTTGTAAGGGTTGTTTACTTTGGTGTAGCGTTTTACACACTGCGTGATTCCTCCACGAATGGAATTGAGAATCATGTGTACCATATCTACATCATCGAAAAATTGAATCTGTGCTTTCTTAATCTTAAGATCACTTGAAAAGCAAAGCTGGGAATGGTTAGATAGTTTGCAGAATCTAGTTCGCCTTTACCCGTACAAGGTGTTCGATTTTCTTCTAAAGTATCAGCTACATGACAAACATCGAGCATGAAATAAAAATATACTTAATCTCCTAAATTTCGACACTCGGAAACCTTACATACCTCATGGAACTCATAATAACTCGGTTCTGCATCAAAAAATGAACTGGCATGGCGATCGGTGACTTTGACTTAAGTACGGGGGTGATGGGGATCTTGGCCCGATAGTCTTACGGGAAAATGGATTTTACATGTGATTAAATGGGCGCACAACGATCATATGCATAGACCCATCCACCATGAACTATAGGGTAAGAAGAAGTAATAATAGGCATAATCAACAGCCTCGAATAAACGACAAACTACGTTGAAATAAATAAGCTATAGTATGGCTATAGTAAATTAGCTATAATGTAGTTATGCTTTTAAATGTTCATCAACAGCATTTCATGCTAGACCGAACTCCACCACCACTCGATCACATAACCCTCCCTTACCTCCATCCTATCATTCCTAAACCCCCCCTCCCATTCACTCATACAATGAGCTAACTTGCACGAAGGTGGGAAAAATTGATAAAAATAGACGATCCACGGGAAAAGTGGTGACGCAAGTTGTAAACGGTCAAAATTGAATTTAATTCACCGATCGATCGGTCGATATCAATCAAAATCGAATTGTTAATCGGAAACGAATTAATCTGACCTTCGACGCGACGTTTGAAATGGTTTGTCGAGATTCTACGAAGAACCGACATTTGCAGGTAGCACAGGTAAGTTGAGCATCGGGAATGGACAACTTTTTTTAATTGAGTTTGTTGATTTGAAGTCACCATCATTGCGACTTGTGACACAATGCATCTTCGAAGATCTTTCGCGAGCGGGTATCAGAGGATGAGTCAACACCCCCCCCCCTCCGATTTTAGAGCGCGTTTCGACCACCCTCTTTCCACACCAACCTCTTTCCAGACCCACTCCTCACCGCGAATCAGTGAATGACTCGCAAATACCCCCTTGTTTTAAATCTGCTGCTATCATTTTGAGGAATCGTCGATATGCGAATTGGCACCGCCGCAAAGTAGTTGCATCATCGTGAAGGGGTAGCAGAGGGTTACTCATACAAAAACTTGTCTCCCAGCATCAACCCTTCCAAATTTTAAATCGGTGTAGGGGAAGAAGGGGATTAAGGGGATATAGAGGAAGTGGCAGTGACACACCCTGCCTCCTACAAACACCCCTCAATCTTCTTCCTTCTCACACAGAAACATCTCCTACCAAGATTCATCAGTTTCAAAATCCTCCACAAGGTGCACTGCCATCTTGAGAAAAATGGTATATAAGCAAGTGTCTCTCGCTACGCAGAGCTTCTTTCCTCTTCGAGCTCTCATCGTTCTCAGTGCTCCGACCTCTCTCACGAATCAACTCAAATCCTCTCTTCAAGCATTTGAGTTATATCTGCAGTGAAGAAGGTAGCGACTTGAATCAAAATTAAGCCAGTCTTCAAGCTTTTAAAATCCTCAGTGGTAAAGGTGAGACATACAATGTTAATATTTTTAATTTAGTAGATAAAAATAATAACAAACATTTACAACATTAATTAAATGTATTTAAATACTGAATAACAATAATACAAACATTTACATGATTAAAAAAAATTACTTAAATATTAAATAACAAATATTTACATGATTCAAATCTGTTTAGTCTAGCCTGAAATTGGGATTGGTGCGACTTCTCAATTTGACCTAGATAAACAAGGTCGCAGGAGCTACGCTTGATTTTTTCTATGTCTGCATCTTTCAGTTGCTCGCTGTAACATTTTGGCGAAATAAGTCTCCTAGTTACATTCGAATCAAACTCGATCTTAACTGCTTTGAATGGACCGTATTTTCCATCACATTTATTAATTTCTACAAGAGGGTATTTTTTCCTAACTGTCAATTCAGCGGGTTTGAGTGTTTTGTTCTGCACCATATTAAAACTTTCCATGATCTGTAACAAGCGCAAAATAACATAATTTTGAGCGCCTTTACATGAAACGAGGATCCTTACTAAAGTGTGCGATAGGTTTGTTAATTATGACCGCCATGAAGAAAAAAATGTTTAGCCTCTAGGCTCAAGTTTGTATTAGTGTGCCTTCTCTATTTGTCCTA
The DNA here is from genome assembly GCA_011764245.1 of Trialeurodes vaporariorum. Taxonomy (NCBI): domain Eukaryota; kingdom Metazoa; phylum Arthropoda; class Insecta; order Hemiptera; family Aleyrodidae; genus Trialeurodes; species Trialeurodes vaporariorum. The sequence goes on from VMOF01000379.1 coordinate 9,918,546, forward strand.
GATAAATGAGGTTGCAGGAGCATCGCTTGATTGATTTAATATCCATGCGCCTTTCCGTTGCTTGCTGGAAAATTTTGGCAAAATAAGGCCTCTCGTTACATTTGAATCAATCTCGATCTTAACTGCTATAAATGGGCCGTATTTCCATCGCATTTAGTTATTTTGGTAAGATGGTATTTTTTTACCGATTGTCAGTTCGGCGGGTTCTAGAGTAGTACTCTTTACCACGTTAAAACTTTCCATTGTCTGTAACAAGAACAAAATAATATAGTTTTGAGTACTTTACATGAATTGTGGATCCTTACTATAGTGCGCAATAGGTGCTTGGGTCACGTTGATTGAGCTCTCTGGTAATTTCGATGCTTTCACCCAATATTCCTGACGCCATATAGTGACCCTGTAACAGTTAGGAACTCATCAATTCGGTTGTGAAGCGCAAATTATAGAAATATAAAATAGGGGTAGGTTCATAAGGAATCACTAAATGTGTGTAAAGCAGATTGATGAATTTAAACATGCTTGCCGAGAATTCAGTCTAGCTTGTTTCACCACCGCCTCAGTAGAGAGTAAATGAGAGTATCGCCACAGGGCTTCTGCCACACATCGGGAAATGATACAAAGAATCTCTCGCGGCGCAGAGCTTCTTTCCTCTCCCAGCTTTTCTTCTTTAGCTATTAACTCCTGTCTCTGATTTTTAATTTCCTCCTCCATTGTCGACTTAATTCCACTAATCTTGGTATATTTATATATCAATTCTTGTTTCCCCATGGTTTTTAAACTATGCCCTAAAGTGTTTTCCCACTCCCCCCTTGATGTTATATGAGTTAAAATAATATTACTTCTAATTGTTTTATCCTCATTACGCAGTTTCTCCCACCTTTGTTGATTAATTTGTTGTTGAAGAAGATCCCTCCGGTTTAGCTCTGCTGTTTCTCGCATAATGTGCAAGGTGCACAAGGCGCATAAGAGTGAAGATGGCACTGAGGATGACACTCGGCTGGTTAAAACGAAACTGATTTTTGATTTGAAACACATCTCTTCTATGGTTCAAATATCTTCAACGCTACGTTCTACGGGAACAGGGAAAGGATAACAAAATTCATCCAAACCCATTAAACGAGATTGGCACTGCTTTTTTGCATAAGCTTCCCTTGCCTCTCTTCAACGCAACACTTCAACCTCCTGAGACCAATTGTGGATTTTATCCCTACAATCTCTTTGTACACCCCCTAACACCTCAAACCCCCTCTCGCAAGTGATCCACCGGAATATTATCGATATTCTCCATTGTTCTATAGAAAAATTCTCGCGAATCATTATTCTCTTTCAAAATAGAGCTCGCTACTGACTTATGTTTCTCTCTCAAACTAAGCCACCTATATTCAGTATTAATATGGTTTATACTTTTTTATAACAAATCAACATAAACAATCATTATTCTATGTACATATTTTTTTTTAACACCTAAATAACAAAATAATTACATCTTAAAAATATAATAACATTTTATTCTTCTTTTTTTGGCTTTTTTATTTTTATTTTTCAAACTTTTTATTTACAAAAAATTGCAAGGCCCAACTCAGTATCAACGCTAGTTGCTTCGTAAAAAAAGAGGAAAATAAACCGACCACAAGCTCTATTTTGCGAGAGAACATTAAGATCCGTGTGAATTTAGCTACAGATCCTTGTCAAAAGAGCTGTATTCAAAATGAGCATTTTTGGCCCAAGAAAGAAAACCTTTCAAATTTTCAGGGTTGATAGAGCTACTCAAGAGCTTTCTAAAAATGGCCAGTTTTTTGTTCTAGCCCTCTTGGAAGAGGGGGGGCGGGGGGTCAAAGTTGGAACCTTTAACCTCCCGTAACTTTTTAACAAGTTGACCAATTTGAATGCGGTTTTTTTTAAAATGTAGCTTTTTTAATGTTCTTTCGATTGATGTGCCACACTTTACCTTTCAAGGAATTTTAAGACAATTTTTTTCAATTTTTTCGATTTTTGAAATTCCAATTTTTTTTTGTTTTGCATTTTTGAACCGGGGAAAACGCACTGAGGGTAACAAATACCAGTCTGGATTAAAGCTTTTTCAATTTGCTTTCAGGTAGTTCAAACCGCGTGTTGGGGAAACGTTTCGTTCAAAAGTTATAAGGACGTAAAGTTGACGCGGAACCGATTGCGGCGTGCTCAGGGCCCGCGTTTTTGACTTAAGGTCGGCCGCTCCTCTCCGACTGGAAAGGAATAATAAATATTCTGGCTTAACGCGATTAATACCAATACTCAACCCATTTTAAACTAATAAACAAGTGTTTTCAATGGTCTTTCATCATTTTTCCATCTTTCAAAGCCCAAAAAGGAGGCCCAAAAAAACCTGCTTTAGTCGTTAGCGGTAGCGTTGCGTGCAATCTGTCAACGCAGCATTTTGTCCATTTAAACTTATGAAAAAGGTCGAACTAATGGAGGTGCACAGTGCACTCCCTTGATTCGATATTTTGCAAGAGATTAAATGAGAACATTGCAACGTTGTCATGCTGCACGCGATGCCACTGGTCGTTAGTTGTTCCGTTCTGTTTGTTTGGAGGAATTGTCAATTTGAAGCTTGCGTTTCGAACATTATTAGAGGGAGTTTATTTGGTATTTATTTTATTTTTTTTTTTTTTTAGAGGGAACTACATTTTTTTTTTTTTTTTTTTATTGTGGGGGCGGAGCCTCCTTTTTGGGCTTTGAAAGATGGAAAAATGATGAAAGACCATTGAAAACACTTGTTTATTAGTTTAAAATGGGTTGAGTATTGGTATTAATCGCGTTAAGCCAGAATATTTATTATTCCTTTCCAGTCGGAGAGGAGCGGCCGACCTTAAGTCAAAAACGCGGGCCCTGAGCACGCCGCAATCGGTTCCGCGTCAACTTTACGTCCTTATAACTTTTGAACGAAACGTTTCCCCAACACGCGGTTTGAACTACCTGAAAGCAAATTGAAAAAGCTTTAATCCAGACTGGTATTTGTTACCCTCAGTGCGTTTTCCCCGGTTCAAAAATGCAAAACAAAAAAAAATTGGAATTTCAAAAATCGAAAAAATTGAAAAAAATTGTCTTAAAATTCCTTGAAAGGTAAAGTGTGGCACATCAATCGAAAGAACATTAAAAAAGCTACATTTTAAAAAAAACCGCATTCAAATTGGTCAACTTGTTAAAAAGTTACGGGAGGTTAAAGGTTCCAACTTTGACCCCCCGCCCCCCCTCTTCCAAGAGGGCTAGAACAAAAAACTGGCCATTTTTAGAAAGCTCTTGAGTAGCTCTATCAACCCTGAAAATTTGAAAGGTTTTCTTTCTTGGGCCAAAAATGCTCATTTTGAATACAGCTCTTTAAAAATATTTCGGTGGAAGACAAACGGTGGAGTTGTGAGGTGTTAGAGGGAGCGGTGCTGTAGCGGAGATGGAAGTGTTGTGAACTAGAGTCAAAGGCGGAATGGGTTCGGATGGAAATTAGTTTTTTGGAACAGAACTAGGTGTAGACGTGGTAACCACATAGTTCCGATCCAAAAATATGTTCACCGTATTCCCATTGAAAATAGTTCTAACGCTCCGTTCAACAGGAACAGGGGGAGCATAAAAAAATTCATTCGAACCCATTAAACGAAATTGGTAGCTCTTTTGTGCATAAGCCGCCCTTGCCTCTCTTTCACCAACACTTCAATCTCCTGAGATAAATTATGAATTTTATCCCTACATTCTTTTTGTACACCCCTTAACACCTCGCAACTCCCTCGCAAGTGATCCACCGGAATATTATCGATATTCTCCATTGATCTATAGAAAAATTCTCGCGAATCATTATGCTCTTTCAAAATAGAGCTCGCTACTGACTTATGTTTCTCTCTCCCAAGCCACCTATATTTGTCAATACCAAGTTGGACTTGAATTTTTTTCAGATTCGCTTCGGCAGCTTCGATTTCGACACGCTTCTCCTCCAACGTTCTCAACTCCTTCTCAATTCCCTCTCGCTTTTGATCCAGCAGGATGTTTTCAAACAACCGGCTGGATGACGGTCCAGAGAGGGAATTGATACTAGAGTTCTCACTGAAACAAAGAAAAAATATAATAATTTGATCCTTTTTTTTCAGTCCGTAAAGAATCAACTCAAATCTAAAAAAAAAAAAAAAATGTCGCCTCTCTGCTGACTGTTCGCTCGTGCCGTTGCTCTATAGTCTCATCAGGGGCGTCTTGTAGTGCGACATCTCTCCCCTCCGTAAAACACTTTGGACAACCATGCCAGAATCAACCATAGAATTCAAAGATTATACGTATTTTCTCCGACACAAAAACCGTCAACTTTGAACCTTAAACCTGGCGGAACAATTTCCAAACTGTTGCCGGCATGTTTAATTTTCAGTTTACGTGCGTGTGCCATCCAGTCTAACCAGCTAAGCGCAATTCGACTCTGATTATTGGCCATTCCGTAACCATTGCGGGGTATTATTGAGATTGTTTTTTCTTGCAAGAATAACTTATGATACGTCTTCATCCATGCAGCTGCTGTAGTGATACTCTCGCGCAGCGGGTCGACATTTTTCTTTCTTGAATATTTCTCTAAACTTTAGACAAGCCCTGGCTAAGATTTCAACATTTAACCCACAATAAAATAATAATTCCTCCTGAAAATTGAAAACGTAATTGTCCTTGACCTTGTTTTCATACCATTCTAACAATTCTTTGCGCTCGCTCGCGCTCATGTCGTCGGGTGTGAAAGTTTCCACAGGTGGCAGAGGGCCTGTATAATTTTGATTTGCAGGACGATTAAATAAGTGGGGGAAGTGACCTTTGGCAAATCGCTTTGTTGAGGACCCTTCTTTCAGGTGCCCCACCTTCTTATCCGAGATAAGGAATTTGAAAAGAGAAGAATAACTAACGAAATTTAAAAGTGGAACACACGTCAACCAGCGCGATTTAAGATTTATTTGATATCAGAACAAGCGAAGATAATATTCTTGTGACTTAGAAATATACTATAATTATTTAACAAGATGTAAAGAGTTAATAATATTGCATCCGCGCGTCTGTCTACCTTGAACAGACAGGAACCGTGTTCCGTATGAATACGTACTAATTTTCCAACTGGCATTTTTATTACCGAAAATCTAACTCTAAGAGGTCCTTCTAACAAAATGATAAAATGAAAATAAAAAAAATAACAACTTTCTCTCTCTCTTTCTCTCTCTCTTCTTTTCCTTCTCTCCTCCTCTTTCTCTCTCACACACACACACACTTTGGAAAAAAAATACCGTTTTTAACTTACATTTTCATGATTCTCTGAAAATGTGTTTGGTGTCGCTGAGTCGTCTAAATCGTTCAACCAGTAATGTAGTCTTTGGATGCCTTCGGGAGTTGATGAGCTTTGTAGCCAGCGCTCATAATTGTCCATCAAAAACTCCAGCGTCTCGTCTCCAACATCGATGAACGGTCTTTCGGGCGAGTTTTTTTTGGGGGACCCGTCCATCTTCCTCCGTGGACTGCAAATCAATGCCAGGATCAACCGTTGATGAGATTATCCTCCGTCTCTACCCCGCCCCCCCGCCCCTTTGCCCTATATCTCCTATTCTTCCCTCCCCAAACCTCCTACACCACCGCACCGCCATCTCCCCCTCGCCATTTCCTACACCCTTGCCCCCCCCCCCTTTCACTCTATTAAAAGGCCTAGTAATACTCATCATCTTCCTCATCATCGGAGGGTAAGCAAACTACGCAGGGTAGCTTGTTATTATGTTTTTTTTCTTCTTCTTCTTTTCCCTTGTTTTTAATTATTTTGCCGTTTAAATCTATGAGTGGATATCCTTCTATCCACGGATCAATTTTTTTTTCCTGTTCGTTACGCCGTATTACATAAAATCTCGGAACCCTAGGTAGTTTGCAGGATATTAAGGAAAATTGATCCCTGAATAGAAGGATCCGTGGGGGATTTTTTCCCAACGTTTCTGCGCACTGATCGTAAAACCCTACTGATCTTAGTTCTATCGGATCGTCTGGGGTTGGTGGGGCGAGGAGGTTTTTTAGCAGTGTATTGCTCATATTCTGGAAAACGAAAACGAAATTTAAACTAATCAAAAGAGGGCTTGATTTAAATTTTAATAATTACATATATACTTATATACTACTATACCTTATTTAATCATTTATACTAATATATACATGCAGGGAGAATATTAATAATAGTTTCAAAAAATGTTTTTACTTAAATTCTTCCAAATTAATTTTTAAAAAAACTTCGTCATCCAAATCTAATAAGTCGTGGTGTTTATTCAAACGACATTGAGGGGCACACTCTGTAGCCCATATCCCTCTTACCATACTTTTGTGACAACCAATTTCACCTTTACATGTAATCCTATGTATTTTACCATCGCAGGACTCGATATGTGGTGCCGTACAGTTATCATATTTGTTATTGTATAAATTACATTTTTTTTGTACAGCCTCTCATTTGCTGTGTATGTTCGTAAACACCAGGCACGGGGTTAAATCTGTAATGCATATCACCAGTGCATTCCTCCCACCAAAGAAAAGAATTACCAATTCTAGTTTTAAATTTCCTACATTCAAACCCACATTTCCGCCATTTTGTCTCTTCCCCATCGAAATACGTAACGTGTATAAAACCATTACACTCGTCATAATATGTTCCCTCCCATTTTGAACCCAAAGTTTGGTTATTTCCTGAGAATTCTGGTGGAGAGTCACTTAGATCAATGACCGACTGAGTTTCTTGTTCTGCGGTCAAATCTACAACTTGGGGGGAAGCGGTGGTGGAAGCGGGCGGGGGAGGAGTCGGATTTGTGGTTTCTGCACCAATTGTTGCTTTGTATATCTGGCAATGTTTGGTGCAAGTCTACCGTTTGACATCTGTCATACATTTTCGGGTCTGGATTGTATGTGTTATGCAACTTGCCGTCACATTCACTCCACGGCAAATATGCATTCAACGATCGGTCGGGAAAATAGGGGCAAAGTGTATCACAACCTCTACTATTCTCCTCCTTCCCACCTAAATAAGTCACGTGTTCTATCCCGTTACATTCTTCTGTTTTCTTCCCCCATCTTATATCAAAGATGGAAAAAGTTTCAAGTTTCGGTTTTTTTGTGGAACTTGGTTTGTCTAACACCACTTCAGGGCCTGTCTTTTCTACTATTCGAGATGGCAGTCTTTTCTTAAAAGGTAGAATTATTTCCGGAGATAATAGAGGTGGCGATAATGCCGACTCTTCGGCGATATCGTCAAATATCGACGGGCTGATACTTGTCAAAGGTAAGGGGTTGATTGGGACGTTTGGAATCTCATCAAATGTTGTCAATACCGACGTCCCCCCCCCCCCCCTGTGAATCAAAATTAACAGAGGGAGTAATATCTGTAGATAACTGGCATAGTTTTTTAAACGATGTTTTGTTGAAAAAAATAAAAAATAAAATGTATTCTTTTTACTCGTTAAATTTTTCAATAAAATATTGTTCGAAATATTTGTTTTTTTTTTCTTTCACAAAGTCATTTAATATTTTAATTTTTTCATTTGACTAAAGTTTTGCGCGTTATTTGAACCATGTTTTGTTGAAAAAATAGAAAAATGAGAATTTTTACCGCAAAACTGTCCAATTATTTATTTATTTTTTTCGCTAATTCTCCCGTATATTTGATCACCTAGTGAAATGAAAAATATATTTTTGGTTGGAAAAAGAAAACAAAATCTCATGCAGTGAAGGGTTAAATGGAGATTTCACCGAGTGAGAAAATATTACGGATCAGAGTATATTCGTGCAGTACAAACATTCACTGAACTGAGTGGTGTAAGCTTTTCTCAACCGGTGGTGGAATCGATGCATTGCAATATACCATTGATTATAGGCAAATCGGCAGCTCTAGTCCCGCGTTATGGGTGGTACTAGCGGGGACAAAGAAACTTTCAACTCTTCTAGACTCGTTTCCCACAATTTGGTTTTACTTTCAATCCAGAAGGCTACCACTTTCTGTAAGAGCTCAAAGTGGGTATCCTCTCCACTCATCATTTTAACTGCTCACCTAAAATTAGATAACGGAATTAGAGAAGTAAAACGTTTCAAAGTCTCTTTTTGCGTTTCATTTGCAATGTTGAGTCGAGATTTTTCGAACTGCCACTTACCTGTACAATTTAAAATTTCCGAATTAAAATATTTTACTTTCGTAAATAGAGTAAATTAATCCATGCCTCAATTTTATGTGTGTTTGACAAGCTACAATTTTCAAGTGTAAACAAACAATTATGAATTGAAAACATAGATTTTAATGGATGGGGGGGGCATCCTTCTTGCCCCACGTCAATAATTGAAATTAAAGGTAGATATTTTGCTATAAAAGTCTTTCTAGCTGCTCCTTTTACATAAATGATTTCAAAACAATAATTTATTCTTGGCAAGATTGGCTGCAGCCTTGTGTAAGAGACAAAACCGTCAAATCAATCAAACCCATGATGGAAGTTTTTCAACCAGTCACATGTTTTAATATCAGGGAGTTCAAATTTTGGGAGAGAAAATATGAATGATTGTTCTGCTCCCCCGGTGAGAGCCAAAACTACCAATTCTTTTACGAAAAACTGACCCTTGGCAGATGACACCCCTTGAATGTCAATTATAGCCGCCGACTTGAAGAAAAAATTAAAGCAACCTTATATATAATATTCAATAACCACAATATAAGCAAATTATTATAAAAAAAAAACAAAAAACAAAAAACAAGGAAACTGCTAAGATATAATCAATATAGAAATATCGCTGATTTTGAAAATCTGTTTAGTCTAGCCTGAAATTGGGATTGGTGCGCCTTCTCAATTTGACCTAGATAAACAAGGTCGCAGGAGATACGCTTGATTTTTTCTATGTCTGCATCTTTCAGTTGCTCGCTGTAACATTTTGGCGAAATAAGTCTCCTAGTTACATTCGAATCAAACTCGATCTTAACTGCTTTGAATGGACCGTATTTTCCATCACATTTATTAATTTCTACAAGAGGGTATTTTTTCCTAACTGTCAATTCAGCGGGTTTGAGTGTTTTGTTCTGCACCATATTAAAACTTTCCATGATCTGTAACAAGCGCAAAATAACATAATTTTGAGCGCCTTTACATGAAACGAGGATCCTTACTAAAGTGTGCGATAGGTTTGTTAATTATGACCGCCATGAAGAAAAAAATGTTTAGCCTCTAGGCTCAAGTTTGTATTAGTGTGCCTTCTCTATTTGTCCTAGATAAATGAGGTTGCAGGAGCATCGCTTGATTGATTTAATATCCATGCGCCTTTCCGTTGCTTGCTGGAAAATTTTGGCAAAATAAGGCCTCTCGTTACATTTGAATCAATCTCGATCTTAACTGCTATAAATGGGCCGTATTTCCATCGCATTTAGTTATTTTGGTAAGATGGTATTTTTTTACCGATTGTCAGTTCGGCGGGTTCTAGAGTAGTACTCTTTACCACGTTAAAACTTTCCATTGTCTGTAACAAGAACAAAATAATATAGTTTTGAGTACTTTACATGAATTGTGGATCCTTACTATAGTGCGCAATAGGTGCTTGGGTCACGTTGATTGAGCTCTCTGGTAATTTCGATGCTTTCACCCAATATTCCTGACGCCATATAGTGACCCTGTAACAGTTAGGAACTCATCAATTCGGTTGTGAAGCGCAAATTATAGAAATATAAAATAGGGGTAGGTTCATAAGGAATCACTAAATGTGTGTAAAGCAGATTGATGAATTTAAACATGCTTGCCGAGAATTCAGTCTAGCTTGTTTCACCACCGCCTCAGTAGAGAGTAAATGAGAGTATCGCCACAGGGCTTCTGCCACACATCGGGAAATGATACAAAGAATCTCTCGCGGCGCAGAGCTTCTTTCCTCTCCCAGCTTTTCTTCTTTAGCTATTAACTCCTGTCTCTGATTTTTAATTTCCTCCTCCATTGTCGACTTAATTCCACTAATCTTGGTATATTTATATATCAATTCTTGTTTCCCCATGGTTTTTAAACTATGCCCTAAAGTGTTTTCCCACTCCCCCCTTGATGTTATATGAGTTAAAATAATATTACTTCTAATTGTTTTATCCTCATTACGCAGTTTCTCCCACCTTTGTTGATTAATTTGTTGTTGAAGAAGATCCCTCCGGTTTAGCTCTGCTGTTTCTCGCATAATGTGCAAGGTGCACAAGGCGCATAAGAGTGAAGATGGCACTGAGGATGACACTCGGCTGGTTAAAACGAAACTGATTTTTGATTTGAAACACATCTCTTCTATGGTTCAAATATCTTCAACGCTACGTTCTACGGGAACAGGGAAAGGATAACAAAATTCATCCAAACCCATTAAACGAGATTGGCACTGCTTTTTTGCATAAGCTTCCCTTGCCTCTCTTCAACGCAACACTTCAACCTCCTGAGACCAATTGTGGATTTTATCCCTACAATCTCTTTGTACACCCCCTAACACCTCAAACCCCCTCTCGCAAGTGATCCACCGGAATATTATCGATATTCTCCATTGTTCTATAGAAAAATTCTCGCGAATCATTATTCTCTTTCAAAATAGAGCTCGCTACTGACTTATGTTTCTCTCTCAAACTAAGCCACCTATATTCAGTATTAATATGGTTTATACTTTTTTATAACAAATCAACATAAACAATCATTATTCTATGTACATATTTTTTTTTAACACCTAAATAACAAAATAATTACATCTTAAAAATATAATAACATTTTATTCTTTTTTTTTTTGCTTTTTTATTTTTATTTTTCAAACTTTTTATTTACAAAAAATTGCAAGGCCCAACTCAGTATCAACGCTAGTTGCTTCGTAAAAAAAGAGGAAAATAAACCGACCACAAGCTCTATTTTGCGAGAGAACATTAAGATCCGTGTGAATTTAGCTACAGATCATTGTCAAAATTTAAAAATATTTCGGTGGAAGACAAACGGTGGAGTTGTGAGGTGTTAGAGGGAGCGGTGCTGTAGCGGAGATGGAAGTGTTGTGAACTAGAGTCAAAGGCGGAATGGGTTCGGATGGAAATTAGTTTTTTGGAACAGAACTAGGTGTAGACGTGGTAACCACATAGTTCCGATCCAAAAATATGTTCACCGTATTCCCATTGAAAATAGTTCTAACGCTCCGTTCAACAGGAACAGGGGGAGCATAAAAAAATTCATTCGAACCCATTAAACGAAATTGGTAGCTCTTTTGTGCATAAGCCGCCCTTGCCTCTCTTTCACCAACACTTCAATCTCCTGAGATAAATTATGAATTTTATCCCTACATTCTTTTTGTACACCCCTTAACACCTCGCAACTCCCTCGCAAGTGATCCACCGGAATATTATCGATATTCTCCATTGATCTATAGAAAAATTCTCGCGAATCATTATGCTCTTTCAAAATAGAGCTCGCTACTGACTTATGTTTCTCTCTCCCAAGCCACCTATATTTGTCAATACCAAGTTGGACTTGAATTTTTTTCAGATTCGCTTCGGCAGCTTCGATTTCGACACGCTTCTCCTCCAACGTTCTCAACTCCTTCTCAATTCCCTCTCGCTTTTGATCCAGCAGGATGTTTTCAAACAACCGGCTGGATGACGGTCCAGAGAGGGAATTGATACTAGAGTTCTCACTGAAACAAAGAAAAAATATAATAATTTGATCCTTTTTTTTCAGTCCGTAAAGAATCAACTCAAATCTAAAAAAAAAAAAAAAATGTCGCCTCTCTGCTGACTGTTCGCTCGTGCCGTTGCTCTATAGTCTCATCAGGGGCGTCTTGTAGTGCGACATCTCTCCCCTCCGTAAAACACTTTGGACAACCATGCCAGAATCAACCATAGAATTCAAAGATTATACGTATTTTCTCCGACACAAAAACCGTCAACTTTGAACCTTAAACCTGGCGGAACAATTTCCAAACTGTTGCCGGCATGTTTAATTTTCAGTTTACGTGCGTGTGCCATCCAGTCTAACCAGCTAAGCGCAATTCGACTCTGATTATTGGCCATTCCGTAACCATTGCGGGGTATTATTGAGATTGTTTTTTCTTGCAAGAATAACTTATGATACGTCTTCATCCATGCAGCTGCTGTAGTGATACTCTCGCGCAGCGGGTCGACATTTTTTCTTTCTTGAATATTTCTCTAAACTTTAGACAAGCCCTGGCTAAGATTTCAACATTTAACCCACAATAAAATAATAATTCCTCCTGAAAATTGAAAACGTAATTGTCCTTGACCTTGTTTTCATACCATTCTAACAATTCTTTGCGCTCGCTCGCGCTCATGTCGTCGGGTGTGAAAGTTTCCACAGGTGGCAGAGGGCCTGTATAATTTTGATTTGCAGGACGATTAAATAAGTGGGGGAAGTGACCTTTGGCAAATCGCTTTGTTGAGGACCCTTCTTTCAGGTGCCCCACCTTCTTATCCGAGATAAGGAATTTGAAAAGAGAAGAATAACTAACGAAATTTAAAAGTGGAACACACGTCAACCAGCGCGATTTAAGATTTATTTGATATCAGAACAAGCGAAGATAATATTCTTGTGACTTAGAAATATACTATAATTATTTAACAAGATGTAAAGAGTTAACAATATTGCATCCGCGCGTCTGTCTACCTTGAACAGACAGGAACCGTGTTCCGTATGAATACGTACTAATTTTCCAACTGGCATTTTTATTACCGAAAATCTAACTCTAAGAGGTCCTTCTAACAAAATGATAAAATGAAAATAAAAAAAATAACAACTTTCTCTCTCTCTTTCTCTCTCTCTTCTTTTCCTTCTCTCCTCCTCTTTCTCTCTCACACACACACACACTTTGGAAAAAAAATACCGTTTTTAACTTACATTTTCATGATTCTCTGAAAATGTGTTTGGTGTCGCTGAGTCGTCTAAATCGTTCAACCAGTAATGTAGTCTTTGGATGCCTTCGGGAGTTGATGAGCTGTGTAGCCAGCGCTCATAATTGTCCATCAAAAACTCCAGCGTCTCGTCTCCAACATCGATGAACGGTCTTTCGGGCGAGTTTTTTTTGGGGGACCCGTCCATCTTCCTCCGTGGACTGCAAATCAATGCCAGGATCAACCGTTGATGAGATTATCCTCCGTCTCTACCCCGCCCCCCGCCCCTTTGCCCTATATCTCCTATTCTTCCCTCCCCAAACCTCCTACACCACCGCACCGCCATCTCCCCCTCGCCATTTCCTACACCCTTGCCCTCCCCCCCCCCCCCCTTTCACTCTATTAAAAGGCCTAGTAATACTCATCATCTTCCTCATCATCGGAGGGTAAGCAAACTACGCAGGGTAGCTTGTTATTATGTTTTTTTTCTTCTTCTTCTTTTCCCTTGTTTTTAATTATTTTGCCGTTTAAATCTATGAGTGGATATCCTTCTATCCACGGATCAATTTTTTTTCCTGTTCGTTACGCCGTATTACATAAAATCTCGGAACCCTAGGTAGTTTGCAGGATATTAAGGAAAATTGATCCCTGAATAGAAGGATCCGTGGGGGATTTTTTCCCAACGTTTCTGCGCACTGATCGTAAAACCCTACTGATCTTAGTTCTATCGGATCGTCTGGGGTTGGTGGGGCGAGGAGGTTTTTTAGCAGTGTATTGCTCATATTCTGGAAAACGAAAACGAAATTTAAACTAATCAAAAGAGGGCTTGATTTAAATTTTAATAATTACATGTATACTTATATACTACTATACCTTATTTAATCATTTATACTAATATATACATGCAGGGAGAATATTAATAATAGTTTCAAAAAATGTTTTTACTTAAATTCTTCCAAATTAATTTTTAAAAAAACTTCGTCATCCAAATCTAATAAGTCGTGGTGTTTATTCAAACGACATTGAGGGGCACACTCTGTAGCCCATATCCCTCTTACCATACTTTTGTGACAACCAATTTCACCTTTACATGTAATCCTATGTATTTTACCATCGCAGGAAACGATGTTTGGTGCCGTACAGTTATCATATTTGTTATGGAATAAATTACATTTTTATGTACAGCCTCTAATTTACTGTGTATGTTCGTAAACACCCGGCACGGGGTTAAATCTATAATGCATATCATCCGTGCATTCCTCCCACCAAAGAAAAGAATTGCCAATTCTAGTTTTAAATTTCCTACATTCAAACCCACATTTCCGCCATTTCTTCTCTTCCCCATCGAAATAAGTATTGTGTATGTAACTATTACACTCGTCATAATATTTTCTCTCCCATTTTGAACCCAATATTTTGGTATTTCCTGAGAATTCTGGTAGAGAGTCACTTAAATCGATGATCTACTGAGTTTCATTTTCTGCGGTCAAATCTACAACTTGGGGGAAGTGGTGGTGGGAGCGGGTGGGGGAGAAGTCGGATCTGTGGTTTCTGCACCAATTGTAGCTTTGTATATCTGGCAATGTTTGGTGCATAAGTCTACCGTTTGACATCTGTCATACATTTTCGGGTCTGGATTGTACGTGTTATGCAATTTGCCGTCACATTCACTCCACGGCAAATATGCATTCAACGATCGGTCGGGAAAATAGGGGCAAAGTGTATCACAACCTCTACTATTCTCCTCCTTCCCACCTAAATAAGTCACGTGTTCTATCCCGTTACATTCTTCTGCTTTCTTCCCCCATCTTATATCAAAGATGGAAAAAGTTTCAAGTTTCGGTTTTTTTGCGGAACTTGGTTTGTCTAACACAACTTCGGGGCCTGTCTTTTCTACTATTCGTGATGGCATTCTTTTCTTAAAAGGTATAATTATTTCCGGGGATAATAGAGATGGCGATAATGCCGACTCTTCGGCGATATCGTCAAATATCGACGGGCTGATACTTGTCAAAGGTAAGGGGTTGATTGGGACGTTTGGAATCTCATCAAATGTTGTCAATACCGACGTCCCCCCCCCCCCTGTGAATCAAAATTAACAGAGGGAGTAATATCTGTAGATAACTGGCATAGTTTTTTAAACGATGTTTTGTTGAAAAAAATAAAAAATAAAATGTATTCTTTTTACTCGTTAAATTTTTCAATAAAATATTGTTCGAAATATTTGTTTTTTTTTCTTTCACAAAGTCATTTAATATTTTAATTTTTTCATTTGACTAAAGTTTTGCGCGTTATTTGAACCATGTTTTGTTGAAAAAATAGAAAAATGAGAATTTTTACCGCAAAACTGTCCAATTATTTATTTATTTTTTTCGCTAATTCTCCCGTATATTTGATCACCTAGTGAAATGAAAAATATATTTTTGGTTGGAAAAAGAAAACAAAATCTCATGCAGTGAAGGGTTAAATGGAGATTTCACCGAGTGAGAAAATATTACGGATCAGAGTATATTCGTGCAGTACAAACATTCACTGCACTGAGTGGTGTAATCTTTTCCGGTGGTGGAATCGATGCATTGTAAAATACCATTGATTATAGGCAAATCGGCAGCTTTGGTCCCGTGTTATTGGTGATACTAGCGGGGACAAAGATACCTGGGCAGTATATGCAACACGCAGCACACCTAATACACGTGTTGAATGGGATGCTGTGTATTGCTTATTGCATACCCTGGCAAGGTATCTTTGTCTCCGCTAGTACCATGATCTAACTACACTGGTCAGTCATTGTTCCAGGGCTGCCGTTTTGCGTAGAATCAATGCTATTTTTCAATTCACCGATGATTCCACCGGTTGAGAAAAGGTTACACAGTTCAGTTCAGTGCATGACTATGATAAACTGAAATACTCGCATCTGTAATCTTTTCTCAACCGGTGGAGTCGTCGATGACTTTAAAAAACTTGCGGATATTTTAATTAATCAACGGAGATTCCTCCGATTAAGGAAAGATTACAGAGTATTTTCGTCTATTACAGTCATACTCTGAACTGAACTGTGTAATTTTTTCTCAACCGGTGGAATCATCGGTGACGAGAAAAATAGCATTGATTCTACACAAAACGGCAGCCCTGCATTGTTCACACCCTCCACTGCCTCTCCGTCTGCCTGGCTCTATCACCGGGTAGAGTGAGGAAGGGGATGACGTATAGCTGGCGCAGCTGAAGCGCGGGCGTTCAAATCTGCATGCTTTCATATGGCGAAAATACCATTTTTCAAGTGCGAATTATAAACAATTTACGACGGTAAAACTTGGTTTTTATTTATGATAGACCACGAGGAAGGTTTCAAGCTTTGAGAGAACCAGTCTGATCACACTTCAATTTCTTATTCCTGTATTTTCTAGTGGTTAGTGAAAATCCCTCTTATGGAGAAGGTAGGTTATGTAATATTCAATGCATTCTACCCACTTTTCTAAAACTGCCCGAAAATAGATTAAGCTTTGCGTACGATTGCATTGGTTTTCTCAAAGCTTGAAACTTTTTTCGTTACTTCTTATTGATAAGAACCAAGCTTCACTGTCGTAAATTGTTTATGATTCGCAGTTGAAAAAGGGTCTTTTCTCCATAAGAAAGCATGTAGATTTGAACGCCCGCTCCTCAGCTGCGCCAGCTATACGTCACGAGCGGAAGTGGCGCAGATCGCACCGAAACTCGTCCACCGGATTGACTGACCCATGATGGAAATATAATGGTTGGCGCATCCTATTTTTGGCAGCCATTTTGCGCATCATCGCGGTTCAAATTGAGCGCGGCGTTTGAAAATGTACCAGAACGCACCGCAACCAAATCAGCTGTATCGCGACCATTTTGAGGCGGCGAATAATGTATTTTCGAACGAGGAGTCAGAAAAAGCGCTTGATCTTGAATATTTTGTTAGTGCCGACGACAAATCTGCAATACCACGATCATCGAGAGCGAGACATGAACATAACCTTAAATTTTGTTTATGCCCCCGCGTACCCCGCGTACCGCTAGGGACTACGTCATCCGCCAGTCATCGTTGTACAAAATCGCGGGATGCGCCCACCATTATACAGGGTGTTGAAAAACTGTTCCCGAATATTTCAGGGGCGGATTCTACGGGTCAAAATAAGACCTTTTTTTCCTATAAACATGTGTCCAAAAATGCCCCCCTTTTGAGCTAGCTACAGCCCCCCAAAGTTTTAAAAAATTTACGGTTTTTTTGGAATAGCGACCACTATTATGAACCAAATGTCTTAAAACTTGGTGTTCGAAGGTAATTTTACGTGTAAAATTCATTAATGACCTCGAAAAATTCAGAAATTGGGTCTAACTGTACTTTTCACGCAATATTGTACCTTTAACGGCACGAATTTTATGTTACGGATTAAAATTTTGAAGAATAATTACCGAAATCAGATGCGAAAAACCCTTAAAAAGATTTTTGGTCCTCCTTGTTTCTTTCGATACGACGCGTTTTAAGCGAGATAATCGCTGCACAGTGTGGAAAAGTCAGCGCTTTTACCATGAAAACCGGCAGCGAGTATTTAACCCGCCTCTCCGCTGCTTCTACGGGCCGGCCGCTATGGTAAAAGCGCTGACTTTTCCACACTGTGCAGCGATTATCTCGCTTAAAACGCGTCGTATCGAAAGAAACATGGAGGACCAAAAATCTTTTTAAGGGTTTTTCGCATCTGATTTCGGTAATTATTCTTCAAAATTTTAATCCGTAACATAAAATTCGTGCCGTTAAAGGTACAATATTGCGTGAAAAGTACAGTTAGACCCAATTTCTGAATTTTTCGAGGTCATTAATGAATTTTACACGTAAAATTACCTTCGAACACCAAGTTTTAAGACATTTGGTTCATAATAGTGGTCGCTATTCCAAAAAAACCGTAAATTTTTTAAAACTTTGGGGGGCTGTAGCTAGCTCAAAAGGGGGGCATTTTTGGACACATGTTTATAGGAAAAAAAGGTCTTATTTTGACCCGTAGAATCCGCCCCTGAAATATTCGGGAACAGTTTTTCAACACCCTGTATTTCCATCATGTGACTGACCTGCGTAGTTAGATCATGGGTGGTACCGGCCGCGGCACTCGCATTGCGTATAATTAATCGCATTTTTCAAATCACCGATGACTCCACCGGTTGAGAAAAGATTACACAGTTCAATTCAATGTATGACTGTAATGCACGAAAATGCTCGCATCTGTAATCTTTTCTCAATCGCTGGAGTCGTCGATGACGTTAGAAAAACTTTCGATTATTTTAATTAATTAACAGAGTTTCCACCGATTGAGAAGAGATTACAGATGCGAGCATTTTCGTGCATTATACAGTCATACATTGAATTGAACTGTGTAATCTTTTCTCAGCCGGTGGAATCATCGGAGAATTGAAAAATGCGATTAATTATACGCCAAACGGCAGCCCTGCTCACAAACTGTAGTTTGTTACTACTCTGAGGAGGAGCACCCACCCTGCAACTTACAAGAGCAGTGCGGCGCGGCGCGGCATACCACCTGCCCGACTTCCGGTGGATTTCGAGGTTCCGAGGCTCAGCGCGGGTCGGCGGAATACATTTGTGTGCGTTTATATAGTTTTATACACTTGACACATGTCCGTGCATTGAAAACTGAAAACCAAGGGGGGGAATGTGTAATGTGGATGTGTAATAGGTAACGAACCAATTCGTCCGCATGGTTCATCGTTCTCTCGGTGGCTGTTGAAGGTTGATAGGTGTGTTTTTTTCGCTTCTTTTTTCTTTTTCATTTCAACGATGTTTCTCACCCCTTGAGAAAAAGGTACCTGCACAGCGGAACATGTCGAGTTGCGATCGCATTTATACGTGTGTGTGCATGTGTGTGCGTGAGTTCTTAGATGAGCATGTTTGACAGGATATATTCTTCAGTGTTGTTTCATATCCTCCAACGTTAGTTTCATTTATTTGGTTTTCTGTTTCTGCTGCTCCTATTACCAAGGTTTCATTGGTTTATTTTTCCATCCCTTTTTTTTGACAGTTTATCAAAAAAATCTTTTTTGTGTCACCAAGTTCTTGTGTTTGTTTACTATTTGCTCGGTTTAATTGTTGCTCGCAATAATTAATTGTTTTATTTATTTCGGTCGTGACGTGCTGTGTTTATCGTGTTTAATATTTTTTTGTCCGCTTGAGCGCGTGGTTCAAAATCACGTTCATTATATTATCGAAGCATTTTCCAACTGAGTTTCGTTATGATTTTATTTTATACTGATCGCGAGTGAATTTGTATTCCTTTCCAATTTGGTTTTGATTCCATCGCTGTGAGTTATAGCTCTTGTCTCCTTATTTTTGTTTCGAGCGGCGTCACCGCTGTGTTTCAAGTCAGTTCTGTGCAAAAGTTCAAAAATAGTGGAATAAAATAATGATCTAACGCATTTATATTCTGTCAAAACGTGTGTTGTGAATTGATGGATAGGAGTTATCCTCTGAGGTGAGTAGCGCATATAATTACACTCACGTGGTTTTGTATTGTTGTATCCTCTATGTTTCTTGGATTCTTAACTAACCGCCAGCGGTAAAGAGGAAAATTCAAAATTGATGACAACCCCCCACCACCACCAAACACCAACCCGCTATGAAAGAAAGCTAATAATGCTTAATATTTAAACTTGATCAGTGAACGACTGTTTTTTTTTTTTTTCTCTCTCTCTGTGAGCAACTGGAAACATTCGCAAAGCCTACAGTTTGACAACGTTGTGTTCAGTCCATTTAAACGCAAGTGAAAGGTCGAATTCCGGAATTTGCACGGCTCAATCGATAAATTGACCTTTTTCATGAGTTTATATGGACGAAATACACTGTTGCTAAATCGCACTCTTCGGCCCTACTCGAAATGTTTCTCTTCTGCACCCATGTATTTATCTGAAGGTATAATGATTAATGAGTGCGTCGTTTCCCTCTTTCGTAATTTCCATCCTTAACCTGCAGGCCGATCATTTACTTCATCGTTAAACCGATCAATAAGACTGTGTATGAGTGATTCAATTGGTCGAATATTGTAAAACTTAGCAGTTGCTATGGTAACCATCGTTAAAGTGTCCGTTTTTTAAAGGTTACTCATGAATAGCCTTTATAAAAAGAGACTCTTAACGATGGTTACCATAGCAACAGCCAAGTTTTGCAATTTTCGACCAATAGCATCACTCGTAGACAGTTTTATCGATCGGTTTAACGATAAAGTGAATGATCGGCCCGCAGGATGTAAAGTCAAAAGCTTAGAAAGTTTCAGTGTGAAGAGAATATTAATGTGAGATATATCTGAAAATGTATGTTTATCAAATGCTAAAGTTTTGGCAGTCAAGAATTTTTACCGAGCGCAGGAAGGAGGCATGAAATCAGTGGCGTCTGGGTGCAATCTTGCAACGCTGTATTCCGTCTATTGAAACGCATGAGAAAGGTCGTACTGTAGGAGATACGCAGTGCACTCCCTCGAATCGATATTTTTCATTGGTTTAAATGGACGAATTGTAGCGTTGACAGATTGCACTTCCGCTGATGCTCTGACCTGCGAGGTCTTTGATAAAACAATAATGGGCGATATCTGGGCGAATTTAGGGATAATATACTTCTTGTTCCCAATTTTTCAAGAAATGTAAAGCTTTTTTAACCTGTACTCACTACTGTTCTACTGTCCCAAGTAACCCTGATACATGGGGTTACTTGTATATGAATGAGTATATGTTTCTAAACCGAGAGCAAAGTTCCGGGCTGGTCTATACAGAAACGCCGCACTCTGACTTTTGTGATACTAGTAAAATCGATCAAAAAGCTTTGAATTTTTAAGCCATCTCCAAAAAAAATCCTGGTTGCGCCACTATAAGGGGGGTTTTGGAGACATCACCTTTTTGCTCATATGATGAGTCATGAACTGCAATGAGTGAGCGCCACTTGCAAAAGATATGGATACCCTTGAGGACGATCGACTCCATTAGCCAAGCTGAATCGATACAGGGGTCACAAGGGGGCATTGGCGCACCCAAGGTGGGGGGGGGGGTTGCTGTTGGGGTAGCCCCCCCGCCCCCCTAAACAGAGAGTAAATTTCCGGGTGGTCTACAAATGAACGCCGCACTCTGAATTTTGCGATGCTAGATTCTTTTAGCCCCCCCCCCCCCAAATTCTGGGTGCGCCAATGATTATACCTACGCATTTTCCCATTTCACATTCACTTAATGAAAAATATTTAAATTTCCCGCCAAATGTGACAGCATTGCACTGTTACCCTTCACGGAAAAAAAGAATGGTGTTCACCATTCGCATAGCTGATTTTGGCCCCTACCAGAGTTAAGATAAACTTGACCAGAGTTATGGAACATTTGACCAGGAATCAGGTCAATTTCACTTGATACCTGGTCAAATGCTCCATAACTCTGGTCAAGTTTATCTTAACTCTGGTAGGGGCCAAAATCAGCTATGCGAATGGTAAATTACACCATACTTTTTTTTCCGTGTATTGCTGGATCCGCCAATGAGCATGATGTTGATTTATGATTCTTTCAGGGCTGCCGTTTTGCGTATAATCAATGCTATTTTTCTATTCACCGATGATTCCACCGGTTGAGAAAAGACTACACAGTTCAGTTCATTGTATGACTGTAATGCACGAAAATACTCTGATCTGCAATCTTTCCTTAATCGGTGGAAACTCCGTTGATTAATTAAAATATCCGCAAGTTTTTTAAAGTCATCGACGACTCCATCGGTTGAGAAAAGATTACAGATGCGAGTATTTCAGTTTATTATCGTCATGCACTGAACTGAACTGTGTAATCTTTTCTCAACCGGTAACATCATCGGTGAATTGAAAAATAGCATCGATTATACGCAAAACGGCAGCCCTGGATTCTTTATTAGTAGTGGCGGCTCGTGC
Source organism: Trialeurodes vaporariorum (assembly GCA_011764245.1). Lineage (NCBI taxonomy): Eukaryota > Metazoa > Arthropoda > Insecta > Hemiptera > Aleyrodidae > Trialeurodes > Trialeurodes vaporariorum. The sequence goes on from VMOF01000379.1 coordinate 9,940,350, forward strand.
AATTTGGCAACGGGGGATCCCCTCCATTTAAACCAAGATGAAATAATCGATATTTAGGAGGTGTATTGCATTTCCAAGGAATCGATACTTTCATTTAGCTTTAAACCAGTGGCGTCGCGTGCAATTTGGCAACAATGTATTCTATCCATTTAAACTCATGTAAAAAATCGAATTCAGGGGGTGCACAGTGCACAAGGAAAATTCGATATATTTAATGAGTTTAAATGAAGCAGTTGCATTGTTGCCAAATAGCAAGAGCCGCCGGTGTCATTAAGTACTAGAAATTCTGGACTTTCCTATGCGGTAAGCGCGGGAAAAAGCATGTTTATTTTTTTTTATTTTGAGGTCCCTCGAAGGGGAACTTCCTCTGATTGCGTGTTAAAATGGCAGTGCTCAAGGGATTGCGATCAGTTGACTGGACGAGGCCTGGGAAAAAAAGTAAAAAAAAATCAGAATGAGTGCCTGTCCAAGAGGGGAAGGTTAATTACACATCCTGGATGATTCACTAATTAAAGTCGTCTGGAGATCTCCATTCATCTCCTGGTGTACAAGCGACAGGCAACGCTCTTGTCGAATTACTTCCCGCACGCATGGTTGTCAAGTGTGCGGAAAAAATCTAAACACCGCCCATTTAAATCAATGTAAAATGTTTGTTTTTTTTGTACAAGCTGGCAACACTGTTGTACTTATGGTTTCCGGAGAGATGTTTGAGCGAACCATTTAAATTAACGAAATTCGACTGCTATGATCACAACATTTGGGTCAGATTGGGCATGATTGCATGGTATCAGGACTTTTTACTTTTATCGTAAAATGACACAGTAAAATTTTCCAGTGGCGGGTTGTGAAATTTGGCAACAGCGGATCCTCTCAATTTTGAACCTTTGAAAAATAGTTGGTTTTTAGGAGGTGCATTGCATCCCTTCGAAATCGATACTTTTCCATAGGTTTAAATGGCAAAATACATACATGCATGTTACTAACCATGGTTGCCAAATTGTTCGAGCCCGCCACTGGTAATTATATTGTTCAAACGTGTAGAGATACAGAAGAAATTAATATTTCCGTCGAAACTCGTATTCTGTTGATTTCAGCGAAGCTAAAAAATAATAGATCATATAGTTTTTTTAATCTTGGAAACTACACAACTTTTTAAGAGTCAAAAGCAGTGGCTACTCTTGAAGTCTGGCAACAGTGCTCTTTTGCCATTTGAATGTATGTAGAAATATCGATTCTAGGTGAGGCATGAGACTTGGCGCCTCACCTAAAATCGATTTTTTTTATTAGTTTATGTGGAGGGAATCCGTTGCTGCTACATTGCTCGAACGATACGATATTCTCCCGAGTGTTGCCAGATTGGGGTGAAAAAGCCGTACGCTTTACATTGATTTAAATGGGGACGATACGGCTTTTTACCCTCCATCTGGCAACACTGATTCTCCCCAAAGAGCTATAACTCTACAGGAGCTTTCTGGGACGTAATTTTGGAGACGTCAGATGCAGTCATGACAGAAAACTTGTATAGATATTCTCCACAGAATCTAAGTGTTTGCTTTTTTTTTATAACCTTAAATCAATAAGGTATACTGAAAAAAATCAATTGTTAAAGCAACAATCCAAAATTTGCTGATTAACAAAAATTGACATTTTCTAAACCAACCAGGGATTTCTGTTAAGTTAACAATTTATTTGTTGAGTTTACAAAAATAGTTGTAAAATCAACCGCGTAATGGTGTTCTTTCAACAAAGTAGACATTGTCAATTAATTTTAAATAGTTAAAAACTTACAGAACTTAACCCAATTAGTTGATCTAACAATTCAGCTTATTATATCAGCAAAATAAATTGCTGATTTTACTTACTAATTTGTTATTCCAGCATAAAAATTGTTATTTTTACTATTTGATTGCTGGTTGGGCAAAGTTAGTTGTTAATCTAACAAAATGAATTGCTGATTTAGCATTTGAGTTGTTTATTTAACAAAATTATAGGTTAATACAGCAAATAATTTTGTTCTGTACTTTTTTAACTATTTATTTTTTTCAGTGTACGGACAATTGGTGGCGCAGCGTGCAATTTGAAAACGTATCATCCAAACCCACGAGAAAATTCGAATGCGAAGGTATTTCACCGAACACCCAACAGTTGGACATTTTCGGGGATTTAAATGGACGAACTGCTAAGTTGTCAAATTACACGCTGTACGCCATGCCACTGCGGACTGATCAATTTGAAATTGGTTATAAATTAAAGTACGGGGGAGAGGAGGGTTTGATTTGATGGGGGACTGGGAGACATGAGCCCATTTCTTTCCTCTCAAAAAAAAAAAAGTTGGTAGTACGCGTGGCAGCGCTAGATTACAGCGCCAGATTCGAAAGCAGTGTCCCCAAAAATACACAGGAAGGAAAAATAGATCCTCTCCGGAATTTTCCTACTTAAAAAGCCTATATGTGTAAAGTCTGGACGAGTTGTTCTATCGAAAGCAAACGTTTTGGCCATATCAAGAATTCGATTGAAGTGAGAAAAGCCCGTGTAGTGAAAGCCACCCTCTCCAATCCGAGTGTATTCTTAACTGTCAACACCTTTGCGTTTGCTACAGTACTTCATATGTGCTATCCGGTACATTTCGCTCCCTCTTTGCCAGTAATCGCTACGCTGGTTCCCCGTCGTACCCTGCAATCCCGCCTTGCCCCCCCGCTTTCCGGCTTCACCCATTTTAAATTTGGTCCTGAAACAGTATTAATACCAGCAGAGGTGCACGTATCTAGGGATTTGCGTTTCTCTCTCTCTCCCACTTTAAACAGATGTATTGGAAAGAGATGGTGGAAGAGGTTACTATTTACATGACTTTAGCAGTAGCGAGGCATGAAATTTGACAACGATGTACTTTCTCCATTTAAACTCACTGAAAGAATCGAATGCTTCGGTCATCGGTGATGACCAGATGTTTCGACCTTTCTAATGTGTTTGAAGGGGAAAAAAGAAACGTTGCCAAATTGCACGCCTCGCCACTGGACTTTAGCCCCTTTAGGGAGCATCCGAGTTGGCCCATTAAGTCCGAGCTGGCCTGCGGCTTAAAAAACACCCGTCCGAGTTTGCCCAAGTCAAAACAATAGAAGAAATAAAAATATATTTACATATTGTATTTTTGCAACGTCGCTTACCTCTATGATAGGCTAGATTCAATACGATGTTTGATACATTTTTTTTTTTTTTTTTTGCCTCGGTTCCCTCGCTCCATAATGAGCGTAGGTGGTGAGAGTGAGGCAGATGGCAATGGGCTTTGGTTGACAGAAAGTTCTTAAACTCTGCTTCATAAAAGACAAAAGCAATGTATAAGAAGCATACATAAAGTTTACGCATGCTTGGCGTGTGTTTAAGCAGTGTTTGAGTAACTCACTATTGTGCGTACTTTTCAACTGAAACAGTCTTTTCGAATTTGCATTAAAGTGGCACTTACGACCTATCAATTTGTTTGGAAAATTCTGCAAATTCTGCTAAATGGACTCGCATAAATTGTTTACAGACGATTTTGCACAGGTTTCGAGATAAGCGTCCCGGAACGAAAACCCCGTGTTAATTTCCCTATGCCCCAAGACATTTTTGCACCACGCTTGCAGCCAATCAGAGACCAGCCCGCGTTCCGATCCCTTATCTGCGTTGACCACGCAGACCTTCCATTCAATTGCGACTCTTGTTTACTCTTTGAAATACCTATAATCTTACGATTGTTATTTTTAATTTGTTTGTTTGTTTTGTTTTCTTCTAGTAACAGAAATGATGGAAAAAATAGCTAATCGAATGGATCGATAGTTTACAAGAGTCCCCAGCCTCTCTACACCGATCGATAAGCGAAGAAACCAAATCTCAGAAATGGACGTTCGTTGGTATCTCGTTTGATTTTTACAAAAATGGTTAAAGAGACGAGGATTCAATTGGGTAAAAAGTTCGGCTGGGTGCGAATTTACGAGTCAGACGATCCGAAATCAGCAGCCGGAACTCCTGCTTACGTCAATTTTGATTCGGACGTGCAGCAAATATGCAAAGATCTGTCTATCAACGAGCACTATTCGCTATGGGTCAAGGTGAGTAGTTTAGTTTATTGTTTTCATCAGTTCAGTTTGTTCAGTGGCGTCGCGTGCCATCTGGCAACAATGCAACTGCTCCATTTAAACTCATTAAATATATCGAATTGTCCTTTTGCACTGTTTAGAGAGAGAGAGAGAGAAAGAGAGAGAGAGAGAGAGAGAGAGAGAGAGAGAGAGAGAGAGAGAGAGAGAGAGAGAGAGAGAGAGAGTGCACCCCCTGAATGCGATCTTTTACATGAGTTCAATTGGATAGAATTCATTGTTGCCAAATTGCACGCCACGCCACTGAGTTTGTTGTTGTTGTTGTTGTTGTTTTTAAATCGTTGAATGGAGCTGTTGCACACTTTTGCTATAAGTGATTTAATAGTCGATTATTGTGTAAGAATCTCGGATAACAACGATGGCAGCACTGAAAAACTTCCGAAATTCACTCCTAAACTCAATAAATGCTTCTATTTGCGCGAGCGTATAATGGTGGCTGAGGGAAGTAAAAATGGGAGATTCCTATCTTAATTTCGTCACTCTCTCTATGCTGACAAGGATGATTCACAGAGTATAGTTATCAGACATCAGAGTAATGATCCACATCTGATGAATGGTACTGTGACACCTAGTGACACTGGTGTCACATGGAAGTTGTCTCTTATAGGTCACGTCATGATGGAGTTACAGTATTGTTCCATGTGAATCTCCCATTAGTACTGCCCTCAGCCACCATTAGGCTCGGGCCAATAAAAGCGTTTAATAGAGTTTAGGAGTGGATTTCGGAAGTTTTTAGTGCTTCCATCGTTATTTAGGAGGTTTGTATGTACATTAGAATCTATACTATTAAATCGCTTATAGTAAAAGTTTGCAACAGCCCCATTAAAAACCATGAAGGGTATTTTTGAGGATTGGCGCATCATGTAATGAAATACTTTGCGTGGATAGGTAAGTACTTACTTGCATGCAGCAGAGTTGAGCAAACAGGAGTGTAATCGATTACACGATTACTAGGTGATCGGTAAATCGTCAAACCTTTGGATGGTAATTACATGTATTCTTCACGAATAAAGATTAATGTTCAGGGTCTTTTCGATTCGATTCGATCTATAATTCTTCTGCAACTTAATAGGATAGACGGCTTGTAAATAATCAGCCCTGATTACTATAAAATCACCCTTCGAAAAAACGACGATTACGACTATTTGGTAATCGTGTTATCGATTAACACCCACATTTGTCCCACTCTGAGATTCTCTAAAAAAAACTTGTTAATGACCACCAGATTTTAGTTCGAAACTTTTTTCTTCTCCTAAGAAAAATAAAAAAAGAAAAGAAAGGGTCATCACTTTTGGCCGACCCTTGGGGGGCGGGGCGGTTGCCGCCCCCCCCCCCCCCCCGCAAATGACGCTACTACCTGAGAAGCAGTTGGTGAATTAAATGATATCAGGCGATTATGTAGATTTTTGTTTAGGTATAGCCGATGGGGCGGGATCCAGAAATGTGGCAAACTATGGATTCTTCCCATTTGAATGTATGAAAAAGAGTATATTCTTGAGGGGGTCATGGCCCGTTTGCTAATCGATTGTTTCTCATGCATTCAAATGGGAAGAGTCTACAGTTGGTCAGTTGCCATTTATTTCAAAACGGCATTTTTGAAGTCGAGGAACTTGTGAAAACTCGGCCCTTAAAAGTAATTTGTGGGATTTTAATGATACTGTAAGTTTGGTAAATAACGCTTACCTAAAATTTCGGTGCTACCCGGTTGACAATTTGTTTTGAGATCCTGTTCAATTGAACAAGTTGCAGTCATATGCAATTAAAGTTCTGTAGTAAAAAAAGGGTAAACCCGGTGAAAAAGGGTATATAGTGTATATGAAGGTAAAATAAACTAACGAAAGAACACCGGACGATCGGCCGTAAAATAATTTTTCACTTAACGTTACTGTACAGAAAATTGAGTAAAACACTGCAAAATCTCAATACGCGAATAACTGAGCCAAATTAAAAAAGGGGGAAAAAAACTGAAAAAACTGTCCGCAATGATTTCGGAGCTCATTTTAATTTAAATTATATATATGTATTTACAGAAACTATATGATGTTAAGATAAGGTACTAAAAACTAATGTAACACTTAGGAAAACTGAATAAAAACTTAAAACCGGCTGACGCAGTGGAGTTAAAGGAATAAATGTTAAGAAAAGAAAGAAAGAAAAAAAAAAACTAAATAAAAAAAAGCCAAAAAATTTGGCTCACTCGTTGTCAGCACCAGTGGCGGCTCGCGCGATTCAGCAACCGTGCGATTTCTCATTCAAAATCGGGTAAAATAACCGATTCTTCAGAACACTGAAAGCCTTCAGAACAATCCATTTTTTTACATGCGTTTAAATGGGAGAAGAACACTGTTGCCAAATTGCACGAACCGCCACTGGTCAAGACGCTAAAGGGGTGTCTCCACCTGCGAATTTAAAAGCGCCAATAAACTGATTGAGCCAATGAGCTTTTTTGTTGTCGATACATCGGACTCGACCTATCGACTTCAAGGCAGCTCATTGGCTCAATCAGTTTATTCGCGCTTTTGAATTCGCAGGTGGAGACACCCTTTAAACGATAAACCGAAAAGGCAAAACGCCAACTTTTAGCGGAGAGCCGAAATAAAAGATGCATCGCGACACACTGCAGTTGAGAATCAGTAAATCTCGATACTCGACAGATCACCTTTAGACTTATTCGTTTCGCGACGAATGTCGCACTGTCTCCTCGTGAGCCAGAGAATAAATCGCAACCCTATGAAAAGCAGCTGGATCTTAAAAATCTACCCTGATTGGTTCAACAGTTCAACTATCCGGTTGTTTTACAAGGGTGAAAAAGGCTATAGAATGTTAGCGGATCCAGGAATCCGTCCTTTTCTCTTTTAAAACGCGTGCGTTAGAATACGGCTGTTTAAGGACAGTCACGTGATTTTCGCTCCGTTTTCTATCCTTTTCTAACACATGCGTTCTTATGGGGAAAGAGAGAGGAGGGCGATTTCCTGGACCCACTAAAGTGTATTGGAACTGTGAGGAAATAGGAGGTGAGAGATGTAATAATAAGGATGTAAGGTGAGGCAGGTAAAAAAGAGAGAGAAAGATAAACTATCGCCCGACTATAATGAATGGGTGATTTTCACGATTGACTAAAATCGCTGAATGGGTCAGTATTTAGATTCGAATTGACCGCATCGGTGGATACAGACATGTGTCTTTCTCTCTCTCCTACCAATTGAAAGCGTGCGTTAGAGGAGGACGGAGATAGGGACAAACGTCGCGTGATTGTTCCCTTTGCTATCCTCCTCTAACACATGTGTTCAAACGGGGGAGAGAAAGAGACAAACCAATGCTTGCGACGCGACGACGCACGGTGGATCGAGTCAATGGGGAGCAGCGGACATAGGTACACTGCACGCTTAAAACATTACAGAAAGACATCCGACACATGTAACCTGACTGAAATTTGACGTAGATTTCATTTCTTTATTCATATTTAAGCTAAGAATTGAATAAATTAATGTTAGAGCCAGATAACCTCTTATTGTAAACTGTGAAATCTTGCATAATTAATGACTTAATTATCATTAGTGACTATTTTAATATAGAGCTGATTAAATTCGTTATTTTACAGACAATTGCCGTCCTCCCACCCAAAAAAACACCCCTGCCCCCTCCCCTTCCCCATAACTACTTATCCTTTTCACAATATCCCTTTGAAGGTACCTGAACTATTGATGATAGTCAGAAAAGGAAAACAAATTATGAACTTACAATTTTTCATAATACATACAAAGTGAGGAGCAAAAATAGCTTCAACAAAACTTTCGCGAGAAAATATTATTAGATACTAAGAAAGAAGAGGCAAAAAGAGCTTTGGAGAAAAGTTTTGATTTTTTTGTTTGTTTTCTCGAGTAATTGATGTCTAAGATTTGAAATTAATTTGACGGGATTCCACCAGAAAATGGCAACACTGTAAGTCGATGTGTATCTACATTAGTTTGTGCAGCTGAAGACAAAGTAATTTAACTTTATAGATTTTAGTTGCCAGATTTCAACTTGAATCTCAAAATATTACAAACTCGTGAGTGGGAGATTTCATTACGCACTCTGAAATTTGGCAATATTGCATCAGTTGACCCCCTCCCCCTCCATCGAAATAATTACATATTTCGAAAAAATATGACTTGAAAAATATAATCCAGCCTTTGGAAAAAGTGCTCGTTGATTTTTATCGGCTCTACCTGTAAATGGAGGAAGAACTTGGAGCATATGGCTGGATTTTGAGGTTTTTGCGCGCGCGAAATCACGAGTTCTATTGTTACATTTCTAAGCCCCACGAGCGGCCGGGCAAAATCGGGCATTTACTGGCGGTTGATCTAGGATCCCTGGGGTATAAGGAACATTTTGATGGGTCTGTGAACTGGAAATTCTCCCGAAATCATGTTCAAAACTCCACTTATATCCGTAAAAAGAGAAATTTTAGGCCATTTTTTAGAATCAACATTTCATGGTCAAAATTTGAGAAAAAAATACAATAACAGCATTTTTGTAACCTTAAACATCCCTTAAACATGAAGAAATAGCATTGATTTGAAATTGATGCGAGGTTTAGACGTGGAGCTACGGTAAATGTGCGAAATTCACTTCGAAAGGACATGGCACAATCCTTATGGGAACTGGCTTACCGCTAAATTTTTTTTAAGTATTATAAATCGACAGATTATCACTTAAAAAGAAAAAGTTCTCACGGCACCAAAGTGATCCCATGTCCAGTTTTTTAGCTATTAAAGCTCAAAGACGGGAACTACTTCTCTCGTGCGTCGGCGCGCAATGATGAAGTAGTGCCGGCCGCCTCAGAACTCGGCTCAACGTAGAGTGTGGTCGGCCCATTTCGATTATTATTCATTCACCCGCTCGACTACCTGCCGAAGTCTCTCTTCCTATTCCACTGCTCGTCTCTCTCTCCCTCTCCCTCAATGCGATCGGAAAAGTGTTTCTGTTTACATTCCGTAATCGGTATCTTCAGGGGAGAGGGTAGGTTGAAGCTGGAGTATCAACAACTTCGGTATCTTAAAGCGTCCGAGGCGCCACGCGCGACTACTCATTACGAGAGAGATGGCAGTAAACAAATGTGACCGAAAGAATTCGGAAGAAGCAAGAAAAGCCGAGAAATGTATAAACAAGAAAACGGACGAATTGTTTTTGCTCGTCTCTTGGAACCCAAACGTGCTCGGGTGGGGAAAGAATAGCGTGCGGGGTGAGGGAGAGGGAGAGAGAGACGAGCAGTAGAATAGAAAGAGAGACTTCGACAGGTAGTCGAGCGGGTGAATGAATGATCGAAATGGGCCGACCACACCATAAAGGAAGAAAAGGGGACCACACTCTACGTTGAGCCGAGTTCTGAGGCGGCCGGCACTACTTCATCATTGCGCGCCGACGCACGAGAGAAGTAGTTCCCGTCTTTGAGCTTTAATAGCTAAAAAACTGGACATGGGATCACTTTGGTGCCGTGAGAACTTTTTCTTTTTAAGTGATAATCTGTCGATTTATAATACTTAAAAAAAATTTAGCGGTAAGCCAGTTCCCATAAGGATTGTGCCATGTCCTTTCACACACAAAATAATGAAGTGACAAACTTTTGCATTAACCTGTTTCCTGAGCCTCCAAAATCATTCCCTAGACCATTTCATGGCATTTTGCTAATGTAGGTACCCTAAATGAAAGAAAAATGCCCCAAAATATGCTATAGCAACACTCTGATTTTTGGCCCTATGTCCGCTGCTTACCATGGGGACGATCCACAGTGCGACGCTTTGCGTATCCGTCTTTTGTAGACCGTTGGCAGGGCGGGCGGGCGGCTGGCTTTGTGCTCCGATCGCGCCTCTTGTATATGTCTTTCTCTCTCTTCTCCCAGTAGAACGCGTGTGTTAGAAAAGGACAGATTAAGGGGCAGTCATGTGATTTTCGCCCCCTCTCCTATATTTTTCTAACACATGCATTCAAATGGTCAGAGATAGAGAAAGAGATAGGGAGAGAGAGGGGGAGAGAAAGAGAGAGAGAGAGAGAGAGAGAGAGAGAGAGAGAGAGAGAGAGAGAGAGAGAGAGAGAGAGAGAGAGAGAGAGAGAGAGAGAGAGAGAGAGAGAGAGAGAGAGAGAGAGAGAGAGAGAGAGAGAGAGAGAGAGAGAGAGAGAGAGAGGGAGAGAGAGGGAGAATGACTTACTAACAAGATGTGAATCGATCCTGAAAGGCGCGTTCAACCGTTCATGCCGTTTCATATGGGACTCAGCTAGAGATCCGCAAATTCGGCTTTCCGTAAGGTCGAGTTTTAAAAAGAGCCATGTTTAATGGACAGTAAAAAAATCTGGCCTAAGGGAATCGAATGAGATTTGCTCTCAATATTCTTTACTCACCATTGAAATGTATAATGACTTTGTTTTCTTTATAGAAGGGAGAAAGAAGGAGAAACCAAAGGTCTCAGAATAATAATACAATTACACCTCAATGAAAAATTTTATTTAATATTTTTTTATTCTGGGGCAGCACATTTTTTTTTTTTTTTTGCTGCTTGGCCTTGCCTTGATTTGGTTTGATGGGGAAAATTTGATGGGATTTTTTTTTTTTTTTTTTTTTTTTTTTGAAGACTGGAAGTGTTGCCAGATTGAAAGGTTGGTTTTATTTCCCGATTTCTGTCTGCTTTTGCTGTGGTTTGTTTTCGTTGGCTTCGTTGTTTGAGGTATTGTTGCGGGTTTTTTTTTTGGCTGCTTTTCTTGCTAAGTGCTGACACTGTTACAGTCTTGTGTGCTGCTGCTTGCTGTGTTCTTGCATAATTTTTTCAATTCCTAATCTCCCCCCCCCCCTCTTTTTTTCCAATACGTCGACCGTACAAAAATGTGTAAAAATTGAACTCTGAGAAAACGTTTATTCAGTTGTATTTCTTGTACCAGGAGTCAATTAAAGCATGGGACTAAAATGTATGGTTCCTCTCACGCCAAGCGGTCTAGCACATATATTTTAGTCCCTTTCTTTAATTGACTTATATTTTTTTTCTTTTGAAAGTCTTTTAGAGTCCAGGAGAGATACTGGTCTATTTTGTGTGTCTACTGCAGATGCATAACAGATCTACCATACGAACGGGGTCCGTTTAATTTGGGTTCCGAGGCGGCGCACAGTGGAGGGAGTCAATGAGAGGGGTCGGACTTGGAATATCTGACTAAAATTGCAAATTTGAATGTTATTACAGCCATAAAACTAATTGTAATTGGTGGTTCTTGAAGGAAATACGTCAAAACCAATGGGTCCGTTGCGTATTTTTGCTACATCAATATATATAACTCATTGTTTCTAACGGAAAATTCGGCGAAAAGAACGATGCGCACATTAAAAACTTTCAAAATCTACCCATTAACTCAGAAAATACCTTCCATTTCATACAACCCGCAATACATTAGACACTATATCACCGACTTATAACTACATAGATGGAACCATATCGTTTATGTAAACATGAACAGAACTTACAAACATTGGAATGTTTCGTTCAGATGCGTACATTTCTTATACTATTTTGTAATCTTTGATAAACCGAAAAACCCAGGCAGCAAATGCAGCTTATATTTCACGTATTGAAAAAGAAATTCCATCATTTTGTAGTTACGATGTTGTTTACTTATGCACGGTGGTTCCGTCTATGTAGTAGTATACCGGTGCAAATAGTGTCTAGTGTAGCGCGGGCTGTTTGAAATTGAAGTGATTTCCTGAGTTAAATGAGTGGTTGCAACAGACCCATTGAACCACTCTCTTTCTACGTCGCATATTAATAAAGATGAAAACATTTAAAGTTGCCACGCTTTGTCCAGCTTATCCCACTGACTCGCCCCACTGTGCAGTGTGTGGCAGGGGCCCGCATAGTTTCGGGTCCCTAGGGCCTAGGGTGCTAAATGAGCTATCGTTAGTTCAATCCAAAATACTCTGAAGGGCGCCGTAATATTGCGTATATATCTTAAATAGATAAATAATGATTCAATCTGTAATACGAAATGAGTGCAGGTATATGCGTCCGTAACGGATGCGGATTCAACCGAAAAACGAGCTCAACCCTATAATCAACGAACATTGGAACCGAGGCAACGCCCCTTCACAATTGTAGAGCAATGGAATTGGTTTACGAGTTCTTATTTTACTTCACTGTCGCCAGAATCCGAACGGGGGGGGGGGGGGGTGTAGAAGCATTCTTCAAACATCCAAGTGAGCCCCCTCTCCATACATATGAATATGAGTTGCTTGTACATACGTAGAGCAGTTTAAAGGCATCTTAATCGAAGACTTTTCAAAAAGTTCTTACAATACAGGGTGTAACAAAACTCATGTGCCAAACTTCTGGAGCATGCTTACATTTGAGTCTTGAAACCAGAATAAGGTTTTTTTTTTTTGTATAAATATGGGTCCAAAATTGTAGCCTTTTCGAAATACAGTGTTGCAAAGCTTCCGAAAAAAAAATTGAATAAGTCCCTGAAGTTGCAGAGGTCGGCCAAGAGTTGCCAAAATAAAAAAAAATAAAAATGCGATTATTGCCATTATTGGCCGACCTCTGCAACTTCAGGGACGATTTTCTCCGAGTGGTTTGCGAAAAGGAAAAACTTGTATGACCAATTTTTTTTTTTTTTTTTTTTTTTACGAACTTTTAAATAATGCTAATCGTTTTAGGGTTTTTTTTTTTTTTCCTTTCCTGGTGAGTAGTTACTCAAAAACACTGCGACCTTAAGATCTATTGTGACCAGGTTTATTCTAGGCTACTCTTCCCAAAAACCTTCTCCCCTGATCAACTCAAGGAGAATGATATCGTTTTAGGGTTTAATAAATCTGAAAAGATGTTTTCACATAATTTGGCCACAAAAAGTGAGAAAAATCAAGAAAGACCCCCTAAACCCGCACCTCACATTTTTGCATGCAGCATTTTCACGGCTGAAATCGGCAAGGGCACCTAAAATTACATTAGAGGACCTATTTACGAGCATTGAGAAAAATTCACGAGGGAGTTATGACAATTTTTTTCAATTTGTTTTTCGGAAATTTTGCAACACTGTAACTCGAAAAGACTACAATTTCGGACCCATGTTTAAAGGGGAAAAAGTCTTATTTTGGCTTTAAATATATGCTCCAGAAGTTTGGCACATGAGTTTTGTTAGGTACACCCTGTAGACTATAGACAATATACGAGAAGGGATACACCGTGCCTGGTGCGAGGACAGACGGCTTGGTCAGCAAGGCGGGCCGAAAAACGCGAATTTGAGAAAGAACCAATAGTACCTATATACTTATATTTAAGGTAATTCTTCAGCGAGTAGTAGTAAGATTCTCGCTCAAGAAATCGCGCCTTCGTCGCTTTCCAAACCGGCACGAAATTTGGTACTTTTGATGAATTTAGGGATTTTTTTCAACTTTTGAATTTAGGGATTTTTTTTAACTTTTGAGTTTCAGATACAAAATTATTTAATTATCTACAATCTGACACCTAGTTTTTGAAAATTGGTTCATTTTTTCAGGGAGAAAGTACCGTTCGAAAATTCAAACATTATTGGTTACAATTTTCTCAGGGCCAAAATGGATCATTGAAAATTAGGTCCTTTCACAAGGTACTTATATTTAACTGGTATGCTCGACTCGCTTCCCGCGTCATCGTCATCTTCAGTGGCGCGAAGTTCAAAAAGCAATTCCAAGATGGCCGGCAAAAGAAGAAAACATTGTATACTCTTTCCAGGAAACATCGGGATGTTTTCTGCTTTCCTGGAGAGGGAAGCCCAATGTTTTCTGGAAAGAGTATACAATGTTTTCTTCTTTTTTCGGTCAACCATCTTGAATTGCTTTTTGAACTCCGCGCCACTGAAGATGACGCGGGATGCGAGTCGATCATACCTGTTAAATATAAGTACCTTGTGAAAGAACCTAATTTTCAATGATCCATTTTGGCCCTGAGAAAATTGTAACCAATAATTCTCTCAATGGGCAAAGCATCATTTCGCGGTTCTGAAAGCTCGGCCTGTTTTTGCCTCGACCGCCTTTGAAGCGGAGGGAGAGGGGAGTCAAAATCAAAATCTGTGTTTGTCTACAACTTATGTGATCAATTTGAGCTACAATCATTGAATTTCATCGTAAACTAAGTTTTGGGCTTCTAAAGACTTATTTTTAAGGCTTTCCTCCGGACTCTCCTCAACAATTTTGAGAAGCTACGTTTCACATCCGTATTTGCTGCGAAGCTTGATAAAAATTGTTTGGTTATAAGTTAAAAATAATACGTCTACAATTTCGAAGTCTTTAAAAATTTTCGACGGAAAACATTAAGTACAAGGGAGGACTTCTACTCAGCTCTTGCCTAACTCTCTTTTACAGTGGTGGCTCGTGCTGTTTGACAACCCTGTTTTTGAACAGCTGTGATACCTAAAGTTTCAATTTTTCAGAGGATTGGTTTTTTCCTCTATTGGTTTATTAAAAATAATTCAATTTGCGGCGTTTACAGACGACTTTTTCGAAAAAAAAAAAAAAAAAAAAAAAAAAAAATCAAGGATCTCCTTGAAATACCCTAAGGTGTCATCATGCCATATTTCAGGGAAATCGCGTCGGCCAATTTTCTGGAAAATAAGGACGGATAAAGGACAGATGAGAGAGTTCAGCGCAGCAACACGACTCGGAGGGGGGAAGGCAAGCGACGATATAAGTACTCCCCTCTAATTTTAAAATTTAATTTACGGTACTCACCGGCAACTTTTTCGAAATCTGTTTTCAAGGATCTCCTTGAAATATTCTAAGGAATCATCACGCCATATTTGAAGGAAAACGCCATTCCGCCAAATTTTGGGAAAATAGAAAATGCATTTTTAAGGGGCGTTAGCTGTATATTCATAATAAATGAAATTTCGGGCAATTGTTATGCCTCTTCCCCTCACCCAGTGATGGAGTTGAGAACACTTTGGAAGCACCCCCCCCTCCACCCTCCCTCCCACAGATTCTCTTATTACGTACTGGTGATGTAGGTATCTATTCTTCAAAGTAACGGAACTTCACCAGGCATTGGAGATTCTTTTAAAACAGCGATGATGTTTTGCGCTCCACACCTTTCCAAGTCACTGATTCCCTTCACCGTCAAACTTCCAGAGTGTGCTGATATCTCTGGAACAATATTAAGATATAGAACCACGTAAGTTTCGTGTACCAAGTTATTCAACCCTTTCAGTCTAGAGTTATGAAAAGTATATCATTGTAATCATATAGAAAACGCTTTGTTAATGGTCGGCCCTTTGCAAGACGGCTGTTTAAGCGGACTTCTTAAATTATAACTATACTAGAGGCTAGAGTCCCTATACAACGAAAGAGTCAAGACACGTGAGCGGAAGTGCAGAAGAAGAAGGTGTCTGAGGAGCCGGGAGGCGCGCCTCTCGTTTACATTTTTATCCAACGATCTTCCCGCCAAAGATTACTTATACATGTATTCGTGTGGAAGTAATCTTTGTTAGGTCAACCTAACCTCCAATACCCGTTGGCTTCACTATCTGTTTTAAAAGTAATGCGTGAATTTTATTCTGTTCTGAACACATTTTCATAAATTTCTAATTCAAATTTCATCAGTACAAGCTAAACATGCCGAAAGTTTCCTCATAGCTGGGCAGCAGTGAATGTGGTTACTCAGTATCTTAGCTTCCTGGTTTTAGAAACAGGTTAAAATACTTCAACGTTGTTTAGTAAACTGTCAATAATGTTCGCGGAACCCTCTCTTTCCCTCCTCTCTCCCTCAACCCATTCAACCACCCCCTAACCCCGTTTGCTATGAGCCCCGTTAATCTTACTCCGAAGAATCAAATCTAAAAACTTAGGCCATTATTCCTGAAATTCTAAATTGGTATCCTCTCATGTACACCAAAGGTTTAGAGAACAAAGGCATCATTTGGAGGGGCATACATAGTAAACCCCCTCCCCCCCTCCCTAGATGAAACTGAAAAATTCTCGGGGTAGACGTTAAAAATTTGGTCCTGTGCCCCTTATTATGTTTCCCCCCAAAATGATGACATTTTTATTTTTGAGAGTTTTTTTTTTAGAACACTTTAAGAAGCCTAAGTTTGTACGACCTGTGAACTGCTGCTGACAGCCGATTTTAGCGTACTACGGGTCCATTAGACACAGCTCAGGCATCTAGGGGCAAGGGGAATCTTATTTTCACAATAGATTTTTAGTTTGAAGTCAGCGGTTAGCCAATGATTTCAACAATGCACCCATCGGTCGCAATCGGTCGTGACAAAACTCGCATAGCGTTCCATACTACTCATTCACTCTCTCGTAACCCTCATGTGTCCCCATCTCTTTCTTGTTTCAAAATTCGTGGACAGGGCCTTGTTTTACTACTAATTATTTTCAAATAAATCTCATCAAAATGCCTCGAGGAATTCATGTCTCCAAAAAAAAAAAAAAAAAAAAAAAAAAAAAAAAAAAAAAAAAAAAGATGTCTCTACATAAGTTTTTTGAAATTAGAGTGAGATAGCAGTACATGGGGGTCACGTGAGACCAAGAGAGACAGTTTGTCTTTGTTTGGAACGTTCATCGCCAAGTCATCACTAAATCAGTCTATTTCGAAAATGAAAAAAAAACGCCTACGTTTATTTTGACGCACTTTGACTTCACAGATTAAAAAATAACAGGTGTATAAAATCAAATAAATCATCAAAAACTACAAAAATACCCAAGAGATCTAACGATTGTATTTTATTTTTTTATTAATTGGAAAAATAGACCTGAAAAACATCATAACCTCATCGAGATGCGAACTAATACGAAAACAGCTCAAATCGCCAACTTTAAAATTGACAAACTCGAAACCTAGCCCAAATTTGCTGGGTTACAATCGAGATATTAATACAACGCACCGATCTCAACAAATCCATCTCTCGTTGATTGTACTATTCTATAAATCTGCGTTACATACATATGATAAGTATCGAAGCTCTATACTTTGCGAAATTATACAGCAACCTCGTCGAGCCATCAATCGATGACTGTGCAGCAGAGCTGCCGATTTGCGTAGATTTAATGACATTTTGAAATTCACCGAAGATTCCACCGGTTGAGAAAAGATTACAGAGTTTAGTTCAGTGTATGACTGTAACGCACGAAAATACAAGCGTCTTTTATCTTTTCTCAACCGGTATTATTTAATTAATTAACGGCGTTTCCACCGATTGAGAAAATATTAGACATCAGAGTATTTTCATCACAGTCATACACTAAATTGAATTCTGTAATCTTTTCTCAACCAGTGGAATCATCGGTGAATTTCAAAATGTCATTAAATCTACGCAAATCGGCAGCTCTGCTGTGCAGTGCTTCCAGATTTGACAAAAAATATACACATTTTACAATAAATCTCAAGTGCCTGAATATTTTTCAACACATCTAGCAGCACTGTGACTGTCCCATTGTGTATATCTACGCAAAATCATGAGTTAAAAGTCGAAGCTATACATCGATATCATATGAAGAGACTTCATTGAAGTCGCTATTAAAATACGTCTATACCCGAATGGGTCCTTCCGCGCAAAAAATTGTATGATCACGATCGCCACGGTAACGTCAAATCGCTCGATCAAATTTAAAAAAAAAAAAAAATTGACAGAGCATCACGTTTCTCGCTCACACGCGTACAAAATCGTATGCTCGCACGCACGTATGCATTTAAAAAAGGACTGCAAAATCTCGCTTCTCTCTCCCACCCTTGCAAAACGAACTGATTCGCATCCTTTTCGCACTCGCACAACTTTTTGAGAGAATAGTTTTTAGCATTTTAAAAAGGGACGCGGGGCTCGTGCTGACTCTTGACTGTCTTACAGCATGACCTCTGTCAATCGCACGATGGTCTGTGATCGTCAAAAAGTGGCCAAAACTCAGAAAGTTTTCTCTGCAATTTATCATTCATGAATTTTTAAGTTTCAAGGCCAATTTAAATCACCGAATGGATTTCTAAAACGTAATTTACATCTAAAAATGTCACTTGGAAGTTTTAAATTAAGCTTAAAAGGTCAAAAACGATGACTTTCGATGAGTATGTTTCACTTATTTTTGGCCACTTTTTTTTTTTTTTTTTGATCTGAGAACATATATATGTATAGTGATGGTGAAAACTCACCGCAGTTGTCTAACTTAAGAAGTGGATGATCAACAGGTAAAGGCTCCGGCTCCGTCACATCCAAACCAGCAGCAAGAATCCGTTTCTCCTCAAGTGCTTCAACCAAGGCCTCCTGATCAATCAAACCTAAAATTTATCAAATTACAAATTTCAAAATGACTCCTATGTAAGGTCGTGGTTTTCATTTTCCCGGCGAGTGAGCGGCTCGTACACTCCACTCATAGCCATAGGCGGATACAGCAATTTGGCAACTGCGCATTCCTCTCATTTGAATGTATGATTAACAATCGATTCTTGGAGGGGCTACAGCCCCATGACAAATCGATTATTTCTCATGCAATCAAATGGGGAGAATACTCTGTTGTCAGATTGCTGGATCCGCCAATGCTCATAGCTGTTTTTTATGCACGATCCTATGGGGAGTGCATATTGGTTTCGGTCTGGTTTTTGATTTGCGCTGTTGCACAATGTACTTAGCATTTTATATGATTGAAATTCTGTGTTTTAAGTGGTTGTTCTGGAACTTTTCGGCACCACTTCGTTTCTTAGCTATTTTGTAGCCAATCAAATTCCTTTATTCGTCCGGCGGCGGACCGATATTTCGTTGAAAGTATCACCCTTTTATACTGATTTTCAAGCGCGTTTTAGAGTCGGTTTTCGATGCTTTTCACTAATTTGCGCATACCTGGGTAAGTTCAAATAACTTTTAACTTTTTTATGTAATTTGTCATTACCGTAGATCATTGAGCAAGGCAAAAATATCAGGAAAATAAAGGTTTTGACCAGAATTCTTTCCTGATAAACAATAATTTATATCAAATTGATGATGGAGCGATGATAAATCTAAAGAACTACCGGAAAAATTATGTTTTTTTACAAGTTTTAATGCTTTTCAAAGGGTCTACGGTAATGAAAAAAAAAAAAAAAAAAAAAAAAAAAAAAAAAAACAAGTTTTTGTCATTACCGTAGACCCAGTAAAACTCATTAAAACTTGTAAAAAGACATAATTTTTCCGGTAGTTCTTTAGATTTATCATCGATCCATCATCAATTTGATATAAATTATTGTTTATCAGGAAAGAATTCTGGTCAAAACCTTTATTTTCCTGATATTTTTGCCTTGCTCAATGATCTACGGTAATGACAAATTACATAAAAAAGTTAAAAGTTATTTGAACTTACCCACCTATTTCAAGTCCTATCCTTTAAATTCCTGCTTATTTTTTGGTTCATTAGGGCTGGATTTGAGAATTCTTATCGTTTTTACAGAGCTGCAAATTTCCCGCTCGCACCACGTTTTGTACAGCACTTCGAGAAATTCATTTCTGCCATAAAATTTCACAAAATAAGTCTCTTTATACGATTTTTGAAATTAAAGTGAGATGGCAGTACATAGGGGTCACGTGAGAGAGAGAGAGAGAGAGAGAGAGAGAGAGAGAGAGAGAGAGAGAGAGACGAACTGGTGGCTTTGTTTGGAACGCTCATCACCGGCAGTCACCATTACTTAAAATCCTCTATTCCAACCCCAAACAGGGTTGCCCTTATTTTATCCACAGAACTTCTGACATTATAAAAAGGCAGTTCAGAAATGAAATTTGACAATCAAACATGAATGATTCAAGCAGTTGTTTCAATGACATTATAAAAGTTCACTATTCAAATTATACAAATGAAAGTGAATTTGAGGGAATATTCTCAGTCTCAGTAATTTAAGGGAACTTTTTCTTCAGGAATAAATTCCGGAATAATTCAGGATTGTTTTAGAATTGAATACATATATCTAGGTAATTAATTCACTGTTTTTTGCGTGAATTGCAACATGGAGTCATTTTCAATTGATGCTTACCTCCTCGACTAGTATTGACAATGATGGCGGTCTTTTTCATGAGGCCGATTTGATGCCGACCGATAAAGCCTCTCGTCTCCGGTGTCAAGGCCATTGTAATGATGACAAAATCGCTGGATCTCAATAAAGTCTCCAAGTCTGTCCGAACAGCCCCGATTTCAGTCCCTGTGGATAGCACAGAGATGGTCTTTTAAAATGATTCAAGGCGAACTTTTCTTACCATTAAATTTTCATCCGGTAGATACACTCTTCCGTAAACCTACCACGGAAAAAAAGAAATGATCCTCCAACTTTGTTGAAGCCGATTACGAAAGATCAAGTTGACTTGGACGAATCGAATCACTCACAAAGTCACATCATAAGCCAGTTGCAATATCGTTAGTTTCCACTAGTGATGGTTGATTTACTTCAATAAACGAGAAAATTATTCTGCACGTTATCACGTATCTCCGTATCACGCATTTCAATTGCAAATTTGACCTCTTAAAAATGCTGTTTCATGACGTAAATCCGTCCCGAAATCTCGGGCCGATTTGCATGCTCGCACGACAGCCACCAAAATGTTAACGCACCAAGTTTTACTCGATGCCTTATTTTGTGTGGTATAAACTCAAAGATTACTTACACTGCACATATGGCACTACAGCTAAAATCCTCTTGAGTGCCTTCATTGCTAAAACACATACACTGGCCCACGGTTTGTT
This sequence comes from Trialeurodes vaporariorum, assembly GCA_011764245.1. Classification (NCBI taxonomy): domain Eukaryota; kingdom Metazoa; phylum Arthropoda; class Insecta; order Hemiptera; family Aleyrodidae; genus Trialeurodes; species Trialeurodes vaporariorum. The sequence continues at coordinate 9,961,164 of VMOF01000379.1, forward strand.
TACGTGTCGGCGAGTGAGAGCCGCGCGGGTGGGGTGAGGCCAGTCGGCAGTCGACTGGCCCCACCCCGCCTGCACGTCTCTCGCTCGCCGAAACGTAAACAAACCGTGGGCCAGTGTATGTGTTTTTGCTCGGTTTTAGAAATGAAGGCGCTCACCCAAATTTGACATCAGCGAGATAGCTAGTGTTATATCTGGAGTATAAGTCATATTTGGGTATACATAAAGACATGGGTTATCAATGACGTATGTTGTTAACAAGGAATTCAGATATTGACAAGAAAGCCGTAAAACATAGCCTTTAATAAAAGACGTGTTCAGTCAACTGAAAAACGTCTGTTTCGCCCAAGTCGGTTCGATACATTTCATTGTAAGTCGATTCAATGAATCGAACGAGCTACCTACTCGTGAGGAAGGTGCGATGTCCGAATGGATTGATCGACTGAGAACCGAATCGAGTCGACGAAGATGAATCATCTTAGCTTTCCCCCATCAGACACAATGTATCCATCCAAGTCAATTCGACTCGCTTGGTCGACTCTACTGTTCAAAATTGGCTTCAAGGTCCAACTTGAGTAGCGTCATGGGGGAGGGGGCGGTAATTGCTCTCGCACTCTCGTGGTTTGGCACATCCAGAAATGTTGGCTCACACAGAAAATTTAAGGAGCAAAAAAAAAAAAAATTGTAAAATTTACGTTAAAAAAGCTTTAAATTTCTTGAAAAATTAGGAACAAAATGTATTTTTTCCCAAAAGCATGAGACCAAATGCTTGCGAAGCATAAAATAGGAAATAAAATAAAATTAAAATTAAAAAAAAAAAAAAAAAAAAAAAAAAAAAAAAAAAAAAAAAAAAAGAGGCACCATCTATTTTTTTGCCTCCCCTTGGCAAGACCTGAAATGTCGCCACTGTCCAACTCCAACCACTGGGGAGTTCTGATATACGACAAAACTATCACTGAAAATTAATCCTCTCACAAGGATTCCTCATCCTCACTCGTCAAAAATGCTGAGAAATATTCTTGCAACTCTAACGTGAAAAGTAATAGGGAGTTGAATGATCTTCTTTCTATTAGATTAATTAGATTTTCTGAACGTTATTCATTATAGAGACGGGTTACTTGACTTAACTGGAAGTACGGGGGCAGGTCTTTTGGGCGAGGAGTGAGTCTTTTGGGCGAAAAAGAGGGGTCTTTTGGGCGAGTGAAAAAGGGCACTTGTGGGCGAGGAACTGGATCTTAGGAGGTCGTTTGGGCGATAGGAAAAAAGGAAATATTTGACCAAATATGTGGAATCGACAACACCGCACGACACATCGAAACCGGGAAATTTGAAAAACCGAAAATGGTGTCGAAGTATTTATATTGTATTAAGTATTTGACTCACCATTTGTCATTTAAAGTTGCTAAATCGCAGCTCCAGGCTGGTCGTCAATTGTTAAAACTGGATCAAGGCTCAAAGTTTTTTGGCTTGAAAATGGTGTCCTAAGTCTTTTAGGTACTTCAGCCTAGATTTGCTATCGCGTTGGCTCGTTGCATAAGTATTCCAGGCTTCTACCGCATAAGTATTTCTATCAACCGTGTCCTTTTTGACAATATTCGTGACATTCATGTTCACGGAAGTTATTTTAGTGAAACTTTCTGCTTGAATCTGACGAAGGACTTGAACGACATCGTGAGTGTTCGGATGCGTGTGATAAAACTCCTTATTGTAGTTGCTATGAAACGATTCTGGGCCGTTTGTGGTACGTGGATCTGGTGACGGAGGCCCAGCCCATAAATCAGGTGGAAATCGCGCCAAAGTCATGATGTAATTGTCTATCAAGTAGCTTGACCACTCTGTAAGAGTAGCTGAGGGGATGCCTTCGGGAGCGATAGACATTAAATCTATGTAGCCGCATAATACTTCGTTTGGTGTGTATGGATCATGGTTATGTTGTCCTTCACTACACTGAATGACTCTTTTTACGGATTCGTCAACTAAAACACTTTGCCCGCATTTCTTGTTCGCGCATCTGAACCTCACGTTTCCGCACTGTAACACATTTGACTCCGTAAATTTAAAATTGTCGATAACTATACACCTCTTCCCGCGAAATGTCGTGAAAATTGAAGAAATTACGGTATCCATTTCTCCGCGTGCCGTCTTACAAGCAGTCACCGCGCTACTAATTACATAATTGTTACTCAAAACAGAGGCAATGATCCGGACAGCATTTGAACCGTATCACCACGCATCAGTCATCTTGACCGAAAATCTATCGCCTCCGTCCGCCCGTCTGATAAGATTCCGAAGCTCACACCTGCATCTCTGGGCAGGCATAGTTGCCAGATTCACGATATTCCTCTTTCGCCCGCTCGCCCAAAAGACCTCCCTCATTCTCCTCTACATTTATTTTACCCTCGCCCAAAAGGGCTCTCTTTTTAACAATAGCTCGCCCAAAAGGGTTCTCCCCGGAAGTACAGATTTTCGGTAATTAGATTAGGTTAAGAAAAATTCAAATCTAAAATAAAAATATCAGGTGATGCAGTGTTGTCAAATTTCTTAAAATTGATGAAAAATCGACTTTCTAAGTTTTGGCCACTTTCTGACGATAGACGATAGTGCATTGGCCGATTTGCACTCTACCTACAAAAGTACATACGAACTAATACCATTGGCCGATTGTGATGTGATTAGGTACATACATACCTGAGACCTTTTCTTGTCTGCTTGTGTAAAGGATCTGTTTGACAGAAAATGTTTTTAGTTTCCGAGCTACTGAGTTTCCAATGCTACCATATCCGACGATACCAACCGTTGAACCGTCAAGTCCTTGGCAGCGCCAATTTTGTGGTAGGCTTACAGCATAGCTTCCACTGCAACATTCCTTCCCGGTTAAAAACACAAATAGTGCTCTATCACGAACTTTTAGCTCAGTGAATTTAAACATTGATACTAGTTTAAAATTATGCAAAAATAGCGACGCACGCTTTTAAATCAATTTGAGTCCTGTTTATGGGGATTTGATGCTGCACACTTTTATTGTAAGCGATTTATTAGTTAATTCTGGTGTAAAAACTTTCGAAAATAACGATGGCAGCACTAAAAACTTCCGAAATCCACTCCGAAACTCAAAACAACGCCTTTATTTACGCGAGTGTAATGGCGGCATAGGGCAGTAATAATGGGAGATTCCTATCTTGATTTCGTCTTTCTCTCGATGCTGACAAGGATGATTCACAGAGTAATTAGTCATCAGAGTAGTGATCCACATCCGATGAATGGTACCGTGATTCCTATAGTGACACCGGTGTCAAATGAAAGTCGTCTCTTATTGGTCACTTCTTGATAGAGTTACAGTTTTGTTAGATCGGAATCTCCAATTATTACTGCTCTAAGCCACCATAACGCTCGCGCAAATAAAAGCGTTTATTGAGTTTAGGAGTGGATTTCGGAAGTTTTTAGCGCTTCCATCGTTATTTTTGGAAGTTTTTACACCAGAATCAACTAATAAATCGCATTGTGGCAAAAGTGTGCAACAGCCTCTTTGGACTTTTCTAGTTTCTGCATTGACCGATTTTATTCTCAGCTTCTTCAGCTCATTGGTCCGATAAATTCTAGAAAGCGTCCGTTTATATGTATACCTACAGAGATAAATAGTATCCGCAGCGGTTGTATCGTATCAAACATTGACTTTTCGTTTGCTCTTCTTGGATTTTGGACTGAATTTTAGTCATTGTAAGTATGCACATCGTTGTTTATGCGTATTTTCCCATCGGAACCCATACTTAAATTCGCTGTAGCAAAAGTTCGACATAAAACGATTGGCCCAAAACAATTTTAAAAGCATCTAGCATTTCGATCTTTGCTACAAAAGTAGTTTCAGTAAATTGCACAAATTACAAAGGCTGTTCAAAAATTACCGGTGCTGATGCTGTATCTGTGGTAATTTATTGTTTTTTTTGTGATGGGAACCTTCATTTTGTCTTTATATTCATTTTGTATTCACGCAGCGTTACCATTAGCCTCGTTTATGCGAGAGATCTGAACCTGGGTTGAGTCAACCCGAGTTGAGTTTCAACCTGGGTCCAACTTGGATTTGCGCATAAACACCCGTGTATTTGAACTCGAGTTCAAAGGATTTCTTTCTTCTTCTTCACTGTGTTTGTTTACATTTTTGACGAAAATGGCGGCGATGCTTGGTGCGGTACGGACAAATGCGACCGCATAAGACGCGTGTTTAACCTCGCTCGGATTGGTGACATCGATGCCGCGTGAACCCGGGTTCTGAACTCCGAGGTGTTTATGCGTGAAATCTCAACCCGAGTGGACCGACTCGACTCGGGTTTGAATCGGGGTCGAGTCGAACCCGAGTTCAGCGAGATCCGAAGTGTTTATGCGAGCATCTCAACTCGGGTTCAGCTGAACTCGAGTTCTTGAACCCGGGTTGAGATGCTCGCATAAACGAGGCTATTTAGTGCTGTGCCGTTTTTCGAAACGACACTTTTTCATATTTTTACTCTTTCGTTGTATTTGTTCTATTTGCTCTATTTGACCGAAAGGTGATGCACTCATGTTGGTTTCCGTCTCTCACGTTTGTCTCTTTTTCCTCATTCTGCGCCTTGTACCTTCCGGTGGGCTCGACGGGCAACCACCCATGTCCCTTTGATGCTCTCTTGCCAGACCCCCCCCCCCCCCTCTATTTCCACAGGGCTGGTTTTTCACTTTAATTTTCTTGGCTAGGACAAACAGTTTCGGAATGTCGCCTCTAGGTGCAGAGCTCAAGCTTGAACGCTGGAATTATTTCAGTTTTTGGTTCACGTAATGTCTGGTCACATCAATTTTATAATTAAGTATGTTTGTTAAGTTTGCCCGAGATTTTATAGTTTTTGTTGGTTTATTTGATTTGGAATTTCCCTTCCCCATGACAGGTTGAGTTTATTTCCGTTGTTATTTCTTTTGTTTTTTCGTGTGATTCAATTTGAATGAGTCTTATTGTATTGAAGTACACGGGGAAACTTTCGTTGTTTGTTTTTGTTTGTCAATTTTGATTTCTTGTCTCTTTTGGTTCCTCGCCGTCTGCGAGCGAACATGGTGTGTTTATTGGTTTCTTAGTTCGTTTCCGTTTTGTGTCTCAATTGTGGGGTCCCGAGTGTCTGGTACTAATTTCTGGCTCATGTTTTAATCGAAAGCCCCACCTTGACTCTCATGGATTGAAAATGTCCCTGAAACGTTTTAAATTTGTATTTCTCACGGAATGGAACATATTTCATCTACCTTTTGTTAAATTATCGTCGAAAGCTGAGTTTTTACCATTATTTTATTGAACCTTTGTACCTACTTGGATCAATCGGGGGATTTTATCAAAGTTCATTTGTTATTTTTTTTAAGTAATTTTCAGATTGAGTTATTTTAAATGTAGTCTCGCGTAGTGCTCCCGATAGTTTTACATGCATTATCGTTTATTGATTTTTCGTATCGTGTTTTCGTATTGATTTTATTGTAAATTTTTGATTTTTCGTATCGTGTTTTCGTATGATTTTATTGTAAATTTTTGATTTTTCGTATCGTGTTTTCGTATTGATTTTATTGTAATTATCTGTGATTGTTCTTTTTGTGATACTTCAACGCGCGTATCATACTTCTTGTTGTGTGCGATTTTAGTGATTATAGCCTGGTCAATTTTACTTTGGTTGTTTGTGCGTTTGTTTTGTGCCGTCATTTTTTTCCTTCTTGTATTTTATTCTTATTTCGTTATTTTTTTGTGCCCACCGCGCGCGTATCTCTTTCATGTTCTCGTTTTGCACGGAAAAAACCCACGGTGAAAATAACCATGCGGATACCTGATTTTGGCACCTGCTAGATGTTATGGTAATGTTAACCAGAAGTATACTATGTTTTGACTAGGTACTAGGTGATGTTACCTGATAGCACGACGAATTTACTCAAAGTATCGGTAAATGTGCCATACTTCTGGTCAAGTTTACCATAACATATAGCAGGTGCCAAAATCAGGTATCCAAATGGTTATTTTCACTAATCTTTTTTTTCCGTATGTTTGTTGTTTTCACGCTTCCAAATTGTTTGTTTGTTGTGTTGGGGCGGCGGCACAGTGCAATGAAAGAATCTGTGCGAAAATGAAATTCATGAATATGTGCAGTAATGCAATCGCGTCAAAAAGTTTGCAGAGATGATGAACACAGCCATTCAAGCAGAACCAGAAAACGATGTATAATTTGTTTACAATGAATGATGTTTTTAATACTTATACTTGCGTTTTTGCGAAATTAGAGAGCTCTCTTAAACGCCTGGATGTAGCCAACAACAAAGCAACCGTGAGCTCAGCCGTTGCTTCAGTATTCACTCCTGGACAGTTTCCAAATCTGACTTTGTTTCGCCTCAATGCCTTTGTGTCTACATGATCCACACCAACTCCTAGAGTGCTGACAACTCGCAGCGTTGGAACTGATTTTGTATGTAACAAAAAAAAATAATAATAATAATGTCCAACTTGCGTCAGAAGAACTTATTATGAATAGTATACTCACGCAGGTAACGTGACTTGCAAACTTGGAACGTTGCATTTAATGTGATTCTTAAGCGTTTCGTGCCAATTTCTGCCTTTAGAGCGCCACTGTTCGATTAACATCAAATTACAAGCTGACAGTAATTTATATTTAAGAAAACGGAGTGTCAGTTACTAGATGATCATCTGAAGAACGTATCTGCAAAACATCTCGTTAATAACTTCAAAAATAAGGCTGAAAGTAAAAAAAAAATAAAAAAAAAAAATAAAAAAAAAAAAAAAAAAATTGAAACATCACATTTCGATACCTACAAGAACCGATTTGCGACATTCCCTGTTTTGGTATACTTTCAGCCCTATTTTTGAAGTTATAAACGAGGTATTTTGCAGAGACGTTCGTTAGATGATTATCCAGTAAGAGACACTCAATTTTCTGAAATGTAAAGTACTTTCGGCCTGTAATTTGATGTTACTCGAACGGTAGCGCTATCTGGTGGCAGAAATCGGCACTAAACGCTGAAGAATCACCTTAGTCGGAGCCGCAGGTGAAGTACAAAGGCAGTGGTAGATCGTGAGTCAAAAATTTGGGGGGGGGGTGAAAGTGAAAACTTTTTTTTTTTTTTTTTTTTTTTTGCCTCGGGAAAAAGTGGGGGGCATAAGCCCCTATAGCCCCATACTAGGTCCGCCACTGTACAAAGGTTCTGAGGGGGCCTGGCTCTCCCCTGGATAATCGTGAAAATAAAAACAAACAAACTGGGATTAGGAAATTGGGGATGATAACGTTGCTATAATCAGGTGTACGATGCACAAAGGCTATTCGAAAAGTTTGTACTTTTCTTGAGAATTAGTGACGAATCATCTCTCATCCGAGAAGCTCACGTACTTTTGGGGAATCTGAATTTTATTCCATGAGCAAGACAGCTTCAAGCCAAAAAACAAAAGAACTAATTTATGAGTGATTTAAACATAGGGGTTACCTAGGTATATTGGACAAGGACTTCATATTGGTCTTTGTCGGCTTAGATTTATATTCTCCATGGAAGCGCTATATTTATCTCTTAAATGACGTAATATATACGCCGAATGTAAATAAATCTATTTTGAATCGCCTCCCTAAACAGTAGTAGTGCATTTACGAGCTTATCAGCTTATAAGTTTTCCTATTTTTTATCTCTGGTCTTGTTAATGCTAGAAAAATTTCATTTATACGGTTAAATTTGCCAAATCCTCAGCTTTCAAAGGTATTTTTGTTTTTGAAATTTGAGCAAGTTTTGTAGGAGAAAAAGCTATATTTCTCCACCCGTGTCGAAAAAGTCCCCGCCAACTTCTGAGTTGGGAAGTAAAAACTAACTTTGACACTTGGAATGAAGAACGCAAAGATTTCACGACAAAAATTGAGCGCAGCAACAGGCATGGAGCGATAACGGCTCATTTTCGTCGCTAATCAGACGAATGCTGTTGTTCAAAACAGGCGAATATACTTTTTGCTGAAAAAGTTGGCGGGGGACTTTTTCGACACGGAGGTAGAAATATAGCCTTTTCTCCTACAAAAATTGCTCGAATTTCAAAAACAAAAATACCGTTGAAAAGCTGAAGATTTGGCAAATTTAACCGTATAAATGAAATTTTTCTAGCACTAACAAGGCTAGAGATAAAAAATAGGGAAACTTATAAGTTGAACGCCCCTCGTACATATGTACAGGGTGTAAAAAAAAAGGAGCAGCTCCGAATAACTCGAGTTTGGGTTCGAATGTCAAAAAACGCTGAAATTCGGGTTCCTTTATTTTGCGGGGGACATCTTTTAGGGGGCTTGCCAAATTCCAGGCCCCCCTGGGGGCGGATCCGAGGGTCACCGCCCCCCTAAATCACATTTCTCAAATCGCGACCCCTAATTTTCATGACATAATCTTAAAGAGCATAAAATTCTAAGCATTTTGGCGCAAACCGCAGGTCAATATAGTTTTTCGTGTTCGAGATAATCGAAACTTAAAGCTCGATTTTGACCCATTTTCAAAAATTCATAACTCCCATCAAAAAATTCGGAATTTAAAAAATAATTAGCTTAAAATACTCTACAAAACAAGTACTTTTCAGAGAAAAAATAAGACTGTCCAAGAAACCTGATTTTTAGGCTTAAAAAAAAAATGTCAAAATTTTCGAAAATTTTGAAACAGCGATATTCTTGTAAAACGGCCCGAATCAACAATTTTGGTTTGAAACCGGTTGGCTGAGTCCGAATGAGCGATGCAAAGCTGTCAAATGTCCCCGAAACCTCATTAAAGTCTGAGAGAGAGGTGTTTCCTGACTCTGAATTTAGCCATGCTCTCCATACTGAATTTGGTCATTTTAAAGGTGATATTGAGACTTTCTTGAGCTTTTAAGCGCTTTGCATCGCTCATTTAGACTCAGCCAACCGATTTCAAGCCAAAATTGTGGATTCGGTCCGTTTTACAAGAGTATCGCTGATTCAAAATTTTCGAAAATTTTGACATTTTTTTTGAAGCCTAAAAATCAGATTTCTTGGACAGTCTTATTTTTTTCTGAAAAGTGCTTGTTTTGTAGAGTATTTTAAGCTAAATTTGTTTTAAATTCCGAATTTTTTGGTGGGAGTTATGAATTTTTGAAAATGGGTCAAAATCGAACATTAACTTTTGATATCTGGAACACGAAAAACGACATCGACCTGCGGTTTGCGCCAAAACGCTTAGAATTTGATGCTCTCCAAGATTATGTAATAAAAATTAGGGGTCGCCATTTGAGAAATGTGATTTAGGGGGGCGGTGATCCCCGGATTCGCCCCCCTGGGGGGCCTGGAATTTGGCAACCCTCCTAAAAGATGTCGCCCTCAAAATAAAGGAGCCTTTCTTTCAGCGTTTTTTGAAATTCGAACCCAAACTCGAGTTATTCGGAGCTGCTCTTTTTTTTTTTTTTTTTTTTTTTACACCCTGTATATTCGTATCATGAGTCCGTTGCAAACTTTTGCTCCAGCTGTAGAGAGTGTACATTCTGCTGTAAAAGTGCGTGAAAATGTCTCAAAATCCACTCAAAAATAAAGTTATGCGTTCAACAAAATTCAAATATGGCGGTTGAAAGAGCGGGTCACAATCAGGACGTCCCATGTAACTTCAGATATCTCTCCGACACGAATCACTTTTCTCTGCATAGAAAGCTGCGATTAGATAGGACTTTCCCAGACCCCCATATTGTGACCTACTGATTTGACCGCCATGTTGGAATTTGTTGAACCCATCTGTCAAGTTTGCGAGTGGAATTGAGATTTTTGATGCTTTCAATGAGATTTCCACGCGATTTTACATTAGAATCAAAACCCTGCATCACGCTGTAGCAAAAGTTTGCAACAGACACATTTTCGTAAAGTTTTGATTAAAGTCGACTAATACATATAGGGACTTTAGTATGTTTGCAGTTGGTTTCAGTTGTATTTTTAATATTTCTCTTTGAACCATTCATGAACTTTACATGAATGTACTGACTGTCAAGGGCGGATCCAGCGATATGGCAACCATGTATTCTTCCCATTTGAATGTTTGAGGAAGAATCGATTCTCGAGGGGGCCATGGCCCCTTGACTAATCGATTGTTTCTCACGCATTCAAATGGGAAGAATACACAGTTGCCAGATAGCTGGATCCGCCCATGCTGACTGTTGATGATGCGCGGAATCATACTCTGGATTCTTAAGTAAAAAGGCAAAAGCACGCGCTTTCCTCCCCTTTTACCGAGTAGGTCCTGAATGGGGCAGTTGCAAGGGTCTAAAATTTTGTGGTTTTTATAAAGACAATATTACATAGAACTAGATAAGCTGAGAACAATGGCGCCTTTGGTTTTTTCCCCAAGTGTCCCGGTTTTGGAGATGCACAGTGCACACATGTAAAGTTGTAAAAATTCATGTGCGTATAGTGACGTCTTAACGCGGAAGTCCCATTTAAAACAATGTATTTTGGGCAAAAATCTCATCTCCGGAACAATGGGACTTAATTCGAAACCAGACCCGGAAGAGCAGTAAAAGCCCGGCAAAAACACAAGTCTGCTCGTAAGTCTGTTGTCGCCTTTAAAATCACATTGGCGGTGCCCCGGAAGAGCAGAGGGGACGTTTTGAGACCCCTGCGCCTTGTCACCCAGTAAAAGCCCGGCAAAACACGGGTCTGCTCGTAAGTCTGTTTTCCCATTAAAAATCACATTGGCGGTGCCCCGGAAGAGCAGAGGGGACGTTTTGAGAGCCCTGCGCGTTGTCAGCGATTAAAAGCCCACCAAAAAGACGTGTCTGCTCGTAAGTCTGTTTTCCTATTTAAAATTACATTGACGGTGCCCCGGAAGAGCAGAGGGGACGTTTTGAGAGCCCCGCGCCTTGTCACCGATTAAAAGCCCTGCAAGAAGACAAGTCTGCTCGTAAGTCTGTTTCCCATTTAAAATTACGTTGGCGGTGCCCCGGAAGAGTAGAGGGGACGATTTGAGAGCCCCGCGCTGTGCCAGCCGTTAAATTCTTTCAATAAATAGAAGTCCGCTCGTAAGTCTGTTTTCCTATTTAAAATTACATTGACGGTGCCCCGGAAGAGCAGAGGGGACGTTTTGAGAGCCCCGCGCCTTGTCACCGATTAAAAGCCCTGCAAGAAGACAAGTCTGCTCGTAAGTCTGTTTCCCATTTAAAATTACGTTGGCGGTGCCCCGGAAGAGTAGAGGGGACGATTTGAGAGCCCAGCGCTGTGCCAGCCGTTAAATTCTTTCAATAAATAGAAGTCCGCTCGTAAGTCTGTTTTCCTTTTTAAAGTTTCATTGGCGGTGCCCCGGAAGAGCAGAGGGGGCGTTTTGAGAGCCCTGCGCCTTTTCAGTGATTAAAAGCCCACCAAAATCACAGGTCTGCTCGTTGTTAGTCTGTTTTCCCCCCACATCCCCAGTCACCTTCCCCAATTTTGGGGGGCCCCTGAAATACAACTCGCCCCGGGGCCCTCAGAGTTGTAGCTACGGCCTTGAAGCAGAGGCATCTGTGTTCTCAGCTCATCTAGTACTTTTATTTTCTGCTTATATAACACAACACGTGGGACTCTTGCAACTGCCCCCATTGATAGTCTGTTCCATTCAGCTACAGCAAAAACTTGCAAGAATTCCATGGGGCTAAGATGGTGAGAAACTTATATTTCTGGATCCACCATTGCTAGTAACAGTAGCGACGAGTGAAATTTGACAACGATGTACTTTCTACATTGAAACTCATTGAAAGAATCGAATGCTTCGGTCATCGGCGATGACAAGATGTTTCGACCTTTCTAATGTATTTAAAGGGGAAGAAAGAAACGTTGCCATATTGTAAGCTTCGCCACTGGCTAGTAACAAAGCGCTTCATCTCACCTCCAGCTTTGATAATATCCTCGTCGATCTTGTCTTTAGGGTCACAAAGGAGGCCAAATTTCCCTTTCATCAATTCAATCATTTTATCTCTATACGTTGTACCAGAGTCTCCATCTTTCAAATATTCCACGTCAAAGCTGTTGGATGGAAGAAAGTTATTGACAACTTATGTTAAGATCAATTGTTAAGTAACTTAGATTGAGTTGTAATACAAATGATTTATTATTACCTTTTCTTTAATCACTAGTGGTGGGAATGACGGGGGGGGAGGGGGGGTGTTGTAAAGATGCCCGCAGGCTGATTCCTAACTTTCGGACGACGTGACACGAGACAGAGAGTGGGAATCGATTAATCCCATTGATTAAAACGTCACTTTCTTAACAAGGTTTCGAGTAATTTTTTTTCTCAGATCCAGTGACTCCAAGTTTTTTTTCGCTCAATAAAGTTGCACGTTTTTAAACCAGTGAGATGAGGGCTGTGGCGGCTCGTGAAATGCGATGTATCGATGTCCACTCTATTTAAAACTATAGAAAAATATCGATTTCGTGGGGGTTCAATTGCACCCCCTGACAATCGATACTTTTCTATAGTTTTAAATGGAGTTGACATCGATAATAAATCGAATTTCATGAGCCGCCATCGGATGAGGGCGCTTATTTGGGGAATGGAGCCAGCCGGTCTCCAGTACCGGGGCGCGGGCCCGAGCTGGTGTGGATTAATTTTTTTCTTTGAAGCAATGGCATACTTGTCAGATTAACCACTCAAAATTGTATATATTGTTTCTTCTCACATCAAAAATTTTACACCTCTGATGATTATCTAATCGCGCCTTTGCCCTAACATTTAATTTTCAAAATGATAACGTTGTATGATCCTCCGATCGGACTGGAAGTCCCGAGTCGAGCTTTAGTTTAGTTTATTGTGTCAATATATTTTATCGCTGCCTTGTACGCGCTGATAACATTATTAAACGAGTGTTTTTGTGGCAAACACGTTGATATCGCGATTATTAAAGACTTTTTGACCTCCCGTCATTATATTTTCTGTCCGAAAATACATCTCCGAATACATAAATCACGGGGTCATAGTATAATCGTTAATTTAGCCATAACTTCTGAGGTGCTTAAAACTGCTTTTTAAAGTTATTAGTTGTATTTGCAAAGGGGTCTCTGCAACTGTGAATTTAAAAACGTGAGCCAATGATCTGCCATGAAGTCGATAGGTCGGGTCTGATGTATCGACAACAAAGAAACCCATTGGCTCAAGCAGTCAATTCGGGCTTTTTAAATTTGCAGCGACGACGCACAGTTAGTAGCCATTTTCGATTTGATGTCCAAAACTCATCAAGTTAATACTATACGTCTTAAATAATTATTGTTCTGGAGCTGAATTAATTTTAGACTGCACATTTTTTAGCCAGAGCCTAGTATTAGAACTTAGAAAGGGTTCTATTGAGTAAAATTTAGCCCTGGAAGCTTTAGAACGATAAGTTCAGGCAGTTTTATAGCTTTCTGTTTTTGACCGTCAAATCTGTCATTTTCTACTCTCTGTGCGCCTCCACACCAACTCGGTCGCACAATGTTGTACTATGACTTTCAAAAGAAACTCCTCTCATCCAATTTTTTTTTCAGGTATAATGTCACAAGTGGCAATAGTGCAGACTCTGAAATACCTGAAAACCGTACAAATTCGCAAATCGGTCGAGAAATGAAATACCCAGATAACAATATCAGGCTTGCCGATCTGGCTTAAAATGGGCTTTTGTAAGACGTCTTTTCATTCCGTCTTAAAGACGTCTTAAATCCGTCTTATGGTCGCGGATCGAAAGACGTATTTTAAGCTTGTCTTAAATCTGTCTTAAATGCGTCTTTAAGTCGATTTTAGAAGACACCTTGTATTCCGCCTTAAATCCGTCTTCCAAAGTGGGTTTTAAGACGTCTTTCGATCCAGTCTTACTGGGCGTCTTTAATCCGTCTTAAATCTGTCTTCAAAGACGTCTTCCAAAGTGGTTTTTAAGACGTCATTCAATCCAGACTTATAAAGCGTCTTTAATCCGTCTTAAAGCCGTCTTCAGCCAAGATAGCTAGAAGATTGACTCCAACGTTTTCAAGTCCTTAAATATTGATAATTTGCAAAAATCACAAGTTTTTTTAAAAATTTCGAAAATTACGAAAATGTCCACAGTTCGAAAATTTGAAAATTTTACCAATATTTTCATAAATTTTGAAAATTACGAAAATTTTCATTAAGTTTGAAAATTACCAAGATTTGCTCAAATTTTGAAAATTACGAAATTTTCACAAATTTTGAAAATGTTGACTATTTTCAAGCAAGGTTGGAAAGCTAGGCTTCCTCGAGACGTAACCTATAGAGCATTGTAACCGACGCCTTTCATATGTCTTTAAGACGGATTCGTAAGACGTTTTCAAAGTTGTCTTAAAAACGTCTTTAAGACGGATTCGTAAGACGTCTTCAAAGACGTGTTTGGGCGGAACTAGAGACGTCTTTAAGACGGATTAAAGACGGATTTAAGACAACTTTACTTGTCTTATAAGACGGATTGAAGACGGTTTTTGCTAACTGGGTAGCGAAAACTATCAGGATACTTTCTTTCGAAAGCTATAGTACTTTTTTTTCCAAACTAATCCCGTTCAAGTGGAATTTTATGCAATCGGAATATAAAATTTAATAAAATTATACTTCACTGCTTTTGAAGGAGCTCCCCAGCCTCAGACCAAGATCGTGTAATCAGAATTTTGGGTCTGCACCCTGATAAGCTCAATTTGGTTGTTAGAGACATTATTTCTGTTTGGGACTCTAAAATAATAAAACATGAAAAAAGTCACCTAAATAATTCGGAATCGACAGCTCGTCAAAACGCGCCAATCAGAGGCCGCGATTGTTGCACGAGCGAAAATCTCGACTGGCGAAAGACACCCGTGAAAACGCGCCAATCAGCGCTCTCCATTCCAGATCACACTGGACTCATTCAATCGTCAATGTAATTCTTCTCATAATTCATATTTTACTCAACCTAAAATTATTCCAATTATATCCACGTATTCAGAGAATTTCGTATGATTTTTTGATACATTCATCTTATTTTAATACTCAAAACTCATTTTAATGTCAATCACGACAAATTCAAGTCTCAACACTCAAGGTCATGTCTCTTCACTCCGCGCACCAGATTTGGCGCCAAATCCGCATACAGCACCATTCACGTTTATCAGTTATATTTAATTCCAGCAATCATCTAAAATTCTAACAAAAATATTTTCGTATTCTCCATAATTTTATAAATTTTTCCAAATCAATAGTTTTGACTTATTAATTAATTTCAATTAATGATTCAAAGAAAATATTCGCATCCTCTGACACACGGCATCCAGTCTGCAACAGCCAATCACAGCGCTTCACTACACTTCTGCAATTTCCCGCGCTTTTCTGCGTTGCCAAATATCGCAAACTAGTATAAATACCACGGGGTTCTCAGAATAATTTGTCATTCTTGGCGCACACGCCGACCGAAGCATCCAATCAACTCTCTGAACCTCTGGACACGGATTCATCTTTACCTGGAATTAATTGCAAGTTCTTTTCAGAACTCTTAGTCAGTGCAATTAATTACCAGTATCCAATCATCTCAATCTCAAGGCCGTGGACGAAGTAGGATTCTCCCGCCAATTCGAAGCTGTTGGTTGTGGCGCTATCTAACAGCGTTTGCACGAACTATTTCGGAAATAAATCAAGTCTCTCTCTTCCACTCAATCCATTTGAGTTCTCTGGTACGGCGCTATCTATCAACAAATCCCGAAACCACGAAGCGAACGGAGCCTCTCTTTCTAATCATCAACGTCAACGGCGTTTGTATTTAAAACAGCCGTTTTCATGGCTTCACGTATCTGAGCGTTTGCCGCTTCTTTGAAGTTGGACCTTTTTCTTCATAAATCTAAATTCCCGACTTTTTTTATTATTACTTATATTTTTATTCTTTTCGACCACTTCCTGGTTTCCCGCAATATTCGCGGCAGCCGATGCAACTTGGCACTCGGATGACACTCTTTTTTTAATATTGTTTATTGGCCCTTCTGGTCGCACGCTGTAATGCGTAAGCCGGGTCAACTTTGACACCAGGATCCCTAAAATCTCTAATAATAAATTAAGTAAATTTTTTTGCATAAACTCGCGTCGTGTATTAATCATTTTTTTATATTTATTTAAAACTCTTTCCTTCCTTTTCCTATCAGATTGATCTATACGAGAAATCAGGGGGGATTTGAGTTAACAGAACCAATCTGAGTTCCTGAACCTTTTCTCTCTTTCCTAAACCATTCGATAATCGATATTTTATCATACAACCAAACCCACGTATTTTTAAACTTCATTTTTTTATGCAGATTCATTTCATTCAAAGTCTTTATTCTGTCACTTTGTGATTGGTCCCTCGGAAAGCAACATTTTTTTTTTTTTTTTTTTTCATTTAGATTTTTTTTATTTTTATTTTTATAATCTTTTATTCAAAGTCCGCACATTTTTGGTCCCTCGGGCCGGATCTACTCAACGCCTTTAAATACAGTTCAACATTCAATCGATAATCAAGTCATATAGCTATTCAACTCAAGATTCAAAAAAATTCTCAAATTTCGTCAAAATAACTCAACGTTAAATTCCAAAGATTACACACTCTGAAAACTCAATCTCAAATCTCTCATATTTTGTTTTATGCCACTGGAATATTATTTCTTTTGCGACATGGCAAATCTCCAACCAGAATTAAATCTCAACGTGAATGTTACCAACTTGACACCTCAGCTTATAAAATTAACCACTCTCAAAGCACAACGAGAACGTCTTCAAAATAGAGTTCAAACGTGTTATGATTTAGGATACCAAGCACAAACAAATGATTTAATCAAACCTCAATTTATTTCTCGTTGCTCACGCATTCAAAACTCGATAACCGAATTCGAAAAAATAATAAATGATATTTATGCCGTAGAACTCGAACTAAACCCAGAAACGCTCAGTGACCAATTTGCTGAGTCATTCGAATTGTTTGAAGATTTATTTTGTAAAACGATGGAAATTTACGACGCCATGCGTGAACCAACTCCCGCACTCAACTCTAACATTTCTATGGCGGCAGCTATGCCTAACATTACTATGGCGGCAGCTATGCCCACAGCGCCAAAACTTCCTCAAATCCAACTTAGGACCTTTGACGGAACTTTAAACACTTGGCCTGAATTTAAAGCTAACTTTCAATCATTAATTCACAACAATGAATCATTAACCTCCTCTGCTAAATTTCATTATTTACGCTCATCACTCAGCGGCCCGCCTCTGGCCTTAGTAAAAGAACTACCTATTACTGATGTAAACTATGCTATAGCTTGGAAATCATTATTCGACAGATACGAAAATAAACGTATGCTAGGAGCTGATCTTCTCAACAAACTACTAGATTTTCCTGTAATCAAAACTGAAAATCAAATGGATCTATCAAAATTTTTATCAACTTTTGGCGAATGCTCCTCCGCTCTCAAAGCTCTTGAAATTCCAGACTTAGCGGATTTTATGACACTTCAACTCGCTCTAAAATGTTTGCCACACAGCATCTACAAATCATTTGAAAGATCTCGTGATAAAAATGATATTCCTACAAATCAGGATCTACTCACATTTATTCAAACACAGATCAATATTTTGGAATTAATGACGCCCAGAGACATTTCTCAAGCGACAGCTAAAATGCCAACATTTTCTACAGTAAAACCAGCAATCAGACCGCAAGTTTTTGTCTCTGCTGAACTCAACTCAAACAATTCTGATCAAAACAACCATCGCTCAGAAATCAGCACCGTTAAGTGCCCTGCTTGTGATTGCAACCACCCGCTGTACAAATGTCCAACTTATCAAGATCTCAAGGTCACCGATCGCCGATCATTTGTTAAATCTAATCACCTCTGCTTTAACTGCCTGCGAAACAATCATGACGTAAAAAATTGCAAATTAACATACTGTTGTCGTGAATGCAATCAGCGACACCATACAACATTACATTTGTACTCTGATTCTAATCCACCTGAAAATTCAACATTCAACGCAGAAAATTCAAATCAACTGTCACATGAAAATTCGTCTGATAATAATTCACTAAAAGTATTTATGTCTAATTCAACACCTCACAATAATTACACTTGCCTTTTAGGCACAGCTCAAGTTTTGGTTCAAAATTCATTAGGTCAATATTTACCAGTCAGAGCACTCATTGACTCTGCATCTATGTCATCATTTATCACCACATCATGCGCAGATAAACTCGGATTAATTCCTGAAGAAGAGATCACAGCTGTCTCTGGAATCGCAAATCAACCAGTTCTCAACTTTAAAGGAACTGTTAAATGCTCAATTAAATCGCGATTTGAATCGCACCCAATCTACACCACGGAAGCTAAAGTTTTAGATAAAATAACTTCCAATCTACCCAGCATGGATCTACCTAATTCTCTAAAGCATCCATTTAGAAACCTCAAATTAGCAGACCAAAATTTTAATAAAGCTTCACCTATCGATTTACTTATTGGAGCAGATCTTTACCCGTACATTTACACTGGACGGAAATTTATCATCTCTGAAGATCGACCAGTAGCACTCGAAAGCATCTACGGTTGGGTACTGACCGGAAAATGTACGCACCCGCAACCTTCACAGCAGAATCATGCATCAATCAATCTACTTTCAATTAATTCTACAAATTTTCAAAAGTCAATTTTCAGCGGCAAAAATCATAATTCATCAGCAAGCATTCATACTCAACCAATAAAACCGGCACATTCATCACAAGTCAAGCGCCAAACAACTGGCCAATCAAATCACTACAAATCTAATTCTAATCGCAGCAAAGTGCACATGCATTCTTCAACCATTTCCGAGCGTCACTGGAGACCAGCGGAAAATTCTCAAAACAACCATACAAGTGATCAACTACATTCTCCGTTTTCATTGAAATTATCTAAATCATTTCAAGGCGGCAGTAATGTTTGGGACTCTAAAATAATAAAACATGAAAAAAGTCACCTAAATAATTCGGAATCGACAGCTCGTCAAAACGCGCCAATCAGAGGCCGCGATTGTTGCACGAGCGAAAATCTCGACTGGCGAAAGACACCCGTGAAAACGCGCCAATCAGCGCTCTCCATTCCAGATCACACTGGACTCATTCAATCGTCAATTTAATTCTTCTCATAATTCATATTTTACTCAACCTAAAATTATTCCAATTATATCCACGTATTCAGAGAATTTCGTATGATTTTTTGATACATTCATCTTATTTTAATACTCAAAACTCATTTTAATGTCAATCACGACAAATTCAAGTCTCAACACTCAAGGTCATGTCTCTTCACTCCGCGCACCAGATTTGGCGCCAAATCCGCATACAGCACCATTCACGTTTATCAGTTATATTTAATTCCAGCAATCATCTAAAATTCTAACAAAAATATTTTCGTATTCTCCATAATTTTATAAATTTTTCCAAATCAATAGTTTTGACTTATTAATTAATTTCAATTAATGATTCAAAGAAAATATTCGCATCCTCTGACACACGGCATCCAGTCTGCAACAGCCAATCACAGCGCTTCACTACACTTCTGCAATTTCCCGCGCTTTTCTGCGTTGCCAAATATCGCAAACTAGTATAAATACCACGGGGTTCTCAGAATAATTTGTCATTCTTGGCGCACACGCCGACCGAAGCATCCAATCAACTCTCTGAACCTCTGGACACGGATTCATCTTTACCTGGAATTAATTGCAAGTTCTTTTCAGAACTCTTAGTCAGTGCAATTAATTACCAGTATCCAATCATCTCAATCTCAAGGCCGTGGACGAAGTAGGATTCTCCCGCCAATTCGAAGCTGTTGGTTGTGGCGCTATCTAACAGCGTTTGCACGAACTATTTCGGAAATAAATCAAGTCTCTCTCTTCCACTCAATCCATTTGAGTTCTCTGGTACGGCGCTATCTATCAACAAATCCCGAAACCACGAAGCGAACGGAGCCTCTCTTTCTAATCATCAACGTCAACGGCGTTTGTATTTAAAACAGCCGTTTTCATGGCTTCACGTATCTGAGCGTTTGCCGCTTCTTTGAAGTTGGACCTTTTTCTTCATAAATCTAAATTCCCGACTTTTTTTATTATTACTTATATTTTTATTCTTTTCGACCACTTCCTGGTTTCCCGCAATATTCGCGGCAGCCGATGCAACTTGGCACTCGGATGACACTCTTTTTTTAATATTGTTTATTGGCCCTTCTGGTCGCACGCTGTAATGCGTAAGCCGGGTCAACTTTGACACCAGGATCCCTAAAATCTCTAATAATAAATTAAGTAAATTTTTTTGCATAAACTCGCGTCGTGTATTAATCATTTTTTTATATTTATTTAAAACTCTTTCCTTCCTTTTCCTATCAGATTGATCTATACGAGAAATCAGGGGGGATTTGAGTTAACAGAACCAATCTGAGTTCCTGAACCTTTTCTCTCTTTCCTAAACCATTCGATAATCGATATTTTATCATACAACCAAACCCACGTATTTTTAAACTTCATTTTTTTATGCAGATTCATTTCATTCAAAGTCTTTATTCTGTCACTTTGTGATTGGTCCCTCGGAAAGCAACATTCTTTTTTTTTTTTTTTTTCATTTAGATTTTTTTTATTTTTATTTTTATAATCTTTTATTCAAAGTCCGCACAATTTCATTTTTATTTATCTTCCGTTTGTCCTTTTATTCAAATTAAAATTACGCAAAATAACTGAATTAGGATAACACAGCACTTTAGACGCAGTTAAGAATAGAGTCAAAACGAAAAATTGAAATAAATAAGTGTATGAAAAAAAAAAAGTGAAAATAGCCATTCAGGTGTAACTCATAGATGATTCCCCCTCCCTGTTATTTGGCTTGTTCTTGATCAGTTAAGTGACTGTACGTCCAGGAAATTGTGTTGTTTCCGTATTATATGTTTTCACAAAAGTATGTATAAAGGGTGTGGGGAAATTCTCCCCCCCCCGTCTAACTTTTGCACGGTTGAAGATAAAAAAAAGAAACTCGGGGGATGTTTATAAGTTAATGGGAACTACTTTTTGCCGTATTCGAAATTTCCGGAGGGCGTCCCTAAGGGGGTTTTCGCCCCCTAACTCAAAATTGTCAAATTGCAACCCCTACTTTGTGATAGCTCGTTTTAAAGGGCATAAAATTTTAAGAGTTTTGGCGCAAACCAGACGTCGATATAGGTTTTTGTCTTCGATATATCGATAGTCAAAGTTCGATTTCGACCCATTTCCAAAAAATCAGATCTCCCATTTGAAAAATTTGAATTTAAAAAACTAGGAGTCAAAAATACTCTAAAAAGCAAGCACTTTCTAGAAAAAATACGGTTTTGACATTGGTCCAGTCAAAATTTGGTGTTAGAGCCCCCAAAAATTATTTAAAAAAATTGCCCCCCAGGGGGGCTATCTCGAAAACTCCGAGGCTCGAACCCTATCGAGTGATACATCACTCGAAAGGACACACAAAACTGAGCATTTTGGTGCAAACCACAGGTCGATATCGTTTTTGGTTTTCGATATATAGAATGACAAAGTTGCATTTTTACCCGTTGTCAAATTTCGATACATCGAAAACCAAAAACCATATCGACCTGCGAATTGCGCCAAAATGCTCAGTTTTGTGTGCCCTTCATTCGAGTGATGTATCACTTGATAGGGGTCGTGCCTCGGAATGTTCAAGATAGCCCCCCTGGGGGGCAATTTTTTTAAATAATTTTTGGGGGCTCTAACACCGGCTCTAACACCAAAGTTTGACTGGATCAATGTCAAAACCGTATTTTTTTCTGGAAAGTGCTTCCTTTTTAGAGTATTTTTGACTCCTAGTTTTTTTAAATTTCGACTTTTCAAATGAGAGATCTGATTTTTTGGAAACGGGTCGAAATCGAACTTTTACTCTCGATAAATCGAAGACAAACAACGATATCGACGTCCGGTTTGTGCCAAAAGTCTTAAAATTGTATGCCCTTTAAAACGAGCCATCACAAGGTAGGGGTTGCAGTTTGAAAATTTTGAGTTAGGGGGAGAAAACCCCCTTAGGGACGCCCCCCTGAAATTTTGGATACGTCAAAAAGTAGTTCCCATTAAGTTATAAACATCCCCCGAGTTTCGTTTTTTCATCTTCAACCGTTCAAAAGTTAGACAGGGGGAGAGAGACTTTCGTTTCACCCTGTATAGTGTATACGTTTAGGTTTGTTTGGTGCGCAACAAAATGAAGTTCGACTCATCAAACTCAAACTCAGTCAACTTAGTGACTCTTAGAAAATCATTTATGATCATTAGCGCATTGTAGCATCTCTAGGCGTCAGCTTTATACACCTTTACGCCAAAAAACGCTTCAATTGATTGATGATTTATTTAGCTCTCACATCAGTCTTAACTATTGTGCGACGGGAGAAAATTGGCGCGAATTTCGTCCCAGCTTATGGGCCGCTATCGCCATCTTCCAGTTCTCTTACTCTTACGTGACCTCTATTTTCATTTATCTCTTGGTGTAAGTTTCCAACTCAAAAATGTCGGGTTCTGTGTCAGGAATGAACTTAGCGGGTGTTTTAAATCCAGGGCTGCCGTTTTGCGTATAATCAATGCTATTTTTCAATTCACCGATGATTCCACCGGTTGAGAAAAGATTACACAGTTCACTTCAGTGCATGACTGTAATAAACTAAAATACTCGCATCCGTAATCTTCTCTCAACCGGTGGAGTCGTCGATGACATTAAAAAACTTGCGGATATTTTAATTAATCAACGGAGTTTCCACCGATTAAGGAAAGATTACAGATCAGAGTATTTTCGTGCATTACAGTCATACACTGAACTGAACAGTGTAATCTTTTCTCAACCGGTGGAATCATCGGTGAATAGAAAAATAGCATTGATTATACGCAAAACGGCAGCCCTGTTTAAATCGCTGTGGGAAGAAGGGAAGAACGTGATTGCAACAGCAGTCTTCAAACAGGAATTTAATTCAATTAAACCAATTCATAAATAATTTAATTTGTATTTAATGTAATTTAATTTAGAGATGAAATTTCGCGTGTGTGCACCAAATAAACCGGAAACCTACGTCATTTCGTGAAAAACACCCCGCAAACATCGTTCTATTTCGTAGTCACTTCATTAACTGATCTCACAGTACCCCGGCCGTAGAGTTTTCCTGGCTCTAAACTGTTTTGTCATCTAGATTATTTAGTTCAGCCCTTTTACCACCAGGTTATAAAGAAAAATAAATGTTCACTCGCTCAATTTGAATGGGTAGCTAAATATTGGTACAGCGCGGTGCTGATGTTGCATGCACAATTGACTGAAGGCATCCGAGGAAACATTGTTTTTCAGATACCTTTTAACAATTTTGAGCCGCAATTAATGCGAATAAAAAAGCGACATTTAGTGAGGCAGATCTGGTTACAGATACAAAAATACTCGGGTGTGGTATGAAAAGGATTAATTTATATGTACTTAAAGTCAGATATTTTTTTCTGTATCAACCTGCAATTTGCCTTTTTATTGCAATTCTTTGAATAATGGCGCTTTTGCGAGAAAAAAGACGGCGTAAGTAGAGTTAACGGAGACAAACACTATCTTTCTACACTTTTCGTGGCCCGGAGCAGAGTTTACACCTACATTGTGTATGTATAGCACTCACGAACTAAATAAAAGAAGTCTCGCACTTAACTGATCGCGCGAGCTACGTGAACATTGTATCTCTACAACACAACCGAGCGCCAGCATACATTTTGAACTATCTAATCTTAAGCGCTCCCACTTAATTTAAATGTTAAAAATATTTTGATTACTTTGAGCTCCCTCTCCATACAAATGAGTTGCTCGTAGTCACGTACAGCAGTTTCAAGGGAGAAGACATACTAATCGAAGACTTCAAAGAGTTCCTAAAATACAGGGTGTAACAAAACTCACGTGCCAAACTTCTAGAGCAAATATTTGAGGCCAAAATAATACTTTTTCCCTATAAACATGGGTCCGAAATTGTAGCCTTTTCTAGTTATGGTGTTACAAAGTTTCCGAAAATCAAATGGACACAAGCAGATAGTTCTGACACTACAGTGTCAGAGAAGGCGCACCTTGAGCAAATTTGGTCCCTCATAATTCAAATTCCATTGCCATCATCTCAAAAAAAATGTGTCCCGCAAAAATTCGGGTTCGAACCTGGGTTCATTGAGTGGGTAGGGGTTAGGACCACTACGTACGATCTAAGTACAAACCCTGCAAATATTCCACCATCCAAAAAAAAATCTGTCCAGCAAAAGTTAGGTCCCCGAACCTATGAGCGGCGAGTAGGGGGGGGGGGCAGAACCACTATAGACAATCTTAGAACAAACCCTTCGAATTTTCCACCATCCCAAGAAAGGTTTGTCCAGCAAAAGTTATTCTAAGCATTTTGGCTTAAACCGTAAGTCGATATCTTTTTTCGTTTTCGAGATATCGAAGGTCGAAGTTCGATAATGGAAAATTTTTCGAAAATTCTTAACTCCTACAGAAATAGTCGTAAAACAAAAAGCTGCACATGTAAAATGCTCTTCTTGATGAGTATTTCCAAGAAAAAAATACGAATTTAGAATCAAATAAACCGGAAGTCGACTTTTAAGCACCTTAACATTTTTGGCGGGAAAACCCCCATTTCTCAAAATTTTCAAATGGCAACCCCTATCTTTGAATACCTCTTTCAAAAAGGCGTAATAAGTAGTGTATTTTGGCGCAATCAAAAGTCCGATATCGTTTTTCTGATTCGATGACAGTTACGTACTGGTGGTTACAAACAGTTTGAAATATTCTTCAAGCTCTTAAACTTGCTAATGCTTCTTTTCAAGTAGATCTCTCACTAATATGTCACTATTTTCCCCCTTATTTGAAATTGCTTTTCTGAAGAATACCTTTCCTCTGTAAATTTTTAATGAACCCGTGAAGAGCAAGTGAATATCAATTTCCCTTGACATTTACGAGTATGTAAATACAGGATCTTGCTCTTCTATCTCAAGGCTGATTATCAAATATTAACAGGAAGTATACGCAGGGTGTTGAAAAACTGTTCCCGAATATTTCAGGGGCGGATTTTACAGGTCAAAATGAGACTTTTTTGCCCTATCAACATGTGTCCGGAAATGCCCCCCTTTTGAGCTACAGCCCACCAAAGTTTTGGAAAATTGACGGTTTTTTTGGAATAGCGACCACTATTATGAACCAAATGTCCTAAAAATTGGAGTCTCGAGGTAATTTTATGTGTAAAATCCATTAATGACCTCGAGAAATTCAGAAATTGAGTCTGACTGTACTTTTCACGCAATGTTGTACCTTGAACGGCACGAATTTTATGTTACGGATTAAAAATTTGAAGAAAAATTACCGAAATCAGATGCAAAAACCCCCAGAAAGATTTTTGGTCCTCTTTGTTTCCTTCGATACGACGCGGTTTAAGCGAGATAATCGCTGCAAAGTCTGGAAAAGTCAGCGCTTTTACCATGGCGGCAGGGCAGGCCCGAAGAAGCAGCGGAGAGGCGGGTTGCATACTCACTGCCGCTTTTCATGGTAAAAGCGCTGACTTTTCCACACTGTGCAGCGATTATCTCGCTTACAACGCGTTGTATCGAAAGAAACAAAGAGGACCAAAAATCTTTCTGAGGGTTTTTGCATCTGATTTCGGTAATTTTTCTTCAAATTTTTAATCCGTAACATAAAATTCGTGCCGTTCAAGGTACAACATTGCGTGAAAAGTACAGTCAGACTCAATTTCTGAATTTCTCGAGGTCATTAATGGATTTTACACATAAAATTACCTCGAGACTCCAATTTTTAGGACATTTGGTTCATAATAGTGGTCGCTATTCCAAAAAAACCGTCAATTTTCCAAAACTTTGGTGGGCTGTAGCTCAAAAGGGGGGCATTTCCGGACACATGTTGATAGGGCAAAAAAGTCTCATTTTGACCTGTAAAATCCGCCCCTGAAATATTCGGGAACAGTTTTTCAACACCCTGCGTATACTTTCTGTTAATATTTGATAATCAGCCTTGAGATAGAAGAGCAAGATCCTGTATTTATATACTCGTAAATGTCAAGGGAAATTGATATTCACTTGCTCTTCACGGGTTCATTAAAAATTTACAGAGGAAAGGTATTCTTCAGAAAAGCAATTTCAAATAAGGGGGAAAATAGTGACATATTAGTGAGAGATCTACTTGAAAAGAAGCATTAGCAAGTTTAAGAGCTTGAAGAATATTTCAAACTGTTTGTAACCACCAGTACGTAACTGTCATGTAAATTCTCCCATTTCTCACCAACACTAAAATTATGTTCGAAAAAAATAAAATCAAGTTCAAGCTCACTATCTTGTTCCTTTTGGTTGCTTCCAGTGTTCAAAATATTCCAGACGACTCCACAGCAACAATCACAGAATCTGAATTCATCTTAAAAGTATGCTCTTTGACCCTTAAAACAAGCTCTGCACCTCCGCTTTTCCACATTACCAATCTAAATGAAAACTTTCCGATCGGAGAAATTATTACACTTTTTCACGAAAATTCGATCCCAACGATACTCATTAACCATAAAATTGACATGGAAAACTGCATTACTCAGGATCGAGCGAAAAACATAGTATTCCTTTTGAACGATTGCCAGGAAATCCCTAGTTTGATTCTAGAATTCGCAAACAGGAAAGTAAAACGAAACAAGATAGTTTCGTCTCAGAGCTTTCGCGGAAATTTTTCGAGTCTTTCATCCACTGCGACCGTTTCGCCAAGGTATTGCGTTCGCTTTGAGTCGAGCACAAATTTGCCGAAGTCTGGTTTCAAGAAACATTGCGATTTCAGCGTGTCAATAACGAATCGGGAGCTAAAATATCGTTCTATACTTTCCAATGAGCTGTGGAATCTAACCCGTCCTTTATACGCAGATCGCATATTTAATGGTGAAAGCAACTTGATATTTTTCATTTTAAAGAGTGCAGAAGTCTCGGATGTTGGATTCAGAACTTCTCAGAGATCGCTACCATCTGATGAAAATGAAAATACGGCATGTGACTTAATTTCACTGTTCAGGTTTATGTGGCGAATATTTCGAGGATTTAAAGCCGTCGTCTGTCTCGAAAATAAAGTTTGCCACAGGTATGATCCATTCAACGATACACTTGTTAATTACTTTGGGAACGAAGATTTTGAATTTTCGTGGCCCACCAATACAGGAAAAAAAAATTTCGTTCTGAAGGTTTGTAATGAATTCGGGTCATGGGACCTCTTTCCTTTATCGTACGCAACCGAAGGGTTTATTGATGATAGCAATTTGATTTTATACGAGCTAGCAACACTTCTAAACTCCGATTTCAAATATAAGACCGCGGACCAAACGATCTCAGGACAAGATTATTCGTATGGACTAAAGGTGGGTGCTGATTTGGTCGTATTCGATGTAGGTGCAAAAGGTGTCGAGCTTTCCGACTTCGATCTCTCATTTCCGGTCGAGGTGGGTTCCCTCTGTTTCATCATACCACGTAGAGGATTTATGCCGCAATTTTTAGTTCCTTTCTCAAGTTTTACTCCCGAAGTGTGGATTTTAATTCTGCTTTCGTACTTGTACAGTTCTTTGGTGCATTACTGCATCAAATTGTTCGTGCTCATTTTACTCCAGCCTTATCTAACAGAGCGGGAGGTGATTGATACAAAGACGCAGTCGAGTTTTTGGAGTATTTTTCGCAATTACATGTGTATCGCTCAACCAAGGTTGCTCATGGGTCGATTTTGCGGGGGAAAATTATTTTTTATCACATTGATATTCTCGACATTGGTATTAACGACCGTTTTTCAAGGTCAAATGGTTACACTGTTGAGTACAGGAGTGAGATTGAAGGACATCACGTCGATTGAAGATCTGAAAAAATCCGGACTTCAGATACAGACGAATGATTTGGAAAACGACTTGGGCATGATAAGCGTTAACGATGCACTCGACTCGATAAGAGAAAAGTTGACGGACAGTTTAGTGCACCTACGTACAGTTTTATCAGAGGACGCGGACTTTATTCGCGAACCCCGACAAATATTAAAAGGTGGGTTTAAAAAGGATAAAGGGATATACTTGAAACAACTACTGGAAAGTGTCGTGACAATATTGCGACGAGACGCTTTTTTAACTCGTTTTCTCAAACGAGGAAATCGACCGTTGAGAGAAGTGGCAGTGAACTTGAACGTGTTGACCGAAAGCAGCCACTCAGTAGAATGCGTTACGAACTATCCAATTCACTTCTTATTTTCAAAATATTCTTTGTATACGAAGAAGCTCGCCGAATATGTGGTCAGGTCAATCGAGAGTGGGCTATTTTACAAAGTGAGTAACGAAGTTGTAGAATTGATGCACCGGTCTTCGATCTATGATGGTCTAGACACCGACGATCTTTTAAATTTGAGGGCTTTCTCAATGACTGATCTCAGTATAGGCTTTATTTGTTTAGTATGTGGCCTGAGTTTTGGTTATTTAATTTTTTTAATTGAGCTATTGCTGGGCCGTGGGGGTGGATATAGGTATTCGAAAAGAGGGTGGAAGGTTACTAATTATTTCCAGCTTTCAAAGAAACATTTCATTCGAATTAAACTTTTCGTGTATACTTTACGATTTTATCGCCCTTTCAAGAAAAGTTGCAAGAGACCACACGGAAAAAAATCACGGGTACGGTCACTATAAAAGGCGGATACGGTTACTTTAAAAGGCGCGGGTACGGTTACTATAAAAGACAGGCTCGGAAACCGTGATAAGGCACGGATAAAAGTTGGACGCCGTCTAGCCCCTTTTTTGAGTGTTACGACACTCGTACATTTAGAGTTCAGAGCTCAACCGTACTTAACGGGCACCTGAAAAACACCGCTACCGTAGCTGTCCTTTCACGGTTAGTATATGTTAGTACATGAACTGACGTGTATAATTGTCACTCCCGCACATTTTTTTTCCGTGCATGCGTTTTTTTTCAGTTTTATATGTTCACTTACATTTTGACGCCCTTTGGGTGCCGCAGAGACGACTAGAGAGTAGAAACCCAGCCTTTGCTTTGCTTTTCGTGCTCTGGAAATGAGGCAAGCCAAATGGGTTCGTTTTTATTTAGTGACCAACAGAAGCTAACAGTCAGCTGCTGTTGAGTGATGGACATTAATCCAATTGAAATCTAACGGAAATATTGTTAAGGAGTCAAAACTTTAATAGAGTTAGGTATTCAAAAAATTTTGAAGTAAATAATCAGCCATAAAGTGCCTGTCAAAAAAAAAGTTAATTAAAACCATGAGGAAAATCTAATTTTTGTCCATTACTTAACAGTTGGTAACCATTGGCAGTTGTTCAAGTGTACTCTGATCAAACGTACCTAATACTATAGGTACGTTCATTGTAGTGGGTTGGCCACCGAGCCGCTACAAGTCTGTTGTTTGTATCGTTTCATCGATACGAATTTTCCTGAATATCGCACGTTCGATTGCTATTTTTAGATTCTCATAAGTTTAACCGGTTATGACTTCCGAGACAAATCGCAATTCTATGACGTCACAAATTCCGTGTCTCCGACTATAAATTTGAGCACTAGAGAGGGTTTCTGTACTTAATGAAGATAAAGCTTTCTTTTGGCATTGTGTGTTGCCTACCCTGTGTTTTTACGAGGTTAGCTGTAGATATAGCGTCGCTTGTGTTGGTTGTGGTATTTGATGCTCTTTGAGTCGCCTTGATTGGTGTACATTCCTGTTTTTGTGTTCGTTGCTATCTCCCGGAGTCTCCTCTGTATATCTCTGTGCCTAATGTAGATTGTCTAATGGTTCTTTGACCTTGGTCACCTCGACTTATTTGTCTCGGTGGGTTTGGTTTTTGCGATCGGTTCGCGAATTTTAGTGTGTTTGTCGTGTCCTGTGTAAGTCCAATTTTAAATTTTGAAAAAGGGGTCTATTTTTTTATAATCAGGGCGAAATATGCTGTTTATATTGACTTTGAGGTTATGTGTTTTTGAGTTGTGTTTACATACCGAAGAAACGTTGATGCGAAATTTCGCTATTGTTATAGTCTGACATTAGTGCTTCCTTTCAATCATTGGTAGTAACCGAGTCATATCTGGCAATTGCTTATTTTACTTCGGTAAGTGATGGAATGACGCGGAATCGTGTTTAAGCTTGTAAGCTTTGTGGTGTAAGCACTATTATAACATGTTTTTTTTTTTATATTTTGTTATTAATATTTTTGAATTTTTTTAAACTCTGTGCGAGAGGGTCGACGGCACAGTGCAATGAAAGAATCTGTGCGAAAATGAAATTCATGAATATGTGCAGGAATGCAATCGCGTCAAAAAGTTTGCAGGAATGATAAACACAGCCATTCAAGCAGAACCAGAAAACGATGTATAATTTGTTTACAATGAATGATGTTTTTAATACTTATACTTGCGTTTTTGCGAAATTAGAGAGCTCTCTTAAACGCCTGGATGTAGCCAACAACAAAGCAACCGTGAGCTCAGCCGTTGCTTCAGTATTCACTCCCGGACAGTTTCCAAATCTGACTTTGTTTCGCTTCAATGCCTTTGTGTCTACATGATCCACACCAACTCCAAGAGTGCTGACAACTCGCAGCGTTGGAACTGATTTTGTATGTAACAAAAAAAAAAAATAATAAGAATAATGTCCAACTTGCGTCAGAAGAACTTATTATGAATAGTATACTCACGCAGGTAACGTGACTTGCAAACTTGGAACGTTGCATTTAATGTGATTCTTAAGCGTTTAGTGCCAATTTCTGCCTTTAGAGCGCCACTGTTCGATTAACATCAAATTACAAGCCGACAGTAATTTATATTTAAGAAAACGGAGTGTCAGTTACTAGATAATCATCTGAAAAACGTCTCTTCAAAATATCTCGTCAATAACTTCAAAAATAAGGCTGAAAGTTAAAAAAAAAAAAAAAAAAAAAAAAAAAAAAAATATCACATTTCGATACCCACAAGAACCGATTTGCGACATTCCCTGTTTTGGTATACTTTCAGCCTTTTTTTTGAAGTTATTAACGAGGTATTTTGCAGAGACGTTTCTCTGATGATTTTTTAGTATTGTCACTCCGTTTTCTTCAATTTAAAGTACTTTCGGCCTGTAATTTGATGTTACTCGAACGGTAGCGCTATCTGGTGGCAGAAATTGGCACTAAGCGCTGAAGAATCACCTTAGACGGAGTCGTAGGTGAACTACAAAGGAAAAGTTCTGAGGGGGTTTGACTCTCCCCTACATAATCGTAAAAAGAAAAACAAACAAACTGGGATTAGAAATTTTAGGATGCGATAAGCAGCGTACCCTTCTGTCCCTTCCACCTATCAGTTCGATCGTTTCATATCTGATGATAACGATGCTGTAATCAGCAGGCCGATCATTTACTTTATCGTTAATTCGATCGTTAAAACTGTCTACGAGTGATGCTATTGGTCCAAAATTGTAAAACTTGGCCGTTGCTATGGTAACCATCGTTAAAGTGTCCGTTTTTTAAAGGTTACTTATGAATAGCCTTTATAAAACGAGACTCTTAACGATGGTTACCATAGCAACAGCCAAGTTTTACAATTTTTGACCAATAGCATCACTCATAGACAGTTTCAACGATCGATTTAACGATAAAGTAAATGATCGGCCTGCAAAAGTATAATGCACAAAGGCTATCCGAAAAATTTGTACTTTTCTTGAGAATCAGTGGCGCTCATTCAGCTCATCCGAAAAGCTCACGTACTTCCGTGGAATCTGAATTTTATTCAGTGAGCAAGACAGTTCCAAGCCAAAAGTAAACTAATTTATGAGTGATTTAAACATAGGGTTTACCTAGGTGTATGTGACAAGGACTTCATGTTTTAGTCGGCTTCGATTTATACTCTCCATGGAAACGCTATTGTTATCACTAAATCACTTAAATGACGTAGCATATACGCTCAATGTAAATAAATCTATTTTGAATCGCCTCCCTAAACAGTAGTGCATTTGCATATGTATTCTTACCATGGGTCCGTTGCAAACTTTTGCTTTAGCTCAAGAAAGGGTCCCATCTGTTGTAAAATCGCGTGAAAATAACATTGAAAGCATGGGAAAGTCTCAAAATCTACTCAAAAATAAATTTATGCGTTCAACAAAATTCCAAGATGGCGGTCAAACGAGCGGGTCACAATCAGGATAACATCCCTTCGAACAGAGTACACGGAACCTTTTCATTAGGGATAGGCAATGAGCTATAACTTTAGAGTGGCACATCAAGGAACGTTCCGCTGGTTCATTGTTGTCACCTAGGGCGCCGCCATCTTGCCGTAAAAATCGATTTTGAGGTTAAGTTTTGTAGGTTGTTTCCGGTCGTTTCGTAAACAAACTCGGGCAACGCCGGAAACGACCTACGAATCTGCCGTCCAAATTCCCGCCAAATTCCGAACGACCTACGAAATTTAACCTCAAACCTTGGAATCTGCCGTCCAAATTCCGCTTTTTCCCGGGATTCCTTCTACCCAAAGAGCTATAACTTTAGAGTGGCACATCAAGGAACGTTCCGCTGGTTCATTGTTGTCACCTAGGGCGCCGCCATCTTGCCGTAAAAATCGATTTTGAGGTTAAGTTTTGTAGGTTGTTTCCGGTCGTTTCGTAAACAAACTCGGGCAACGCCGGAAACGACCTACGAATCTGCCGTCCAAATTCCCGCCAAATTCCG
The DNA here is from genome assembly GCA_011764245.1 of Trialeurodes vaporariorum. Lineage (NCBI taxonomy): Eukaryota > Metazoa > Arthropoda > Insecta > Hemiptera > Aleyrodidae > Trialeurodes > Trialeurodes vaporariorum. The sequence continues at coordinate 9,993,851 of VMOF01000379.1, forward strand.
AACGACCTACGAAATTTAACCTCAAACCTTGGAATCTGCCGTCCAAATTCCGCTTTTTCCCGGGATTCCTTCTACCCTGTGTGGCACAAGGTGGACCAGCCCGCTGCCACTCTAAAGTTATAGCTCATTGGGGATAGGTTTACATTTCCACGCAGTTGTCACTTTCTTGATGTAAATTTTTCAAGGACTTCTTTGAATAAATGACTGATCTTCACTGATCTTCGAGATGACTGATCTTCGATTGGTGCAATCGGTCTTTCGATGAGTCCATTTGTTTTGAAGATATTGGCCATTGACCTGATTGGCCTCTATAGGTATGACTTTATATTGTCTCACCTATATTACTGTAAACAATCAATAGTCTTCGGCTAATCGGCTTTATCTTACAGGCCAGAAGAATGGAAATGTTGAAGTGATCGTAGGTGGAAGAGAGTGGGCGGCAGGAGAAAAGGGAAGGCATAAATTCTGTATTTATTAAAAGATCACATCTATTGACAGCGTGGTATTTCAATATCAATGTCACGTATTCAATGACTGTGGAGCCATGAGAATTCGTAAAAATGTAATTATAGTATCACATGTTAGTCTATTTATATCTCTCAAGCTTTTGTCCAATTTTTCATGCTTTATTGTTCTTCTTTCACATTCGAATAGTAATTTAATCCAAAACGTTCAGTTTGGCACCCTCAAGTGTGTCCATTTGGAAAGTTGTTAGGTGCTGTCGCGTAGCGCAAGCACCTTTTGCTATTACTTTTGCATTCATGAATGGGCTTTTCGCGCGCCCCCTTTTTTCAGGCTTGGAAATTGGAATGTCTCAAAAATTCTTTGTGCACTGGAAAAAAAAAAAAAAAAAAAAAAAAAAAAAAAAAAAAAAGCTGAATTCAACTATTTTAAAGTTAACAAGATTAAACTGTTCGTTTGACTCTTTAAACCAGTTGAATTACCTCCTTGCCATGTTAACTATTTGTTTAACTATTTTAAATAGTCAAACTAACAGTTTTTATAAGTGGTGTCCATGCTTTTAACTATACCATAGTTAAATTCAGCAATTTTTTTTTCTGCATATGAATTATTTCTGGTCCTATTGAGCATCAACATTAATGTTTTCACCTTATATTGCAATGCTTCATGTAAAGGTGGAAATACCACCTCACATACGCGGTGGCATAAACGGGAAAAGAATCCGTTAAGCCTGGTTTCCAATGAGACGCAAAACTACGCAACGACGCAACGGTACGAAGTTGAAATACACGCGATCAAATGGGATCGTTCCCAATTCTACGCAAAACCTTTGCGTCGGAACGCAACGACGCGCGACGCGGCCGAGTTGAACATTTTTCAATTCTTGCGTCGCTGCGCAAGGAGCTATACGAATTGCGCTGGCCGCTGCTTGTCGGGTGAGCGTTTGATGAGTCGCGAATCAACAAATGCAACAAGTGAAGAAGAAGAAGCGCTCAGAATTCGGCTGAAACCGCAATTGCGATTTGAGAATCTTGCTGGTGTATAGCCAAATAATACCTTTTGAGACAACACGAAAATAAAAACATGCAAAATAAAAGTGAGAAAACGCGCTGTTGTAATTCGAAACTAACCTAACCTCACTAACGCAGTCGAAAGTTGAAATGTAAACAAACCGACTCCATTTTGAGTGTTTCGACGCGCGCCCTTTGAAATCCTTGATGCTGATTGGTCGATGCTTGCGTTCATTGAAAACGACTTTTCATCCTTCGTCGCAAACCTACCAAACGCAAGGAACGCAACGCTACAGTGCGCAAGGCCTTGCGTCTCATTGGAAACCAGGCTTTAGACATATGACCCAGAATTCTTCATATTATCTACTAGGATTGCTGCGAAGAAGCCTTCGCAACCGTGATCGAGTGTTTTTCCAAACACGGTAGATTTTCCCACTACCGCTGGTAGATTATTTGCAGATCCGTGATAGTAAAATACCTATGGAAGATATACTGAGGTGGAAAAACGAAATTTCGTCAGTACATTGTCTAATGTCTACCGCGTCGTTAGCTCTGAGGCTTTCTCGCAGCAATCCTGGTACTACTTATGAAGAATTGATTTTTTTTCTGGTTTCGGGTTTTTTTTCTACATGGTCCCCTTTATACGAATGTTCATTTATTTAAGATCTATGAAAGTACTTCCTTAGGTGAATACAGTAAAGTGTAGTACCAGTATAAGTAAGATAGGCACTAGAGGCGTCGCGTGCAATTTGGCAACAATGTATTATATCCATATAAACTCATGTGAAATATACAGGGTGTTGAAAAACCGTTCCCGAATATTTCAAGGGCGGATTCTACAGGTCAAAATAAGACTTTTTTCCCCTATAAACATGGGTCCGAAATTGCAGTCTTTTCGAGTTACAGTGTTGCAAAGTTTCCGAAAAACAAATTGAAAAATTGTCTTAACTCCCTCGTGAATTTTTCTTAATGCTCGTAAATAGGTACTCTGGTGTAGTTTTAGGCGTTCTTGCCGATTTTGGCCGTGAAATTGCTGTATCCAAAAATTTGAGGGGAGTTATGGGGGTTTTTCTTGATTTTTCGCACTTTTTTTGGCCAAATTATGTGAAAACATGCTTTCGGATTCAATGAACCCAAAAACGATTAGCATTACTTTAAAGTTCGTAAAAAAGTATGCATTTTTAGTCCTTACAAGTTTTTCCAATTTGTAAACCATGTCCGAGAAAATCGTCCCTGAAGTTGGAGAAGTCGGCCAAGAATTGACAGAATCAAAGAAAATGCGATTATTGGCAGACCTCTGCAACCTCAGGGACGATTTTCTCGGAAATGGTTTACAAATTGGAAAAACTTGTAAGGACTAAAAATGCATACTTTTTTACGAACTTTAGAGTAATGCTAATCGTTTTTGAGTTCAATGAATCCGAAAGCATGTTTTCACATACTTGGGCCAAAAAAAGTACGAAAAATCAAGAAAAACCCCCATCCCCTCAAATTTTTGCATACAGCATTTTCACGGCCAAAATCGGCAAGAACGCCTAAAACTACACCAGAGTACCTATTGACTAGCATTAAGAAAAATTCACGAAGGAGTTAAGACAATTTTTCAATTTGTTTTTCGGAAACTTTGCAACACTGTAACTTGAAAAGACTGCAATTTTGGACCCATGTCTGTAGGGAAAAGAAGTATTATTTTGACCTGTAGAATCCGTTCCTGAAATATTCGGGAACAGTTTTTTAACGCCCTGTAGAATTCAGGGGGCGCACAGTGCACAAGGAAAATTCGATGTATTTAATGAGTTTAAATGGAGAAGTTGCATTGTTGCCAGATGGCACGCGACGCCACTGATAGGCACTGCATATGTTCCAAGATTTTCAGAACCATTCAAAATTACAGTTATAAACCTGCTAATTTTCAATAATCTTGCAGTCGCTCGACTGAATGGGGCTCTTGCAAACTTTTGCTATAAGCGAATAAACACCTAGTCCAATCTGATATAAAGACCAGCGAAAGTCACAAAAATCACAATAAAAAAGTCGAAAATTTAATAATAAACTCACAAAACTGCTATAACTATAACGACAAAATCGTAATGGCGATGGTGGTTCAACGCAGGTACCGTGGGAGATTCCTGTCTAATTTGCCACGTCCTCTATGGAAACACGGAAATATGTCTCAGATTAGATAGGAATCTCCCATGGTACCTGTGTCTCTCTTCCGCGCCATCAAGCCCGATTTCGAGAGTAAATTTCGTGGTTTTTTTTTTAGTGTGCTTATCGTAATTTTTACAGGTTTTAATGCAAGAATCAACTCTTCAGTCCCCGTTAGCAAGTTTGCAGGATCCCCAGGGCCGGATTTAATGCAGGGCGACCGGGGCGCGCGCCCCGGGCCGGGGCCCCCACCACAAAGGGACCCCCGACACAAAGCGGGTCCTTTTTTTTTTGGTTTTGGTGGTTTTGGTGGTTGTTCCTTTTTTCTATCATTACAATATTGTAACAGTCCGGCAATGTTGAAAGTGAAGCTTTTTGTAAAATAACCCTTAAGAAAATAAAGAAACATTAAAAAATACTAAAGAAACTTTAAAATTATTAACGACTTTTTTATCAGGGTAATAATTTACTTATTTTACTCGATATGCCTTTAAAAGTAGGGACTTTATAATTTATTATTCCTAAGATTTACCGGGAGGGGGGGCCACCAAAGGTCCGCCGCCCTGGGGCCCCCTGCAACCTAAATCCGGCCCTGAGGATCCCCATTCTGCGCTTAGGGAGTAGAATATGTTTTCTGAGAGGAGTCCCTGAAAATTCACTTTTACAATATGCAGTGCCTTCCTCAATTCCATATCCACCGTACGCGGCACTATATAAGAGTGCATATACGGATCAGTGGCGTCGAATGCAGTTTGGCAACAATGTATTATATCCATTTAAACTCATGTAAAATATCGATATCAGGGGGTGCCCAGTGTACAAGGAAAGTTCGATATATTTAACGAGTTTAAATGGAGCTGTTGCATTGTTGCCAGATGGCACGCTACGCCACTGATCCGGATTAAAATAGCAAAACACCTATACATAAAAGCTTTATTCCATTGAGGTTTTTTATTCTTAACTTGCGACATTTTCGGTGCTGTAAAAACCGTTTTCTTAACAAATAAGGATAACACATTAAAGAAAACCGGCAATTTCAAAAGTTCACCAGTCGGTCCATTTGATTTGACGATTTAATCGGATTTATTTCGGGATGACAGCCTCGACCCCCATGACGAATGATTCTATTTCAAGGTGATCTTCGCCTCTTGGAAATTTGAACAATCCCTTCATGCCCCAATTTTTGTTGTACGAGTTGATACCCAACCAGTAAGGAGACCCCGTCTTCTTCTCTACGCCCCATCCGATCAATTTCACCTTGTGCATGTAATTCAGGTATTTCGACTTGTCGGATCTTCTGTAAATCCCTGTAGAACCAATCACAAAAGAGTAAAACAGTCAGTTTTTTATCGAGTTTTACGTTGGCAGATCTAGAGATTCCTCTCTCTTTCTTTCTCTCTCCCTCACTTTTTCTCCCCCCTCTCTCTCTCTCTCTCCATATAAATAAAATAATATAATATTACATAAAAATATTTAATAAAATAAACAAAATATTAATAACATAGTTCATTCATTTACTTATTCCCTCGCTAACTTCCTTTCTTTCTCTCTCCCTCTCTCTCACTCCTTTTCTTTCTCTTTCACTATCTTTCTTTCCTTTTTCACTCTGGCCATTTGAACGCTTTATGTTAGAAAAGGGTAAAAGTTTAAAGGGAGGAGCTATCACGTGACTTTCATCCTTCGCTCCGCCCTTTTCTCACACGTGTTTTGCTATATCATCAAGATGGCATATTTTTTTTTTTTTTTTTTTTTTTTTTTTTTTTTTTTTTTTTTTTGAAAATATGTTTTGGCGTATTTTAATTCTGTTTGAACGCTTAAAATACGCTCACTTTGATTCCGTTTCTAGCGTGAGCTTTTTAGTAATTTAAACGGTGTTTTCCGAATTTCTTTGGTGGCAAGTTTCGGCTTTTGATGGTCATAGCTGTTGACATATCTCCTGTGGTGTCCAACCGCGATGATCGTCAAACGCCGAAATTTGCCACCAAAGAAATTCGGAAATCACCGTTTAAATGACTAAAAAGCTCACAGTGGTCCAAAAACGGAATCAAAGTGAGCGCGTTTTGAGCGTTCAAACAGAATTAAAATACGTCAAGACATATCTAAGAATTTAAGTAAAAAAATGATCAAAAGCGCCATCGCGATGGCATACCAAAATACGTATATTGATTGATTGATTGACAACTTTTATTGTCCATTAATCCTAACAACGTAATGCAAATAGATTAAATAGGGATTAATGCCGTGGAGGTCAAGTTAGAACTTTAAAGTCTTTTAGACTTAAAACTCGTTTAGATTTTAAACTCCCGTTAAAGAGAGAGAAAAAGAGATAATTTACTTGAATCCGCATCTGGAGTCTCCTTTTCAAGCGAATTAGTGGCCAAAGCGTTCATCTTGGCAACATTGAAGGCACTAAACGATCGCTAAGATTCTGTTATGAAACACTCATATGCGCTTAACAAATAACACTTGACTCAAGAACGGGGCGATTCAGTGGCGAGGCGTGAAATTTCGCAAAAATGTATTTCCTCCATTGAAATCCACCAAAAAAGTCGAATGCTTCAGTCATCGGCGATGACCAGGCATTTCGACCTTTCTAATGTATTTAAATGGCAGAAAGGAACGTTGCCAAATCGCACGCCTTGCCACTGGGGCGATTATACTAAGTTTTGCTACAGTCGAAATGATATCTAGTGGTGGCATCAGGAAGTGATTTTTCGTTTGCTGTACTTTTGAACTTAGGAGTGAAGTTAAGTTTCCCGTGCGCATGTCCTTGTTTTTGCATCTTTTTATATTCAGAGTTATATTCAGAGTATTTTTTTTCAGAGTTGGGCAAAAATTATTCGGAGATTATTCGGTGATGTCAGGCAACGCTGAGTCAATCGAATTATTCGACGAATATTTCTACAATGGGTCTGTTGCAAACTTTTGCTACGACGATTAAGAGCATTTATTCTTATGTAAATTCACCTGAAAAGTCCATTGGTGGCATCAGAAAGTCATAAAATGCAATAATAAACTCACAAGAGGCGTTTAATGAAATCCAATATAGCGGAGAAGTGTCGAGCAATTTGTATGTATGCACCACGAACATCCAAGGATAGCCAACCTCACAGTATCGATCACAACCAATCACAACGTAAACAAACACATAACCTCTACCTCCAGTGAGGTTGTCAAAGTTGGCCATCCTTGGATGTTCGTGGTGCATGCATACAAATTGCTCGATATTTCTCTGCCATCTTGGATTTCGTTAAACGCGTCTTGTGAGTTGATTATTGCATTTTATGACGTTCTGATGCCACCAATGGACTTTTCAGACGATTTTACATTAGATTAAACACTTTTAATTGTCGTAGCAAAAATTTGCAACAGACCCATTGACCTATACCTTCCACCTTCCATGTGTTTCCCTTTCCTCAGCTCAGGTAGCAAACCCAGTTTTCAGTGTTGCCGGAGTTCATTATTTCTGATTATTCGGTTGCCCAACTCTGGAATCAATGCACCGGAGGATCCAGGAAATTCTCTTTTTCTCTTCAAGACCATTTGAATGCATGTGTTATAAACGGATAGAAGGGGAGGGGGGCAAAAGTCACATGACTGTCCCTAATCTGTCTTTTTCTAACACACACGTCAAGAGAGAAGGTCAAATTTCTGGATCCGTCAAGGAATCCATGCATACAACGCTCGAATAAGACGCAGCTAAAGCATTGGAACAGATTCATTTGAGATAAGTTCAATAAAATTAAAGATCTAATAAAGAAAGGGCATTTGCTGATGGAATACAATCGTGCGAGGCAGTGACGTAGCGTGCAATTTGGCAACGTTGCATTGTGTCCATTTAAAGCCACGTAAAAGGTCGAATACTAAGGTGTTCACTAAACACCCTATGGTTCGATCGTTTTCATGGGTTTAAATAGCCAAACTGCAACGTTGCGAAATTGCACGCTACGCCACTGGTGCAAGGCACGCTAAGTATAGACACACGAAATTTCAAATTGATTCATACCTGAGCAAAAGTGTTTGAAATCGTCGTAGAGAGAAAACGCCGTTCCAACAGGACCGTTATTCATTATCTCGGTCCTTATCTTCTTCTCATCGAATAGTATCCAGTACATTCTCGCTGCTGCAAATGAATGTAAGTTTGTTTGTAAGTATAGAAGGCGTCCCAGACCATCCGAACTATTTTTGACCAAACCTACATCGAAGTTTGGTCCTCGGGAGCAGGGCAGCGGGCCAAAGAAGAAGCGATAAACGAATCATTGCTAACACAGTTTCGCTCTTTTCAGTTTTTATATAGGGACATATGCGGCCTGCGTTTGCTCGAAAGTGTAGAAAATCCATTTTCATGCTATCTGAGTAATTCTCAGTGGAATCGCGTGCAATCTGGCAACGCTGAATTTTACTCATTTAGACGCATGGAAAAGGTCGAACTATCTTGGAGGCGCACAGTGCGCTCCCTCGAATATAGATATATTGCATGTGTTTCAATGGATGAACGAAATGAATCAGCGTTGCCGAATTACACGCGCGACGCTAATGAAAGGAATAAAACTGTTTTTCGAGTTAAATTATCGAGCTTTAGGGGGGATGGGAGTGGCATACCTTCCCTCCTCTTTCAGGAGTGTCATTTTTTCGTAAACTCTGCAAGAGTTACAGCTCAGATACTGAATCCACACTTATTGAAAAAGCTTCCTTGCGATCAGTGACACGCCCACAATTTTTTTCTCGGGGCGGGGGGGGGGGGGCTAAAAAAGCGAAGATTCATAATCAATTTTTTTAGCGTTGCAAAATTCAGAATGCTGCGTTCATTTATAGACCAGCCCCAAAATTTACTCTCGGTTTGGAGGGGGGGGGGCTTCAGCCCGATTAACCCTTCCCCCCCACCCCTTTAGGTCCGCCACTGCCCCCTTGTGACTCCTGTATCGATTCAGCTTGGCAAATGGAGTCGATCGCCCTCAAGAGTTTCCATATCTTTTGCAACTGCGGCTCTTTCACTCATTGGAACTCATGACTCATCATATGGGCATAAAGGTGATGTCTTCAAAACCCCCCTTGGGACCCCTCTATCGATTCAGCTTGGCAAACGGAGTCGATCGCCCTCAAGGGTTTCCACATCTTTTGCAGAATAGCTTTTGTAGCTTTTTCACTCATGGCAACTCATGACTCATCATATGGGCAAAAAGGTGATGTCTCCAAAACCCCCCTTGGGACCCCTCTATCGATTCAGCTTGGCAAACGGAGTCGATCGCCCTCAAGGGTTTCCATATCTTTTGCAGAATAGCTTTTGTGGCTTTTTCACTCATGGCAACTCATGACTCATCATATGGGCAAAAAGGTGATGTTTCCAAAACCCCCCTTGGGACCCCTCTATCGATTCAGCTTGGCAAACGGAGTCGATCGCCCTCAAGGGTTTCCATATCTTTTGCAGAATAGCTTTTGTGGCTTTTTCACTCATGGCAACTCATGACGCATCATATGGGCATAAAGGTGATGTCTCCAAAACCCCCCTTGGGACCCCTCTATCGATTCAGATTGGCAAACGGAGTCGATCGCCCTCAAGGGTTTCCATATCTTTTGCAGAATAGCTTTTGTGGCTTTTTCACTCATGGCAACTCATGACGCATCATATGGGCATAAAGGTGATGTCTCCAAAACCCCCGTTGGGACCCCTCTATCGATTCAGCTTGGCAAACGGAGTCGATCGCCCTCAAGGGTTTCCATATCTTTTGCAGAATAGCTTTTGTGGCTTTTTCACTCATGGCAACTCATGACTCATCATATGGGCAAAAAGGTGATGTTTCCAAAACCCCCCTTGGGACCCCTCTATCGATTCAGCTTGGCAAACGGAGTCGATCGCCCTCAAGGGTTTCCATATCTTTTGCAGAATAGCTTTTGTGGCTTTTTCACTCATGGCAACTCATGACTCATCATATGGGCAAAAAGGTGATGTTTCCAAAACCCCCTTGAAACCCCTCTATCGATTCAGCTTGGCAAACGGAGTCGATCGCCCTCAAGGGTTTCCATATCTTTTGCAGAATAGCTTTTGTGGCTTTTTCACTCATGGCAACTCATGACGCATCATATGGGCATAAAGGTGATGTCTCCAAAACCCCCCTTGGGACCCCTCTATCGATTCAGATTGGCAAACGGAGTCGATCGCCCTCAAGGGTTTCCATATCTTTTGCAGAATAGCTTTTGTGGCTTTTTCACTCATGGCAACTCATGACGCATCATATGGGCATAAAGGTGATGTCTCCAAAACCCCCCTTGGGACCCCTCTATCGATTCAGCTTGGCAAACGGAGTCGATCGCCCTCAAGGGTTTCCATATCTTTTGCAGAATAGCTTTTGTGGCTTTTTCACTCATGGCAACTCATGACGCATCATATGGGCAAAAAGGTGATGTCTCCAAAACCCCCTTGGGACCCCTCTATCGATTCAGCTTGGCAAACGGAGTCGATCGCCCTCAAGGGTTTCCATATCTTTTGCAGAATAGCTTTTGTGGCTTTTTCACTCATGGCAACTCATGACTCATCATATGGGCAAAAAGGTGATGTTTCGAAAACCCCCCTTGGGACCCCTCTATCGATTCAGCTTGGCAAACGGAGTCGATCGCCCTCAAGGGTTTCCATATCTTTTGCAGAATAGCTTTTGTGGCTTTTTCACTCATGGCAACTCATGACTCATCATATGGGCAAAAAGGTGATGTTTCCAAAACCCCCCTTGGGACCCCTCTATCGATTCAGCTTGGCAAACGGAGTCGATCGCCCTCAAGGGTTTCCATATCTTTTGCAGAATAGCTTTTGTGGCTTTTTCACTCATGGCAACTCATGACGCATCATATGGGCATAAAGGTGATGTCTCCAAAACCCCCCTTGGGACCCCTCTATCGATTCAGCTTGGCAAACGGAGTCGATCGCCCTCAAGGGTTTCCATATCTTTTGCAGAATAGCTTTTGTGGCTTTTTCACTCATGGCAACTCATGACTCATCATATGGGCAAAAAGGTTATGTTTCAAAAACCCCCCTTGGGACCCCTCTATCGATTCAGCTTGGCAAACGGAGTCGATCGCCCTCAAGGGTTTCCATATCTTTTGCAGAATAGCTTTTGTGGCTTTTTCACTCATGGCAACTCATGACTCATCATATGGGCAAAAAGGTGATGTCTCCAAAACCCCCCTTGGGACCCCTCTCTCGATTCAGCTTGGCAAACGGAGTCGATCGCCCTCAAGGGTTTCCATATCTTTTGCAGAATAGCTTTTGTGGCTTTTTCACTCATGGCAACTCATGACGCATCATATGGGCATAAAGGTGATGTCTCCAAAACCCCCCTTGGGACCCCTCTATCGATTCAGCTTGGCAAACGGAGTCGATCGCCCTCAAGGGTTTCCATATCTTTTGCAGAATAGCTTTTGTGGCTTTTTCACTCATGGCAACTCATGACGCATCATATGGGCAAAAAGGTGATGTCTCCAAAACCCCCCTTGGGACCCCTCTATCGATTCAGCTTGGCAAACGGAGTCGATCGCCCTCAAGGGTTTCCATATCTTTTGCAGAATAGCTTTTGTGGCTTTTTCACTCATGGCAACTCATGACTCATCATATGGGCAAAAAGGTGATGTTTCGAAAACCCCCCTTGGGACCCCTCTATCGATTCAGCTTGGCAAACGGAGTCGATCGCCCTCAAGGGTTTCCATATCTTTTGCAGAATAGCTTTTGTGGCTTTTTCACTCATGGCAACTCATGACTCATCATATGGGCAAAAAGGTGATGTTTCCAAAACCCCCCTTGTGACTCCTCTATCGATTCAGCTTGGCAAACGGAGTCGATCGCCCTCAAGGGTTTCCATATCTTTTGCAGAATAGCTTTTGTGGCTTTTTCACTCATGGCAACTCATGACGCATCATATGGGCATAAAGGTGATGTCTCCAAAACCCCCCTTGGGACCCCTCTATCGATTCAGATTGGCAAACGGAGTCGATCGCCCTCAAGGGTTTCCAAATCTTTTGCAGAATAGCTTTTGTGGCTTTTTCACTCATGGCAACTCATGACGCATCATATGGGCATAAAGGTGATGTCTCCAAAACCCCCCTTGGGACCCCTCTATCGATTCAGCTTGGCAAACGGAGTCGATCGCCCTCAAGAGTTTCCATATCTTTTGCAACTGCGGCTCTTTCACTCATTGGAACTCATGACTCATCATATGGGCATAAAGGTGATGTCTTCAAAACCCCCCTTGGGACCCCTCTATCGATTCAGCTTGGCAAACGGAGTCGATCGCCCTCAAGGGTTTCCACATCTTTTGCAGAATAGCTTTTGTAGCTTTTTCACTCATGGCAACTCATGACTCATCATATGGGCAAAAAGGTGATGTCTCCAAAACCCCCCTTGGGACCCCTCTATCGATTCAGCTTGGCAAACGGAGTCGATCGCCCTCAAGGGTTTCCATATCTTTTGCAGAATAGCTTTTGTGGCTTTTTCACTCATGGCAACTCATGACTCATCATATGGGCAAAAAGGTGATGTTTCCAAAACCCCCCTTGGGACCCCTCTATCGATTCAGCTTGGCAAACGGAGTCGATCGCCCTCAAGGGTTTCCATATCTTTTGCAGAATAGCTTTTGTGGCTTTTTCACTCATGGCAACTCATGACTCATCATATGGGCAAAAAGGTGATGTTTCCAAAACCCCCCTTGAAACCCCTCTATCGATTCAGCTTGGCAAACGGAGTCGATCGCCCTCAAGGGTTTCCATATCTTTTGCAGAATAGCTTTTGTGGCTTTTTCACTCATGGCAACTCATGACTCATCATATGGGCAAAAAGGTGATGTTTCAAAAACCCCCCTTGGGACCCCTCTATCGATTCAGCTTGGCAAACGGAGTCGATCGCCCTCAAGGGTTTCCATATCTTTTGCAGAATAGCTTTTGTGGCTTTTTCACTCATGGCAACTCATGACTCATCATATGGGCAAAAAGGTGATGTCTCCAAAACCTCCCTTGGGACCCCTCTATCGATTCAGCTTGGCAAACGGAGTCGATCGCCCTCAAGGGTTTCCATATCTTTTGCAGAATAGCTTTTGTGGCTTTTTCACTCATGGCAACTCATGACGCATCATATGGGCATAAAGGTGATGTCTCCAAAACCCCCCTTGGGACCCCTCTATCGATTCAGATTGGCAAACGGAGTCGATCGCCCTCAAGGGTTTCCATATCTTTTGCAGAATAGCTTTTGTGGCTTTTTCACTCATGGCAACTCATGACGCATCATATGGGCATAAAGGTGATGTCTCCAAAACCCCCCTTGGGACCCCTCTATCGATTCAGCTTGGCAAACGGAGTCGATCGCCCTCAAGGGTTTCCATATCTTTTGCAGAATAGCTTTTGTGGCTTTTTAACTCATGGCAACTCATGACTCATCATATGGGCAAAAAGGTGATGTTTCCAAAACCCCCCTTGGGACCCCTCTATCGATTCAGCTTGGCAAACGGAGTCGATCGCCCTCAAGGGTTTCCATATCTTTTGCAGAATAGCTTTTGCGGCTTTTTCACTCATGGCAACTCATGACTCATCATATGGGCAAAAAGGTGATGTTTCCAAAACCCCCCTTGGGACCCCTCTATCGATTCAGCTTGGCAAACGGAGTCGATCGCCCTCAAGGGTTTCCATATCTTTTGCAGAATAGCTTTTGTGGCTTTTTCACTCATGGCAACTCATGACTCATCATATGGGCAAAAAGGTGATGTTTCCAAAACCCCCCTTGGGACCCCTCTATCGATTCAGCTTGGCAAACGGAGTCGATCGCCCTCAAGGGTTTCCATATCTTTTGCAGAATAGCTTTTGTGGCTTTTTCACTCATGGCAACTCATGACGCATCATATGGGCATAAAGGTGATGTCTCCAAAACCCCCCTTGGGACCCCTGTATCGATTCAGCTTGGCAAACGGAGTCGATCGCCCTCAAGGGTTTCCATATGTTTTGCAGAATAGCTTTTGTGGCTTTTTCACTCATGGCAACTCATGACGCATCATATGGGCATAAAGGTGATGTCTCCAAAACCCCCTTGGGACCCCTCTATCGATTCAGCTTGGCAAACGGAGTCGATCGCCCTCAAGGGTTTCCATATCTTTTGCAGAATAGCTTTTGTGGCTTTTTCACTCATGGCAACTCATGACGCATCATATGGGCATAAAGCTGATGTCTCCAAAACCCCCCTTGGGACCCCTCTATCGATTCAGCTTGGCAAACGGAGTCGATCGCCCTCAAGGGTTTCCATATCTTTTGCAGAATAGCTTTTGTGGCTTTTTCACTCATGGCAACTCATGACTCATCATATGGGCAAAAAGGTGATGTTTCCAAAACCCCCCTTGGGACCCCTCTATCGATTCAGCTTGGCAAACGGAGTCGATCGCCCTCAAGGGTTTCCATATCTTTTGCAGAATAGCTTTTGTGGCTTTTTCACTCATGGCAACTCATGACTCATCATATGGGCAAAAAGGTGATGTTTCCAAAACCCCCCTTGGGACCCCTCTATCGATTCAGCTTGGCAAACGGAGTCGATCGCCCTCAAGGGTTTCCATATCTTTTGCAGAATAGCTTTTGTGGCTTTTTCACTCATGGCAACTCATGACTCATCATATGGGCAAAAAGGTGATGTTTCCAAAACCCCCCTTGGGACCCCTCTATCGATTCAGCTTGGCAAACGGAGTCGATCGCCCTCAAGGGTTTCCATATCTTTTGCAGAATAGCTTTTGCGGCTTTTTCACTCATGGCAACTCATGACTCATCATATGGGCATAAAGGTGATGTTTCCAAAACCCCCCTTGGGACCCCTCTATCGATTCAGCTTGGCAAACGGAGTCGATCGCCCTCAAGGGTTTCCATATCTTTTGCAGAATAGCTTTTGTGGCTTTTTCACTCATGGCAACTCATGACTCATCATATGGGCAAAAAGGTGATGTTTCCAAAACCCCCCTTGGGACCCCTCTATCGATTCAGCTTGGCAAACGGAGTCGATCGCCCTCAAGGGTTTCCATATCTTTTGCAGAATAGCTTTTGTGGCTTTTTCACTCATGGCAACTCATGACGCATCATATGGGCATAAAGGTGATGTCTCCAAAACCCCCCTTGGGACCCCTCTATCGATTCAGCTTGGCAAACGGAGTCGATCGCCCTCAAGGGTTTCCATATCTTTTGCAGAATAGCTTTTGTGGCTTTTTCACTCATGGCAACTCATGACGCATCATATGGGCATAAAGGTGATGTCTCCAAAACCCCCCTTGGGACCCCTGTATCGATTCAGCTTGGCAAACGGAGTCGATCGCCCTCAAGGGTTTCCATATCTTTTGCAGAATAGCTTTTGTGGCTTTTTCACTCATGGCAACTCATGACTCTTCATATGGGCAAAAAGGTGATGTTTCCAAAACCCCCCTTGGGACCCCTCTATCGATTCAGCTTGGCAAACGGAGTCGATCGCCCTCAAGGGTTTCCATATCTTTTGCAGAATAGCTTTTGTGGCTTTTTCACTCATGGCAACTCATGACGCATCATATGGGCAAAAAGGTGATGTTTCCAAAACCCCCCTTGGGACCCCTCTATCGATTCAGCTTGGCAAACGGAGTCGATCGCCCTCAAGGGTTTCCATATCTTTTGCAGAATAGCTTTTGTGGCTTTTTCACTCATGGCAACTCATGACTCATCATATGGGCAAAAAGGTGATGTTTCCAAAACCCCCTTGGGACCCCTCTATCGATTCAGCTTGGCAAACGGAGTCGATCGCCCTCAAGGGTTTCCATATCTTTTGCAGAATAGCTTTTGTGGCTTTTTCACTCATGGCAACTCATGACTCATCATATGGGCAAAAAGGTGATGTTTCAAAAACCCCCCTTGGGACCCCTCTATCGATTCAGCTTGGCAAACGGAGTCGATCGCCCTCAAGGGTTTCCATATCTTTTGCAGAATAGCTTTTGTGGCTTTTTCACTCATGGCAACTCATGACTCATCATATGGGCAAAAAGGTGATGTCTCCAAAACCTCCCTTGGGACCCCTCTATCGATTCAGCTTGGCAAACGGAGTCGATCGCCCTCAAGGGTTTCCATATCTTTTGCAGAATAGCTTTTGTGGCTTTTTCACTCATGGCAACTCATGACGCATCATATGGGCATAAAGGTGATGTCTCCAAAACCCCCCTTGGGACCCCTCTATCGATTCAGATTGGCAAACGGAGTCGATCGCCCTCAAGGGTTTCCATATCTTTTGCAGAATAGCTTTTGTGGCTTTTTCACTCATGGCAACTCATGACGCATCATATGGGCATAAAGGTGATGTCTCCAAAACCCCCCTTGGGACCCCTCTATCGATTCAGCTTGGCAAACGGAGTCGATCGCCCTCAAGGGTTTCCATATCTTTTGCAGAATAGCTTTTGTGGCTTTTTAACTCATGGCAACTCATGACTCATCATATGGGCAAAAAGGTGATGTTTCCAAAACCCCCCTTGGGACCCCTCTATCGATTCAGCTTGGCAAACGGAGTCGATCGCCCTCAAGGGTTTCCATATCTTTTGCAGAATAGCTTTTGCGGCTTTTTCACTCATGGCAACTCATGACTCATCATATGGGCAAAAAGGTGATGTTTCCAAAACCCCCCTTGGGACCCCTCTATCGATTCAGCTTGGCAAACGGAGTCGATCGCCCTCAAGGGTTTCCATATCTTTTGCAGAATAGCTTTTGTGGCTTTTTCACTCATGGCAACTCATGACTCATCATATGGGCAAAAAGGTGATGTTTCCAAAACCCCCCTTGGGACCCCTCTATCGATTCAGCTTGGCAAACGGAGTCGATCGCCCTCAAGGGTTTCCATATCTTTTGCAGAATAGCTTTTGTGGCTTTTTCACTCATGGCAACTCATGACGCATCATATGGGCATAAAGGTGATGTCTCCAAAACCCCCCTTGGGACCCCTGTATCGATTCAGCTTGGCAAACGGAGTCGATCGCCCTCAAGGGTTTCCATATGTTTTGCAGAATAGCTTTTGTGGCTTTTTCACTCATGGCAACTCATGACGCATCATATGGGCATAAAGGTGATGTCTCCAAAACCCCCTTGGGACCCCTCTATCGATTCAGCTTGGCAAACGGAGTCGATCGCCCTCAAGGGTTTCCATATCTTTTGCAGAATAGCTTTTGTGGCTTTTTCACTCATGGCAACTCATGACGCATCATATGGGCATAAAGCTGATGTCTCCAAAACCCCCCTTGGGACCCCTCTATCGATTCAGCTTGGCAAACGGAGTCGATCGCCCTCAAGGGTTTCCATATCTTTTGCAGAATAGCTTTTGTGGCTTTTTCACTCATGGCAACTCATGACTCATCATATGGGCAAAAAGGTGATGTTTCCAAAACCCCCCTTGGGACCCCTCTATCGATTCAGCTTGGCAAACGGAGTCGATCGCCCTCAAGGGTTTCCATATCTTTTGCAGAATAGCTTTTGTGGCTTTTTCACTCATGGCAACTCATGACTCATCATATGGGCAAAAAGGTGATGTTTCCAAAACCCCCCTTGGGACCCCTCTATCGATTCAGCTTGGCAAACGGAGTCGATCGCCCTCAAGGGTTTCCATATCTTTTGCAGAATAGCTTTTGTGGCTTTTTCACTCATGGCAACTCATGACTCATCATATGGGCAAAAAGGTGATGTTTCCAAAACCCCCCTTGGGACCCCTCTATCGATTCAGCTTGGCAAACGGAGTCGATCGCCCTCAAGGGTTTCCATATCTTTTGCAGAATAGCTTTTGCGGCTTTTTCACTCATGGCAACTCATGACTCATCATATGGGCAAAAAGGTGATGTTTCCAAAACCCCCCTTGGGACCCCTCTATCGATTCAGCTTGGCAAACGGAGTCGATCGCCCTCAAGGGTTTCCATATCTTTTGCAGAATAGCTTTTGTGGCTTTTTCACTCATGGCAACTCATGACTCATCATATGGGCAAAAAGGTGATGTTTCCAAAACCCCCCTTGGGACCCCTCTATCGATTCAGCTTGGCAAACGGAGTCGATCGCCCTCAAGGGTTTCCATATCTTTTGCAGAATAGCTTTTGTGGCTTTTTCACTCATGGCAACTCATGACGCATCATATGGGCATAAAGGTGATGTCTCCAAAACCCCCCTTGGGACCCCTCTATCGATTCAGCTTGGCAAACGGAGTCGATCGCCCTCAAGGGTTTCCATATCTTTTGCAGAATAGCTTTTGTGGCTTTTTCACTCATGGCAACTCATGACTCATCATATGGGCAAAAAGGTGATGTTTCCAAAACCCCCCTTGGGACCCCTCTATCGATTCAGCTTGGCAAACGGAGTCGATCGCCCTCAAGGGTTTCCATATCTTTTGCAGAATAGCTTTTGTGGCTTTTTCACTCATGGCAACTCATGACTCATCATATGGGCAAAAAGGTGATGTTTCGAAAACCCCCCTTGGGACCCCTCTATCGATTCAGCTTGGCAAACGGAGTCGATCGCCCTCAAGGGTTTCCATATCTTTTGCAGAATAGCTTTTGTGGCTTTTTCACTCATGGCAACTCATGACTCATCATATGGGCAAAAAGGTGATGTTTCCAAAACCCCCCTTGTGACTCCTCTATCGATTCAGCTTGGCAAACGGAGTCGATCGCCCTCAAGGGTTTCCATATCTTTTGCAGAATAGCTTTTGTGGCTTTTTCACTCATGGCAACTCATGACTCATCATATGGGCAAAAAGGTGATGTTTCCAAAACCCCCCTTGGGACCCCTCTATCGATTCAGCTTGGCAAACGGAGTCGATCGCCCTCAAGGGTTTCCATATCTTTTGCAGAATAGCTTTTGTGGCTTTTTCACTCATGGCAACTCATGACTCATCATATGGGCAAAAAGGTGATGTTTCCAAAACCCCCCTTGGGACCCCTCTATCGATTCAGCTTGGCAAACGGAGTCGATCGCCCTCAAGGGTTTCCATATCTTTTGCAGAATAGCTTTTGTGGCTTTTTCACTCATGGCAACTCATGACTCATCATATGGGCAAAAAGGTGATGTCTCCAAAACCCCCCTTGGGACCCCTCTATCGATTCAGCTTGGCAAACGGCGTCGATCGCCCTCAAGGGTTTCCATATCTTTTGCAGAATAGCTTTTGTGGCTTTTTCACTCATGGCAACTCATGACTCATCATATGGGCATAAAGGTGATGTCTTCAAAACCCCCCTTGGGACCCCTCTATCGATTTAGCTTGGAAAAATGGAGGCCGAAATCGAACCCTATAATTTATTGTGAACTAGTTTTCACACTGAGCCGCACTGAATGATGTTGAGCAAAAGTCTTTACTAATACATAGGCTGTCCAAAAAGTAATGCATCGGTCGATCGTACGAGTGAACGAAATACGCTAGTGAGTGGTGGTTTACGCGGTTTTGTGTATCTAGTTAGTATCCAAGAAATGAGATCCTGTTAAGCTTATTTGGTAAAAATTAATCGAGCTATGACCTTTTTTCGGAGACGTGTTGCGAAATTTGGAGTAGTCAAGCTACTAATTGGTTAGCATGGTAATTAATGAGATTTGCTCTAGTGCACGTGCAACAGCCGAATCGTTCAAACAGTGTTGCCAGATTGGGGTGAAAAAGCCGTACGCTTTACATTGATTTAAGTAGGGACGATACGGTTTTTTACCCTCAATCTGGCAACACTGCTTTCAAAACGCCAACTCTAGAAGGTTTCTTGGAGTCGATTTTGGTGAAATGGGTGGAGCAGTTGAATTTATGCATCAAGAATGAAGGAATTGGTACTTTGAAAAAGCGAAAAGGGGTTGCATCTGTTGAAGAGTAATAACTGATGTAAGTTTCAGTGAGATAAGTTATTTTGTCATTTCTTTTATAGTTTTTGTACACAAATATAAGGCCGGTAGCGCAACGCGTCTCCAAAAAAAGGTCGTAACTCGATCAATTTTTGACCAAATGAGCTCAACAAGGTCTCGTTTTTTAGTCAATAGAGGGTTTTAGTAATGGCGACTGCCGGTGATGAGCGTTCCGAACAAGAAAGTTTGTCTCTCTTGCTCTCACTTAACCCTCTTATACTGCCATATCACTCTTATTTCAAAATTCGTATACAGAGACATCTTTCGTGAATTTTTTTTTGGCTGAAACGAATTCCTCGAGGCATTTTAATGTGATTTCGATGACAATATGTCTTAAAACAAGGCCCTATATACGACTTTCAAAACTAGAAAGAGATGGGTATACATAGGAGTCACGGGAGAGTGAGTGAGATATTTTGGAACGCCAGGAGAATTTTACCACAACCGATTGCGACCGATGAGTGCATCGTTGTGGTTGTTGGCTAACCGTTGATTTAGCACTAAAACCGTCTATTATACTAGGTCTACAAAACTGCGCTAGCCGCAACTCCTTAGGATTTTTTGTTCATTCGCACGGTCGACCGATCCCATACTTTTGGGACTGCCATTGTAAATCGGCACATTCATTTACTCATTCGTTGGAAATAATTCCATACCTCTCAGTTTCAAACATAACGCATCGTGAAGAATTCAAGGAGTTGTATTTGGAAAGAATCATACAGTGTGTAACTAACTTTTCACCTTGTATTCATTTATCAGTCGATACAAACTTATTAGGACATACTTATCAATCAGTATTTTCGTGCAACTTAGCCATACCGCTGAACAAGAGTGTGTAATCTTGTTGTCAACCGGTGATGAATTCATCGGTGAGTTCAAAAATTCTAATTTAAGATCCGGAAGCCCCGATTCGAATCAATCGTCAACATTAATTTAGCAAAAAATAGTGGCGGACCCGTTGTTCTGATTTCATAAACATCGACCTATTTCGTTTCAATTAATGTGGTTTCCATTTATTGCTATATTGTCGGTAGGCACTTTGTTGTAACAAAATTTCGTTTATTTTTTTCGTCATGTCGCGCTCGTATCGTTCAATCTAAAAACTTATTCTCAAGTTGTTTTTAAGTGGCTTCGCCGACATTTAGGGCGTGCCACGCGGAATGTGCGTGTCGTTGGATATTTGACGGTATAGCATCCGGTAAGGCTTATTCACACTTCACAGTATACTCATCCTGTACAGAAGCGAAACTCTATAGGAGCGATTTGGCGAATGTCATTTTTCAATGTGATCAAATGAGAAAATTGAGTTGTTACCCCCCGACTCCTTGGGGACGCCGCGCCACCGTCGCGTCTGATGCAAATCAAATGGAAGATGTTAGTTCTGCCCTCCGACCACCAGGGAGGGGGGGGGGGCATTTGCCATTTTTTTAACATTGAGTTTTGCTCCTGCATAATATAAGTATACTGTGGGCTTATTGTTCCAGAAGTGAGTGCGGAGCTAAGGCGATAATCTTTGGCGACTTTCGAATTTTGATTCCACCAAATCTAAACAAAAATATCGTGTGGAACATTTAATATTTATAACTACACATGGTTTTTTGGTTGTTTGTTTTGGTTTTTTTTTGAAAAACCAAAAGTTTTCGCTTACATAATATTGTTCAATCTCACCAAGCTTCGTCAAACAAATAAAATTGAAAAATTCCAAAGATTGTCGGATAAGCTTCGCCTCCACATCTGAAACGATCTCTACCACGCCCGAACGTTAGGGAGAAACAAAACATTATCAAAGAGGATCAGCTCTAAAGTCGTCCCGTTTTTTCTCCAACAGTGGAATGTTTTTGGATCTAAGGTCAGCTGGCCTTATCCTGAGCTATTGAGTCGATAACGAGGGTCTCTATGAACAGGTAGTTTCTGCCGCTGACGATCTTGAAGAGTCCTTTCTCTCCCCAATTCTTGTTGTAACTGTTAACCGCAAGCCAGTATCTGGTATCGCCTTCCTTTCCCCAACCGATCAACTTGACCTTATGTATGGATTCGTAAACACCATCATTCGATCGCCAGTAAATGCCTGAAAACACATCGATCGGTACAACAATTAATTGAGAATGTGCTCTTTCTAGATTCTATTGGACGAACGATAAAAGAACATAGCTCCAGCAAAGAGAATGCAAGAGTCGCAAGATGAGTAGCAACTTTAGTTAGTTAGTTTAGTTTAGTTTAGTTAGTTTTGGACTAAGTTTGAACGCACAAGGTCACCAGCCAATCAGAGGCCGCCTTTTAAACAGAAACATTTGCGGGAAATGAAGCTAAAAGTTGAAAAAGGAACGGCGGGATGTTTCCAAATTTTACAGTTTCATTATCATTCAATTTGACAGCGTTGTATTGTGTCCATTTAAACCCTTTTAGAAGGTCGAACACGGAGGTGTTCACCGAACACCCAATAGTTCGATCTTTTTCATGGGTTTAAATGGAAGAACTGCAACGTTGCCAAATGGTACGCTATACGCCACTGCTGTTGTTGTCTAGAATGGGCGGGAATCTGGCGATATTTCGGGTGAGTCCCAGTGGCGGCTCGTGCTATTTCATGTTATTCCTTCATTCGATTGTTTTACATAGATTCAAATGGAGCGGAGACACTGATGTCAAGTAGCACGAGCCACCACTGGTGAGTCCAACCTCAACAACGCATCGATTTCTTTGAAATTGATGTGCCTGATTCCCGCTGGAATCCAGGGATCAAATAATGTTAGGTCTCGAGCGTAATTTACGCAAGATCTTGTGACCGTGCGTAAGCTCTCTGATTGGTCGAAACCGCACGCAAGATGCACGCAATTCAATGTTCGGGATCCAATGGACTTTATGGAGTTCCGTGGGCCGTTTTTGGAATTCCATAACATATTCCATGTAGTTTCATGGAAGAATAGTAACTCACTGAAATAATGCCCACGGAATTTTGGTCATGGAAATTCATGGAACACTTTTACCAAGGATACCAACCGTCCAAATGAAAGTGTCTTAGCGTTTTTTTTTTTTTTTTTTTTTTTTTTTTTTTTTCAAAGACCATTCAAAAGTTAAAAGGAGGGAGGGGCTTTCGTTACACCCTGTATATGATGTAAGTTAGATGTCCCAATTACCGTCACCCTTAATAAAATATTTCCATAAAATACCTTTAAGAATGTCAATTTTCATTTAATCTAGGATCTATTTGCACTAAGACCCTTCAAATACATTCCAGTTTTATTAAAAAGATAAGAAATTGGAGTAATCAATCAGGAAAAAAAAGTATTAATAAAACTCGAAAAATGGCTCATGTCCCAATTACCGCCATGCCATAAGTGGCTTCATCCCAATTATTGTCATATCAGTTCTCCTAATTATCGCCATACATATTTTCACCGGTTTTTTATTCAAATCATCATGTTTATTGTCAGGAAATAATTAAATTATAATAATTTAAAAAGCAGAAAGTAAAGAGAACAGATTTTTAATAAGTAACTACTTGTTAAAAGAATGGTTTCTAGAGTGACGAAAAAGAAGAAAGGGGGAATTATTAATCGTGAAAGGTGGAAGAAAACAACTATACTTGATATCGAGTGGTATCATTTAGTAAGATTTATCTACTTGTTATGAAATATTTTTAGTAAACGTTTTTTAGGTAAGTCTATGGTAAAATATATTTTCTAAAGTAAATCAATTCATATTCTTCGGAAAGAAATCGACACAAACAGGTGGTGCTAGGCAAGTGTCTACTTCTGTGATTTTTTTAGGGCATAGTGCTGCTAAATGTCAACTTGAAACTTTTTTCACCAGTTCAGGCAACCTATGAAAAACACTTATCCCATATACTCTTAAAGACTGCTAAAGGAGGCTTATTTTAAAGAACAAACGGTAATTGGGACATCTACCTTAATTTGTCTTAGGTTCATTCAGAGTGGCAGAGTCATACCTTTTTTGTGTTTTTTGAAGTCGGAGTACATGGTGAAGGCGGCGCCGACTGGGCCGTGCTCGTAAATGATCTGGCGTATTTTTTGTTCGTCCGTCGGTGTCCATGCGAAGCTCCGTGCTAAAATATTGAACGCGTATATACAGTGAAAGAAAAGTTGAAAAACGAAGAGCTTTGACCAAAAATGAAACGAACGCATTCCCTTTATCTATGGAAGATATAGTCGATCGCATTCCCTTTATCTATGGCAGATATAGTCGATCGCATTCCCTTTATCTATGGAAGATATAGTTGATTGCATTCACTTTATCTATGGAAGATATAGTCGATCGCATTCCCTTTATCTATGGAAGATATAGTCGATCGCATTCCCTTTATTTTATCTATGGAAGATCTAGTCGATCGCATCCGTATGATCCACTTTCTGATCCTCAATATGTAAATTGTACAAACTTTCTGTAAACTTTTATTCGACATCGCTACAAAAAAAAAAAATGTTAAATCGCCTCTTTTCCGATTTACTGCGGCGCGGCGCTTGCGCTGTGGTACCCATGATTTTTATCATTCAAATCTGGGAATAAAATCTATGCTGGGAGGATTGAGGGAGCAGTTAGCTTTTTCAAGAATCAAATCTTTTTACACCGTTCATTCCCCCGGTTGACAGAAGGATTGCACAGTCCAGTTCAGCAATATGATGCCTATACAACGCACACAATTATTCCAGGTCTATGAGATGCGCGTTTAAAGACTGTCTCTAAATGCACAGCCTATCCAGTGCACGGATTCAATCCAGATTCAATCTAGATTGGCGATCCGGCGGGGACCTCGCCGATTACCGATCGGGATTGAATCTGGATTCTAGGTGGATTGCCGATCCAAGGAGCAGCTGAATTTAAGACGAACTATATAACTAGATTCTCAATCTGGATTAGCAAAGGATTCACAATCAGGTATTATCATAAACTAGTCATCAAGATTCATAATCAAGATCTTAAACGTGGATTCAATCGGAACTGTATGTCACCACGTGTCACTAAATGCGATTAATGTTCGGGGTAGAATCTGGATTCAGTTTGCATTCACACAGGATTGAGTATCCAGATTGAATTACGATTTTCGACAGTTGCAATCCTGATAGCGAGCCAGATTCTACCGGATCCAACACCGCTACCAGTTGAGATTCAAACTAGTTTTGAAATCCAGATTGAAATCGGGCTCTAAATTCCTGCTCAATCCGGACTGACGTGGGATTCTTAACCGCTCCGGGTCACTTAATGTGATTGACGACCGGGATAGAATCTGGATTGAATCCGAGGAGTGACACGTAGCGAGGTATAGTATCGATTAGTCCGGATTGAATCAGGATATGGATTATCTGGCTTCAATCTGGATTGTTAATATGAATTATATTCGGAGCAAAGGCGTGCCAATTCGGGTTGAATCTGTCGCGAACTTTGAATTGTGCAGTTAGGGGCTTGATTAAACAGTGTGCAGTTTAGAACTGACTTGTCGGCAAGGTACACGGACTTTTTATTTCCACTTCTTTTACGTCCATTTATTTAAAGCCTCTTTAATTTTGCAATCTCAGTGGCTCATAAACCATCAAATATTATTTTTTTTTCTCTTAAACCGATGCAAAAGTATCGATTGTTATTCGATTGAACCTCCCAAGATTCGATTGTTTTCCATACGTTTGAATGGTATAGAAATTGATACCTCGCTCTGCAGCAATTCCGCTCGATCACGGTGGTTAAAAATAAAACTTCGCCACACCAACAATGAACAACAATCGAAACCAGAGCTGCCAATTTGCGTAGATTTCATGACATTTTTAAATTCACCGATGATTTCACCGAAAATACGAAAACTCTGATCTGTAATATTCTCTCAATCGGTGGAAACGCCGTTAATTAATTAAAGTATCCATAAGTTTTCAAAGTTATCGACGACTCTACCGGTTGAGAAAAGATAAAAGACGCTAGCACTATCGTGCATTACAGTCATACACTGAACTAAACTCTGTAATCTTTTCTCAACTGGTGGAATCTTCGGTGAATTTTAAAATGCTATCAAATCTACGCAAATCGGCAGTTCTGATCCAAACCCAAAGCAGATAAAACAAGGTGTATGCAATGCGCGATATTCATAGCTAGGGTCGTTTCGATCGCCAGTGGGCGATGACCTAGGCTGGTCAACTCCAATCTTGTTAATTTCATGGGAGAAAACTGGCTACGTAAGCTGGTCAATGCTGGTCAACGGAGTTTGAATATACCACTCTCTCGCGGGAATCAAACTGCACACACCTGGTTTCATCTACCTTGATCCAAACCAGTGGCGTCGCGTGCCATCTGGCAACTTTGCAATTTGGCCATTTAAATCCATAAAAAAGGTCGAACTGTTGGAGGTGCACAGTGCACTCCCTCGAATCGATATTTTACATAATTTTAAATGGTCCAATTGCAACTTTGCCACTTGGCACGCGACGCCACTGATCCAAACCACACCATACCTTACCATTGAGGCGTTGACTTACATTTATGAGTGTCTGCGTCGAACTTCTTTTTGTATTTCTTGTTGGTGCAATCTGTGGGACAGGTAGAATTTGTCGGAGTTATCGAGCTGCAGTTGGGCAAAGCACCCACCCCCGAATCCAAAACTATGCCACCTCTAATTCCACCGTGTAAACACGGCTCGTGCTCATACGGAACGCAACCCTGTGAAAGACGGAAACAGACATTCATTAAATCAGATCCCACCACTTGCATCACTGTCTTGGGCGAATCCAGCCCTCGCGAAAGGGAAGGGAAGGGGAGCATTGAGCAAACTAGGGATTTTCGCGTCCCGGTGACGTACACTTCTTATCTTTTATCCCTCTCACTCCCCCCCCCCCCACTTTTTCTCCTTTTTTTGACCAAGCGAGGAGGAGGGGGGAGATTGCCCCTTCGCCCTCCCCCTGTATCCGCCAATGACTACTGTGCGGAAGAACTTTAATCGTAATGATTTTACTAGATTTTGTTTTTTGTTTGTTTTTTGTTTGTTTGTTTTTTTTTTCAAACTTACTCGAGTTGGGCAAATCTTAATCTCGAACAGAAAGGGGGTGGGGTATCACAAAATACCCTGTATTAATTATTCATTCATTATCTTCACAATATTCCCACGAGTCGATCGGAAATTTCATTGTTTCCATCTCCTTGTAAGTTTTTGGGAAACGGGGCTCTTGCAAACTTTTTCTGTGATCAGATGAATAGTGCCATCTGCAGGCCGAACCTTGAAATTCACGACTTTTGGGTGGACTGGATAAGAATGGAAAACGGTGATTGGTGGAGACATGTCACGTGGTTGCCAAGTCAAATCAAAATACGTAATTTATCTAATTGGTTATCGGGCAGTCTCGGAGTACCTGATAACCAATCAGATAAATTCAGTATTTTGATTAGACTTGGCAACCACGTGACTCGTCTCCACCAATCACCGTTTCCCATTCTTATCCAGTCCACCCAAAAGTCGTGACTTTCAAGGATCGGCCTGCTGGATGTATAGACCAGCAAAAATCACAAAAATTACAAAAATTACACTAAGAAGGTTTAAAATTCAGTAATAAACTCATATAATTGCTGTAAAAGCAAGTTTGTAATGATTTCTTCGCAGGTTCAACGCAGGTAACATAGGAGATTTATTCCTCTCTATTAAATTATGTCACTTTTTCTACGAAAACACAGAGATATGTATCAATGTAGATGTGGATTCCCCATCATATCTGCGTCTCTCCGCCATTAACCCCGATTCTGAGAGTGAATTTCGTGATTTTTTAGTGTACCTACATTATCTTTATTTTTATAGGTTTTTATGCAAGAATCCACTCTTCAATCCTCTATAGCAAAAGTTTGCAAGAGCCCCATTGATTCATAGTGTAGAAATACCACTTTGTTGACAGGAATATTGAGAGAGAACAATGTACGGATATTTTGGGAAAGTTTTTGTGAGAGGCTATTTAAGAATAATGTTTTTTCTAAGACTGAAAGGCTAGGTTTTTTTGCACATTCAAAGCACCGAAAGGGGACAGGCATTTGGTGATTTTAAGGTGCAAACCCATCTTGGTTTCAATCACAAGTAATTATGCTTCTTGAAACGGCACGCAGAATAACTCTACGCCATTTTTTCCCATTGAGGCACGGGTTGAAATTTTTTCTCGCCGAAGTCCTTGAATGAAGCGTGTTTTTTTTTTTTTTTTTTTATCAGCATCTAAGCATCTTTTAACAGAATAACTAAATTGATTTTCAAAAATGGTCCAAGTAAGCAAAACCCGGCTGGCCTACTAAAAATGACCAGTTGACATCTGCCTGATGTCAACTGGTCAGGGGAGGGGGGCTTTAATTGGATGTCCCAGTAAAGTTAACCAAAGTTGCCTCATTGTTGTTGAGGCCCAAGTCAACCAATAGTATGCAGCCATTTTTTCTTAGTTTAAAAAATAAAAATATGAATATATGTATCTCTTATTTTGCTTATACTCCTTATTGCTGTACAATGGAGAGTAAGTACTATCAAACGCAAACGTTTTGGAAGTCAAAAATTTGAGAAAAGAGGCGAATCCTGTTGTAATCAAAGCAAAATTTCGCGCTCAGTGTGCTTGATTGACTGTCAATAATTTTGCTAGTACGCATTGCACAGAAGTAAAGATTTGTGTTGTGCGGAAATGCCTGATATGGGAGGAAAAAACTTTCAAAAATTTCTGCGAAAACCAAAGACCGCCCATTGAACGAGGAAGCCTAAAGAAAGATAAGAGGGACGAGAGGAGGGGGGGGGGTTATGACAACGCAACGGGTGACTCACCCTCTTCGGTTTGAAGAGTCCCCCGGTGGGCACGCCAGATTTGTTGATGTACTCGAAGGAGCTGTAAATGTATCCGCCGTTACAGGACCCATAACATCCCAACATCTTTTGTGACGAGAGCAGGGCCTTGAACTTTCCGTTAGTTTGGATGCACAATCGATCTGCCAGCACCGAAGCAGCCGTGATCGCCTACAATGTAATTAAAAACAAACAAAAAATAAACTGTAGGGAACACCCTACGAACACTTTCTCCCTCCATTTTTATCTGGGGGGCCCTCAGACCCCCTTTTAGTATTCTGGGGGAGACCCCCAGATCCCCCTTAAGGATTCTAAGGGATACCTCCAGAGTCCCCCCCTTTAGTATTCTGGGGAGACCCCCCTTAAGGATTCTGAGGGATACCTCCAGACCCCCCTTAAGGATTCTGAGGGATACCTCCAGACCCCCCCCCTTAACTATTCTGGGGGAGACCCCCAGAGCCCCCTTTAGTATTCTGGGGGAGACCCCCAGACCCCCCTGTAGAATATTTAAATTTTTCTCTTTTTAGACCCATTTTCCCATTGATTTTAATGGAAACCATTTTTCATCCATAAACTAACCTAAAAATTAAAATTAAAAAAAAAAAAAAAAAAAAACAAGAATAGTCCATCCGGGGAACGTTAGAAGCAACATATCTGCAAAATGTGAATGCATATGGATCAGTAGTTCAAAAGTTATGCTGGGTTTCACGTTCATGACTACAGGCAGACGGACAGACAGACGCCACAGAAATTGTGTGCATTTACTCCTCCCAACCACATATGGTTAAGAAATATTGAAATATCATGGATGGATGTTCTTTAGGATAGTATTAGGCATGATAAGAGCCAATTATTTTATAATTATCATGATTTACTTAGTCGCAGCGGGCCAAGTATCAAAACAAAATGCAAAAAAAATCCCTGCGCGATTGAATTTTTCTAATTTCATTAGAGTGAGAAAGTAAAAGAAGGGCACAAGTTAAAAATTTCGTGAACATTCACACCCATCATACTTGAAAATTTTCAAGGGGGGGGGGAGTCCGAAGATAACCATTTTGTAAAATTTCTCTGAAAACGCAAAAAAACCTTTGTTTTAGGACAAATTTTGGTGTCAAGGAGGCGAGGGGGTGAGGGGTCTAGACTCTCTGAACACCCCCCCCCCCCCCTCCGGGCTCCGCCACTGGAAACGGGCGAAATGATAGAACTGTTAAGTGTGACGTCACGAAAAAAATTGGTTCCAAACAAAGGCTATATCTCACTATCCCATAAGAAACATGATCCAAATATTCAAATGCAAATTCGTGACAGTAAACAACAAGTTTTCTCAGATTTTACTACACCATCGGATTCAACGTACTTTAAAATGTAATCACGCCACAACAACATTTCCGAAACATCACGCATTAATTTACAATCACAGTTATTTCGAAGAAAGTTCTATGTTTTTTCCTTGTCCCACTCACAGTTTCTTATGGGCACAGAATTCTGGCATATATGCTCATCGGCACCATCAATCATCATACCACGTGTTATACCTCGAACAAGCTTCGATACGAAGAGAGGTTAGGATGATTGAGTGTCATGGCGTTGATACGCCCATAAGAGACTGTGAGTAAGACAACGACAAAACATAGAACATCTTTCGGTATAACTGTGATTGTAAATTCGTTTGTGATCTTTCAGGAATTAAGATAGATTGAGAAAATACTTTATTAGGTACTTACGTGGAATCTAATGGTGCAATAAAATTTAAGAAAACTGGTGGTTAACAAGCATGAATTTGCGTTCGAAAATTTGGATCTGATTTCTTATGGGTAAATAAACCCACAAGAGTGAGCGAGATAGAGCATTTGTTTGTAACCAATTTTGATCGTGACGTCATCACTAAACATGTCTATTTGTAAACTACATAACTTTTCAAAGTGAGCCTTCAACTACTGACATAGGCAAAATGAACACCGCAGAGTACGAATATTTAACTACACACTGAATTTGAGCGAGCTATGTTTGATTGCCTCTAGGAACACGGAAAAAAAGACTGGTAGAATTTACCATCTGCACAGCTGGTTGAAGTCTGGTATCAAGTATGGTAAACTTTGCCATCATATGGTAAATGCCATGGGCGCCCGCAGCGGGGGGCAAGAGGGGGCGCTTGCCCCCCCTGGAATTCAAAAAAGTCCAAATTTCACGGTAAAAAATGAAAGGAAAAAAGGAAATGCAATGTTAATTAAAGGAGTAATAATTAAAAAACTTCTTTATTAGTTTATTTTGTAATTTTAACTCATTTTTTGCAAGGAATAGTAGAATTAAACATTTTCCTTCGTATCATTTTCGTCTGCTGTCCCTTTATCCATTATATCAAACACGTCAAAATTATTACTATTATTTGATACACCTACCATGGCTTAATAAGTGTACACCATTTGGACGAAAAAAAAAAAAGTTTTCCCTTTTTCCCCCCGGGGGGGGGGGTCTCCTAGATCTTCCATTGAGGTTTAACAATTTTGCCCCCCCCCCCTTGGAAATTTTTCTGCGGGCGCCCATGGTAAATGCAACGTACCTTGTGGTGACTTAAGATAAACTGACGGTACATTTCACCGAAAGGTACTTTGAATTTACCGTACGATGATGGGAAAGTTTACCATACTTGATATTAGACTTCAAAATCAGCTGTGCAGATGATAAATTCTACCATAGTCTTTTTTTTCGTGCATGTAGAAGGGTTAAGGAACATTATGACGGACAAAAAAAGAGACTTAGCCCTTTCTGTCAGGAATTATGAAAGAAGTGTCACACTGTAATCTGAAACCTATACCATTAAATTGAACGAACTTTCCTCTTATGATTTCATGTATGAGTCAATTTTTCTGAATATCCATAAGGATCCATGTAAAATGGTCGTCCACTATAGACTGTTTTAGTAGAGCGATATATCGTATCGATTGCCGTCCAAGGGCCTCTGGTTCCAAACAAAGTCTGATTCAATGCATTTTCCCCATAAGCGGATTTTTGAACGGAAATTTAGACTATTAAATCAAACAATTAATGCAACCTTTTTGCGATTATGAATTCTACGTCCTTGAAAATGGTTAATTTTGCCTGGTTCCACCCATAAAACTGCCAAAATCAACAAGGTATTACAGATTAAACGATGCGTTTGGAGGTTGGAATCACCCAAATGTTATTGTTGTTGTTGTGGAATTGGCGGGATTTCGGGCGATTCTAACCTACAAATGCGATATTTAATCTGTAATATATGTATTATTGATTCCGGCAGTTTTAGTCAAGAAACCAGGCATAATTATGCATTTTTGAGGACGTAAAATTCATAATCGCAAAAAG
This sequence comes from Trialeurodes vaporariorum, assembly GCA_011764245.1. Taxonomy (NCBI): domain Eukaryota; kingdom Metazoa; phylum Arthropoda; class Insecta; order Hemiptera; family Aleyrodidae; genus Trialeurodes; species Trialeurodes vaporariorum. Next base: position 10,025,471 of record VMOF01000379.1, read on the forward strand.
GTCGCATTAATTGTTTGATTTAATAGTCTAAATAGCAGTTCAAAAGTTCGCTTACGGGGAAATTACATTGAACCAGAGTTTGTTTGGAACCAGAGGCTCTCCGACGGCAATCGATACGATATATCGCTCTACTAAAACAGTCTATAGTGGACACTGTGATGGAAAGGGTTAAGACTCACGTAGTCAGATACACAGTTGCCCTCGTCATGAATAGTGCCAATGATCCTCTTGCATTTTTTCCATTTTTTTCGCGCATCAAACGACTCCGGCAGATCAGAGACATCGGTGTCGTGATCACTTCTAGCTGATTCCTCCATCCGCTCCTTCAAACTGGGCCCGAAGCTCAGTTCGGCCAGAACATCTCTCCATGTTTCTTTCGGATGATTCTCCGGGCCACCCTCTTTATTGTACCATGAGGCAAGCATCCTATAGTTTGGATCCTGTTCAAAACACAAAGTCAATAATCATTTCAAATGTAAATCGAAAAATGATCTATACCATGGGTCTGTTGCATACTTTTACTACAGCAATATAGAACCTTGATTCTTACGTGAAATTCGGCGAAAATAACGATGCGCACATTAAAAACGTTTAAAATCCACTCATTAACTCAGGAAATCACTTCAATTTCAAACAGCCCGTGCTACATTAGACACTATTTCCACCGAAATACTACTACATAGACGGAACCACCGTGCATAAGTAAACAACATCGTAACTACAAAATTACGGAATTTCTTTTTTAATACGTGAAATATAGGCTGCATTTGCTGTCTGGTCTTTTCGGTTTATCAAAGATTACAAAATAATATTAGAAATGTACGCATCTAAACGAAACATTCCGATGTTTGTAAGTTCTGTTCATGTTTACATAAACGAGATGGTTCCATCTATGTAGTTATAAGTCGGTGATGTAGTGTCTAGTGTAGCGCGGGTTGTTTGCAATGGAAGGTATTTTCTGAGTTAATGAGTGGAGTTTGAAAGATTTTAATGTGCGCATCGTTATTTTCGCCGAATTTTACGTTAGAAACAATGAGTTATATTGATGTAGCAATAGTACGCAACAGACCCATTACTATTCTATTGTTAATTTCTAGTCGTTTCAAAGAAGTGTAAAACAATCCCTGATAGAAATGACTTATGAGAAATCATGACCAAAATTGCATGGGAAATCATAATTTTCTCCTGTGAACCTATGAAAAATTTCGTGATTTCCTGGTATATCTACGAACATTTTCATGAATTCTCATGAGAATCCATGAGGAGTCCCAGGAAAAATCACGGGAACCCATAGAAAATCATGGGTTTCACTTGGGTTCCTATGAGGAGCCCATGGAGAGTCATGAATTCCCATGCGTTCACATAAATTTCTCATGGGAACTCATGATCTCCCATGCAAATTTGGACTTTTCGCATGGGTCATTTCTACCAGGAAACGGTTAAAAACAACATATTAGGGAGCTTTGTTGGTCTACACACTGATAAAAAAATTGCAAACTAAATGGCCAAAAACACATCATAGACAAAATACGGATTAAAATGGGAACTAGGCCAACAATAAATAAGAACTTCCGAGACGTTTCGGTGCACTCACAGCACCATTATCAATCGGAAAAATAAAATACAAAAAAACGAATACTCAGAACGAGGAGCACACTCCACAAAGATGGTAGAAGGACTAATTAACAAAATACCAAACAAAACAGACCAACAAAACCGCAGACAGAGCCTCAATCAGTAGTTAATGTTTGGAAAAACTGGAGGTATGCAACACTCAACTTTTCCACGTCGGCCCGGTAGTTGCATATTGAGTCTCTGTTTTCACAAAAACTTTTTCTGTCTCTGTTCTGAAATGATTCACATTCTAAAAAACAGAGACTCCATATGCAACCGGGCAGACGTGGAAAAGTTGAGTGTTGCATACCTCCAGTTTTTCAAAACACTAACTACTGATTGAGGCTCTGTCTGCGGTTTTGTTGGTCTGTTCTGTTTATGTTACCGATGTTGCGGTATTTTGTTAATCAGTCCCTCTTCCATCTTTGTGGAGTGTGCTCCTCGTTCTGAGTATTTGTTTTTTTTTTTGTATTTTATTTTTCCGATTGATAATGGTGCTGTGAGTGCACCGAAACGTCTCGGAAGTTCTTATTTATTGTTGGCCTAGTTCCCATTTCAATCCGTATTTTGTCTATTGTCTACACACTGAGAGAATTCTTTTTTTCAATCCAACGTGTATTTCGTTCGTGTTACAGAAACTGCACAGAGAAATATTGACTAAGTGGAAATTCCTTTAACCCAAGGAAAATGTCTGATGTTACAAGTAAAAGATCCCTTGTTGTGACAGTGATACTCCTTTATGCAATTTAGAACTTTATATACTTCGCGCAAGGAAAATTGTCACAAGTAAACGTGTTTCCTTGTTTTTAAAGAAGTCATTTCTCTCAGTGTACTTGATAGCAGACTCCAAAATCAGCTATGCAAATGGTAAATTCCACCAGTCTTCAGTGGCGTCGCGTGCCATCTGGCAACAATGCAACTGTTCCATTTAAACTCATCTAATACATCGAATTTTCCTTGTGCACTGTGCACCCCCTGAATTCGATCATTTACATGAGTTTAAATGGATAGAACACATTGTTGCCAAATTGCACGCGACGCCCGCGCCACTGCCAGTCTTTTTTTCCCGTGTATACATATTGACGGAACTAGGAATCTCCGCGTCTAAAAACATCAGTAAACATCAACATTCGACATTATTGCTCCCAAACATTATTGTGTGTTTTGTATAAACACGATCAATCAAAGCGAAACACTTGACATTTTTCACAAATAACACGTCAGAGATGGATGATTCGATGCTCGCCTCTTGACAATTTTCTGGTTCTACTCCAGTGCTCAAGACTCCCCACTCGACCTTATTTTTTTGACAGAGTTGTCAGGTTGCGGATTCAAATCTGTAAAGCATACATTAATGTAATGTTAACAGGAAATAATCGGCATGGGTGACACATCACCAATGAAATACACGTTGGATTGAAAAAATAATTATCTCAGTGTGTCGACCAACAAATGCAATTTGTTGAATTTTGAGGTGTTCCTGTCCAGTGTCCTTGGACACCCTTAAGGCAGTGTTGCCAGATATGGAATGAAAAAAGCCGTATGTTTTCCATTGGTTTAAATGGGGGACGATACGGCTTTTTACCCTCGATCTGGCAATACTGCCTTAAGGTGATTCCATGTCGCGTGACCAAGGTGATCGATCTATTAGTCGATCGATTAAACGTCTTATCCCAGATTTTATGGAGTCTTTTTGTATAAAACGAGGATCGTCAGCACCTGTAGCAGTGGCGGAGTGTGCAATTCGGCAACGTTGTGCTGTACCCATTTAAACCAACGTATAAGGTCGAATGCGAAGGTGTTCACCGAACACCCAAGTGTTCGATCTTTTTAATGAGTTTAAATGAGTACAATGTTGATATCTGCAGCTTCTGGATGCTCGAATCCACAAAATAAGGATGTAATTATGGGAATTTGAGCAATCGCTGCTCGACCTCTCGTATTACGCTACGATCATAGGCGGAGCCAGCAATTAGGCAACTGTGGGTTCTTCCCATTTTAATGTATGAGAAACAATCGATTAGAAATTGGGCCATGGCCCCCTTAAGAATCGATTGTTTCTCATACATTCAAATGGATAGAATCCACAGTTGCCAAGTTTCTGGCTCCGCCCACGTCTACGATAGTGCGAATTCCCATAATGGGTCTGTTGCAAACTTTTGCTACAGCGCTATAGAGTGTGCAATCTAATGTAAAATCACCTGAAAAGTCCAATGATGGCATCAAAAAGCAATGAAATGCAACAATAAACTCACAAAATGCGTTTAATGAAATCCAAGATGGCGGCAAAATATCGAGAAATCTGTATGCATGCACCACGAACATCCAAGGATAGCCAACCTCACAATATCCATCACAACCAATCACAACGTAAATAAACACATAACATCTACCTGCAGTGAGGTTGTCAAAGTTGGCAATCCTTGGATGATCACGGTGCATACATTCAGATTCCTCGATATTTTGCCGCCATCTTGGATTTCGATAAACGCCTCTTGTGAGTTTAATATTGTATTTATTGACTTTATGATGCCACCAATGGACTTTTCAGGCGATTTTACATTGGAGTAAAGACTTTTTATCGCTGTAGCAAAAGTTTGCAACAGACCCATTACGTTCTAATTTTGGGGATCCGAGCATCTAAACTTAGCAGATATCTTTGTTAGATCTACCCTACATGTGCTGACGATCCAATTGTTTCACACAAAAAAACTCCATAAAATCCGGTATATGGCCATTAATCGATCATCTGGTCACGTGACGTGGAATCACCTTAATAATTCGATATTTTTTCCATGCGTTTGAATGGAAAATAAGTAACGTTGCCAGATATGTAATATCATGGACGCTGCTGCTCCGTGCGTGGTGGAAAGGCAACAGTGGCGTAGCGTGCAATCCGGCAAAGTTGCAATTTTTCCATTTAAACCCATGAAAAAGATCGAACTATTGGGTGTTCGGTGAACACCTTTACATTCGACCTTTTACGTGGGTTTAAATGAACACAGTGCAAACGTTGTCTAAGCACGCTACACGCCACTGAAAGGAAATTGTAATGCCCATGAGGTTTATGAAAATTTACTCACCGAGATTAAATCTAGGTCTTGGTCTTCATCGTATTTTTTGACGGTTGATTCCTCGTCGATTTCTGAGAGACTGACCAGACTCCAGAGTTGAATCGAAACCAAAATGACCAGCACTAGTTTTGACATCATTGTGCCCTTACGCGCTTCCAGACCTGAATCATGAGTTGCTCCATTAATATTTACACATTTTTGCAAGCATCAAGAGGATACGGTATGAGGTTCAGAAATCAGTTTTTTATTTATTTCTTTGGAATTCTCTTTGATTGCTTCTTTTATATTACTATACACTGAAATTAATTCCTCCTCAATGCCAACAATAATTTTATCAGAAAGCGCAACGGTATGTCAACCGAAGAGTGTACTGTGCGATGCTTGGTGCATCTTGCTGCCTCTGCATTGGCACCTTTCGGGGCGTGCCGTGGGGGGGGGGAGGGGGGGGAGGTACTCTTGCCATGGGTGGCACTCTCCGAGGGTGGTAAACTCAGGGAGAACAATCAAAAAACAAAAACAAAACAAAAAAACAAAAAACAAAACTTCATAAAATTTAATGGTAAGAACCCAAAAGCGCACACACCCGAATGCGCACAACCCAAAAGCGCACGATGTTATGTGCGCTTTTGGGTCTTTCGTGTTTCGGGCATTTTGCGCTTTTAGGTTGTATGAAGTGTGATATTAGATGCATATGGCTCGGAGGCTGCGACTTGGCATCAATGTGAGGAACCAGTATACAGGGTGTAACAAAACTATACACATTAATTTTCAGGGCTTGTTTTAGAGGTAAAAATAAGACTTTTTATCCAATAACCATGGGTCCGAAATTGTAGTCTTTTCGAGTTACAGTGTTGCAAAGTTTCTGAAAAATTGTCATAACTACCTCGTGAATTTTTCTTAATTCACTTAAATAGGTGCACTCATGTAATTTAAGGTGCTCATGCCGATTGTGGCCGTGAAAATGCTGTATGCAAAACTTTGAGGGGGGTTTTTGGGGGTTTTCCTTTATTTTTCTCACTTTTTTGGGCTAAATTATATGAAAACATGCTTTCGGATTCATTAAACCCAAATACAATTAGCATTACTCAAAAGCAATGAAAAAATCAAAGAAAATGCAATTATTGGCCGACCTCTGCAACTTCAGGGACGATTTTCTCGGAAATAGTTTGCGAAATAAAAAAACTTGTAAGGACCAAAAATGCATCTTTTTTTACGAACTTTTGAGTAATGCTCATCCTTATTACCTCAAGAACAGCATATTAGAACTACAAAGGCATGTGAATCGTTTCACTCCCATTTTCGGCAAGGATTTTACAGGGCTCATCCCAACATCCACATATTTATTGCCGCGTACTTATTACTGCTGCCAGCGAAAAGGTAAGCACCGTTGCCATTTACCATATTCTTTAAAATTCCCCTTTGCGCTTTTAGGTGTTGCTTCGTTTACAGTCTGTGCGCTTTTGGGTTATACTCTCACGGCCTTGTGCGCTATGAAATGTGCGCTTTTAGACGCTTTTTTGAGCGCATGTGCGCTTTTGGGTGGTTTAATTATTTTGAGGGGCGGCAATTTACGGAGGGCGGCAATTCATTCGCAGACAAGACGCATGGCTCTCAAAACGTCTTTTCTGCTCCTCCGGGACACCGCCAATGTTATTTTAAATGGGAAAAAAGACATACGAGCAGACCTGTCTTTCTGGTGGGCTTCCAATCGGTGACGAGGCACAGAGCTCTCAAAACGTCCCGTCTGCTCTTCCCGGGCATCGCCAATGTTATTTTATATGGGAAAACAGACTTACGAGCAGACCTGTCTTTCTGGTGGGCCTTCAATCGCTGACAAGCGCAGGGCTCTCAAAACGTCCCGTCTGCTCTTCCGGGACACCGCCAATGTTATTTTATATGGGAAAACAGACTTACGAGCAGACCTGCCTTTTTAGTGGGCTTTTAATCGCAGACAAGACGCATGGCTCTCAAAACGTCTTTTCTGCTCCTCCGGGACACCGCCAATGTTATTTTAAATGGGAAAAAAGACATACGAGCAGACCTGTCTTTCTGGTGGGCTTCCAATCGGTGACGAGGCACAGAGCTCTCAAAACGTCCCGTCTGCTCTTCCCGGGCATCGCCAATGTTATTTTATATGGGAAAACAGACTTACGAGCAGACCTGTCTTTCTGGTGGGCCTTCAATCGCTGACAGGGAGCAGGGCTCTCAAAACGTCTCCTCTGCTCTTCCGGGACACCGCCAATGTTATTTTTTATGGGAAAACAGACTTACAGGCAGACCTGCCTTTTTGGTGGGCCTTCAATCGCTGACAGGGAGCAGGGCTCTCAAAACGTCTCCTCTGCTCTTCCGGGACACCGCCAATGTTATTTTAAATGGGAAAAAAGACTTACGAGCAGACCTGTCTTTCTGGTGGGCTTTCAATCGCTGACAAGGCGCAGGGCTCTCAAAACGTCACCTCTGCTCCTCCGGGACACCCCCAATATTATTTTATATGGGAAAACAGACTTACGAGCAGACCTGTCTTTTTGGTGGGCTTTTAATCGTTGACAATCGCAGGGCTCTCAAAACGTCCCGTCTGCTCTTCCGGGACACCGCCAATGTTATTTTAAATTGGAAAAAAGACTTACGAGCAGACCTGTCTTTCTGGTGGGCTTTCAATCGCTGACAAGGCGCAGGGCTCTCAAAACGTCACCTCTGCTCCTCCGGGACACCGCCAATATTATTTTATATGGGAAAACAGACTTACGAGCAGACCTGTCTTTTTGGTGGGCTTTTAATCGTTGACAATCGCAGGGCACTCAAAACGTCCCGTCTGCTCTTCCGGGACACCGCCAATGTTATTTATATGGGAAAAAAGACTTACGAGCAGACCTATCTTTCTGGTGGGCTTTCAATCGCTGATGAGGCGCAGGGCTCTCAAATCGTCCCGTCTGCTCTTCCTGGGCACCGCCAAGGTTATTTTATATGGGAAAACAGACTTACGAGCAGACCTGCCTTTTTGGTGGGCTTTTAATCGCTGACAAGGTGCAGGACTCTCAAAACGTCTCCTCTGCTCTTCCGGGACACCGCCAATGTTATTTTATATGGGAAAACAGACTTACGAGGAGACCTGCCTTTTTGGTAGGCTTTTCATCGCTGACAAGGCGCAGGGCTCTTCAAACGTATCCTCTGCTCATCCAGGGCTCCGCCAATGTTATTTTACATGGTTAAATAGACTTACGAGCAGACCTGTTTATCAGGTTGACTTTTTATCGCTGCCAATTCGCGGAGGGCGGCAAGATTGCATCTGGAAACCTCGGCACGCCCCTGGGCTCCTGTGATTACTTCAACACCTGACACGGAAAGTACCTAGGTATCACAGGCGCCAATGAGACTCTCGCTAACTTTTGCTGCGTGTGTTGAGTCGTTAATATTTTCCTCAAAATCAGCAAAATGACGATGAGTTTAGTGAAATATCTCAAAATTCACTCACAGGCTCACAAAATGACTTCAAAGTATGAGGCGTATACGGCGAAGCTATGCACTATACTCTGTTCACGATAAGAAGGTGGGTGAGAATTCAGGCAGTAATGCACTATTTAGCAACAGTGCGGCTATGCTGGCTACTCCAACCCTTCGCAGTGGTGGTTGTTCTCCCGATCTCTCTCTTGGCACGGAGGATTTCCAAGAACCGACAGACTCAACAATTTACACACGTCCAGTAAAAATTGCGAACGGTGAAAAATACGAAAAAACGGACGAAATTTTCGCTCTAAAGGGCCAAAACTCGGCAAAAATTGTCGATTTCGAATACTGATGACTCCCAGAAATTCGTATTTTTCAGTCGGAATTAAATTAAGAATATTTCGTATAATATCGAATATTTGAGAGTCATCAATATTCAAAGTCGACTATTTTTGCCGAGTTTTGGCCCTTTAGGGCGAAAATTTCGTCCGTTTTTTCGTATTTTTCACAGTTTGCAATTTTTACTGGACGTGTGTAAATTGTTGAGTCTGTCGGTTCTTGGAAATTCTCCGTGCCAAGAGAGAGATCGGGAGAACAACGGCCACTGCGAAGGGTTGGAGTAGCCAGCATACCCGCACTGTTGCTAAATAGTGCAGTACTACCTGAATTCTCACCCGCCTTCTTATCGTGAACAGAGTATAGTAGGTACCACGAGTAATTGCTATCTAATTTGAGACATTCCTCTATAACAGAGGAACAGGACTTTCCTCTTTGATACACCTGCATAGCTCCGCCATCTTTGCTCTTAAATGGCGGAGCTGCGAAAGTGTCAGAGGAGATTCTTGTCTAAGTCACTCTTTCTATACAGAAACACGCAGAGGAAAATCTCAAGTAAATCTGTCGTTGTTTAGTACCTGCGTAATGGCGCATTAAACTTTAAAGTCATTCGGTAAGTTTGTGCATGAGCGAATTTCGAAATTATTTATTGTGCTCATAGTAATTTTCGCTGAATTTTACTCCAATATTAACTGCTCCATTATTTATAGCAAAAGTTAATAAGGCAGAGAGGCCAATTTTCTAACTTAGCAGGAGACACAACAAATTGCGGTTTGAGTACAGCGGTTGTGGCTGTAGGTGTAGTTGTAGTATCGACTTGAAACTTGGTTTGTGAGTGAAGTGAGCCTAAACACAGCCAGATAATAGATCTTGGTCTCCGAAACACATTTTTTCGTTTTTTTTTTTTTTTTTTTTTTTTTTTTCAAAAAATTGTTTGATCATGCGTGCCTTAATTGACATTTGACTTTTGTAATCGTATATTGTTTATAACTTAAACTGACTGTAACTTTCAACTATTAATAAATAATTGTCAACCAAACGGCGAAACTAAAAACTTACCGGATTTTGAACTTTAAATACCTGCAATAACTTTAAGAGCAACCACCTATATTTTCATTTTTACACTTGTAAAACACTCAACGGTTTTTCTGGACTGAATATCTCTCGACAGGTTGAGATGGATTTTGATTCGAAAATTGGAGCGGAATACACTTGAAATTTAAATCTCCTCGGACGATTAAAAACTTTCAATTTTTATCAGGTTTGTATAACACCCGACAGATCTCAAGAGCTAAGATAATACGACTAATTTCCAAGTACCGATCACTTGAAAAAGAGGCCGGTTCCATTCTATTGTCTTCAAGGAATGGTCAAAGTCTCTCTAAAACACAAGTCTGCTTGTTATAGAACATATGCACAAAGGGAGTTTATTGGACCCCCTTGAACCAGTAGCGGCTCGTGCAATCTAGTAGTTTCCATTTAAACCTATGCAAAAGTATCGATATCTTGGGGGTGCAATGCACCTCTTAAATGTCGATTGTTTTTCGTATGTTTGCATGGAGAGAATACGTTGTTGCAGTGGCGGCTCGTGCAATCTGGCAACCGTGCTTTTTTGCCATTTAAACGTATGCAAAAAGATCGATACTAGGTGAGGCGCTGCGCCTCACCAAGTAATCGATTATTTTACACAGTTTTAAATGGAGGGAATCCATTGTTGCCACATTGCACGAGCCGCCGCTGCGTTGTTGCCAAGTTGCACGAGCCGCCGTTGGAACGCACCAGAATTTCAGGCGAGATAGAGTAAATTGCCAGACACCTAAATCTGGCCTCAGACTTTTTTTCATGCCCGTAAACAGTGTTGCAAAGCATATCTAAGACAAAACCTTCCTGTTTTCATAATTTTCTGCAGAGAAAAGCTTTCGATACAGCATTTACATTTGATACAGCTGCAAAAAAGCTATATTTTGCTAGTGTGGTATTCTAAGAATCTGTTTATATATATATATATATATATATATATATATATATATATATATATATATATATATATATATATATATATATATATATATATATATATATATATATATATATATATATATATATATATATATATATATATATATATATATATATATATATATATATATATATATATATATATATATATATATATATATATATATATATATATATATATATATATATATATATATATATATATATATATATATATTTTTTATCATGGCGATTTTGAGACTTTTTGAAATGTCACAAAATGTGCATGTAATCATACCGGATGCAGGTGCACTGCGCAGTTGCCTCAAAACCTATCTCAAAAACAATCTATCTTTCTGCTCTTTCGAATGGCGCAAACGATTCGCAGCTCCGACTTGGGAATACCACGGGAATTAAGGGTTTGAAATTTGTTTTCCTAGGTATTTTTTGACGCTGAGTTCAAATTTGACCTTAAAAATTGCCTCAAACTAGTCGGAAAGTCAGTCTGGTGTGGAGTTTAGAAGTAGGATTAATCCAAGGTATATTTATTCTCTAGCAGGCTTTTAGATGACACACCAGGTTTACATAATCAGATGGCGAAAAAAACAGGCATTATTCACTGCTGTTTTCCCCTATTTTAAGGTAAGAAAATCATAATCACTCATTTGTTGTGATTTTTTTTTATTACAAAGATATGAGCAAGAGTTATAAATGGAAAATGAACTTTCCTGATATTGTTAATATATTGTTTCCATGTTTGTTTTATTATAAGCATTTGTATATGTAATTTTCATGATAATTCGGGACCTACACAGTTATTCGAAAGCTTTGACGTTTTAGATGGCCTTGGAATCAGCTGAATTTTTAGCAGTTGCCATATCGTGCACCCTGTTGCCAAAGTTGTCGGGAAAAAATATCGTTTAGGATAGAATAAAATTATATAGAGTTTAATAAACACTGACAATTTTAACACAAAACAAAAAGTAACTGATGGTGTGTCAACTGTTGATAGATTATCCTCCAGACTCACACAAAGATGGAGCTTAGTGCTAGCTTCATAAGGAATTAAAAACAAAAAACAAAATCAAAAATCCAAGTAAAATCGTCCATTTCGAAGTTACCGAGAAAAAATGAATACTGGCAATAAAAAACAAGAATATTATATTTTTAGTACCAATCAAATGAAAAAACATATTAAACTGTTTTGCTTCTCATTATTTTTTTCTCAGTATTTCTGAAGTGGACGATTTTACTTTAAATTTTGTTTTTGTTTCGTTTTTTGTTTTTAATTCCTTATGGAGCTAGCACCAATCTCCATCTTTGGGTGAGTCTGAAGGGTAAATTTGTCAACTGTTTGTTTTGTGTTATAAATATCAGTGTTCATTAAACTCTACAAAATTTTATTCTATCTCAAACGATATTTTTTTCCCGACAACTTTGGCAACAGGGTGCACGATATGACAACTGCGAAAATATCAGCTGTATCCTAGGTCATCTAAAACGTCAAAGTTTCAAATAACTGTGTAAGTACCGGATTCTCATTTTTCATTTATATCTCTAGCTCATATCTTTGTATGAAAAAAAAAAATCAAAATAAATGAGTGATTATGATTTTCTTACCTTAAAATAGGGGAAAACAGCAGTGAAAAATGCCTTTTTGAATCACTATCCGATTATGTAAACATGGTGTGTCGTCTAAAAGCCTGCTAGAGAATAAATATACCTTGGATTAATCCTTCTTCTAAACTGCACGTACCATATTGACTTTCCGACTAGTTTAAGGCAATTTTTATGGTCAAATTCGAACTCAGCGTCAAAAAATACCCAGGAAAACATATACATATAAAACCCTTAATACCCGTCGTATTTCATGTCTGTGTATTTTTGACCGCTTAGGATTCGATTTGGATCCATAGTGCGGCGCCAAGATGCCTTGTTGAAAATGAGAAATTTGAGGCAGTCCCATATGTTTGTCTTTCGGGGGGGGAGGGGGGGCTCCCTAAGGATTCGACCAGGGGCGTCACTTCGAGTTCTGCTGGGGGCAAAAAAGTGATAATTGCTTTTTTTTCTTTCTTTTGCTCATCAATATTATTTTAGACACTCTACGCTGTAGAGAGGGCTGCGGAGTGGGCTGCCCTGCATATTAAGCGTGCCCATGGAACATGGCACGCTTATTTCGACGGTTTTGCGGCTTACAATGTAATCCTCTGTATACAATGTATCCGACCAAAAACCCTCTCGGGTGCAAAAAAGACGGCAAGTCAATAACTCTGTTCCATGCAAAAAATTGTTCCAATGCATCATCTCAAAGGTGTGATATCATCGGAACGTCAACTCCAAAAGCTCTTCACTTTTTCTCCATTTATTTTTGACGAATTTTTGCTGACCAAAAACACCCCTTTCCAATTCATCCTCTAAAAGAGATGATATCATTGAACGACAAGGCAACCTCGTAAAATGCCTTTAAATGAAGGAGTTTGAAATGATAATCATTTTATACGAATCCAAACGCAACCTTTAACATGGCTTCTTTGTGTTACGCGGTCCCCAGCCCCTTATTTAAATCATAAGTTAATATAAATATAATAATTGTAATTCGGGTGGACGTAGCTATTGGTAGAGAGGGGGGATGGATGGGGCTATTAGGACTGCGAACTTGGTTCGACTTTAATACAATTAAGTTGCAACGGCTACTATTGAATGAATGTGCATGAAATTTTAATAACGATATAAGAGACAACTAAAGAAATGCTTTTGTAGCTGGAATGCTGATAATCTAATTTTACAAGGGAACACCCTCGCTTGTGACAACTCAAGGAAATCGCTGTAAAAATCTGTAAGAAGTCACTTACAGTCTTTTTAGGAAATACCTAAAATAGGAATAAGGTTTCTTACCTTATAATCAAAGAGCTCCTTTGAAGAGGGACAAAAGAACACTTTTGCTAATTCAGAAACACCTGAACGGAAATGTAATAGACAGTACTGACTTGAAGAAATTATTTGATGAATGGGCGTTTGGGCGTTGGTCAACAACCCTTTTTATACCAGAGCTTCTACGCATCCCTCCTCACCCCCTGACCGACAGGAGGTCAGGAAAATACCCGAAAGCTCCTATGTAGATTCCCCGAAAAACTTTTCCCGAGTTGTCACATTTTGCCAAGATATTTTACCACTGACGCGCGACATATGGGCATCTACTCGGACGGGGTACCCATCGTGCCGACGCGCAATGAGCCCGAATATTTTGACATGTGACGCCGGACGAGTGGCGGCATGCGTGAGGTACGCACTACGCATGACGTCACATTTGGAGTGAAGCAAAATGACAAGATAAGCGATAATTTCAATTTAAAAAACGGAAAAAACTTGCCGTGCTTGGCCGCTCAAGAGAGAATGCACTGTAGTGACCAATTTAGCATTTGGTGGGCAATCAGAGTTCACTCACGAGTAATGCGGTCTCACTGTTTTCACAAACGAAGTGTTCAGATCTCATGATTGGCATTTGCATTTTTATTAGAGTATCAAAATTTGTTTAAATTCAATGAACTTTTGAAGTCTCAAAGCAAATTGGAGCTTTCGTTCATTTAAAGAGACTAATTTTCAGTGATACTTTTCATATTCATTAAATATTAGCAAGTCTTCAAAACTATAGGGACCGACTTTGTCTCTCAATCCGGTATTCCTTTCTGTTCTTCTCTCTTTTGTTTTGGAGTGCAAAAGAGAGCTAGGAGTGGCCAAGCACGGCAAGTTTTTTCCGTTTTTTAAATTGAAATTTTCGCTTATCTTGTCATTTTGCTTCACTCCAAAGAAGCCATGTTAAAGGTTGCGTTTGGATTCGTATATAATGGTTATCATTTCAAACTCCTTCATTTAAAGGCATTTTACGAGGTTGCCTTGTCGTTCAATGATATCATCTCTTTTAGAGGATGAATTGGAAAGGGGTGTTTTTGGTCAGCAAAGATTCGTCAAAAATAAATGGAGAAAAAGTGAAGAGCTTTTGGAGTTGACGTTCCGATGATATCACACCTTTGAGATGATGCATTGGAACAATTTTTTGCATGGAACAGAGTTATTGACTTGCCGTCTTTTTTGCACCCGAGAGGGTTTTTGGTCGGATACATTGTATACAGAGGATTACATTGTAAGCCGCAAAACCGTCGAAATAAGCGTGCCATGTTCCATGGGCACGCTTAGTATGTACGGCAGCCCACTCTACAGTCTTTGGTGCACATATGTTTACTTCGGACCTTCGTATGAATCGTATGGCGGACCAGGCCACCGAGCTGATCCGAGCCGACACACCGCTCACCCTCACCGCCATTGTTTTTTCTTGGATCTACAACAGAGCTGCCGATTTGCGTAGATTTAATGACATTTTGAAATTCACCGAAGATTTCACCGGTTGAGAAAAGATTACAGAGTTTAGTTCAGAGTATGATTGTAATACGCAAAAATACTCTGATCTGTTATATTTCCTCAATCAGTGGAAACGCCGTTAATTAATTAAAATATACCGGTTGAGAAAAGATAAAAGACGCTAGTATTTTCGTGCATACAGTCGTACACTGAACTATACTCTGTAATCTTTTCTCAACCGGTAGAATCTTCGGTGAATCTCAAAATGTCATTAAATCTACGCAAATCGGCAGCTCTGATCTTCAATGTCATACTTTGCTCCGAATTCTTCTGTTTGATGTATTATCCTCATGAATAGGGGTTTTAAAATTATTTATCAGTTGTTGGGTGAGTTTCATCCGAGTGTCTTGTCAGTTCTGAGAGGATTCATAACTTAACCTGGGATATGAGTTTAGTGTTTACCTAATTTTTTAAATTTCGAAATTTCTTAATTCTTCTTTAATTGTTCCATATTTTGCTAACCCAAAAAAGAAAAGTCTATCCCCCCTCCCTATCTTAACTTTTGAACGACTGAATGGGAAGTACCTATTAGCGTATCCAAAATATCCGGGGGCGCCCCTTGGGGGGGGATCTCGCCTACTAACCCAACATTTTCAAACAGCAACCCCTGTTTTGTGATTACATCATGAAAAAGAGCATAAAATTCTGAGAATTTTTGCGAAAACCGGAGGTCGATATCGTTGTTGGTTTTAATATCATCAAAATTTGACAACCGTTGAAAATCCAATTTTGTCATTTGTCAAAAACTAAAAACGTCTTCGACCAGCAGTTAGCACCAAAATGTTCAGTTTTGTGTGCCTTTTCGAAACATGTATCACTCGATAGGGGTCGTGCTTCGGAATTTTCGAGGCAGCCCACCTGATGAGGCGTAATTTTTTTGAAAACTGCAGGTGAGCTGTATAACCAAATGAGGGCTGAATTTTTGCGCTCGCCGTTTTTATCTGAAAAATACTTGCTTTTAAGAATATTCTTGATTCCTAGTATTTTTTAAATTCCGACTTTTCAAATGGAAGAAATGTTTTTTTTTGGAAATTGGGTCCTAATCGAACTTTGACCTTCGATATATCGAAAATAAAAAACGATAAGGCCTCCCCCTTCCCTCCAAAAGTCTTAGAATTGTACGCCCTTTCTATAGATGTATCACAAGATAGAAGTTGCTACTTGAAAATTTTGTGTTAGTGCCAAACCCGAATTCCCTCCCCCCCCCTCCGAAATTTTAAATACGTGAAAAGTTAGTTTCCTTTCAGAGAAACGTTCCCCGAGTGACATCCATGAAGGTTCAGCCGTTCAAAAGTTTATATGGGGGGATGGGTGGGGGGATGGGTGGTGGACCTTTCTTACACCCTGTCGATTCATGCCTCAATGCACCGTAGAATGAAATTTTTTCAAGCGACTCCGGGCAAGCGAAGCTGGCTCAAAGGAATGAATTTCCCATTGCTGTGTTGACATAAACAAATTTCATGTTACATGTAACTGAATACAACATTATTCCTACCATCATCTAGATGTGCTGTAGAATGAAATTATTTCAAGCGACTTCCGTGGGCAGGTGAAGCAGGCTCGGGAAAAGTGATGCGATTCTTCATCACTGTGTTGACAGAAATAAATCTTGGTTTTTCTAGCAACCCAAAGTCCATTTAAATAGGTCAGTCCGGTAGCACTGTAAGTGTACGTGTGGTCTTTGAGACCAACAAGGGAAACAATCATATTATTTTAATGGGCGTCGATTGCTCTATTTGGTCAGGTCCCACTGACGGCATACACTGAATGGAGAAAAAGATTATGTCGCTATTGGACTGACCTTTCTGTATGAACCTTTAGTCAGAAAACTAAGATTTGTTTATGTCAACCAGCGACGAAGAATCATAACTTTTTTCGAGCCAGCATTACCTGCCCCGAGTAGCTTGAAATAATTTCATTCTACAGCACACATATAGATGATCTTGGAAATTAGATAGCGTTCAGTTACATGTTACGTGTAAAAATAGTTCTGGATCACAATATAATATCATTTTGGAAAATTTCTAAATCCTGATTACAAAATGCAGACAGAGTGTCAGCTTGATTACCTATGAAAATTAATTGGCAGCTCAACCTTGGTAATGGAGTCTTATTTTCTCAACTCTGTTGCTGGTAGCTTTGTTTTGACTTTGGTAAGGACTGAAAGGTTGATTACTAATTATCAAAAGAGTTCAATTAAGATATACTTAGAAACGCTAGTGTAATATTTTAAGCGGAAGGAGATGGAACACGGAACTTTAATATTGCTGTAAATCAGCGTCGTTCCAGCATTCCACCTGAACAGAAAAAAAAGCCAACTATTCTGAAAAGTGTTGGTCCATTGATGCAGTTACTTTTGACATTTTGGAAGCAATGCATACCATCTTATTCGCGATTAAAACATCAGCCTATTGCGTTTGATGGAGACCAGACACGTGGACTCACCTCTATCAGGCCCCATAAATTTCCCGTATACATTAAACCCAGAGTTGGACATATAGTCTTGTTCGCAGTATCGCAGTGGCACTGACAATGACGGTAGTCTGGCAACACTGAATTTTGTCCATTTAAACGCATCCGAAAGTCTGAACTTTTAGAGGTGCGCAGTGCACTCCCTTAAATATGTAGATACATTGCATTCGTTTGAATGGACAAAATGTTGAGTGGCCTAATAACATGCAATGCCACTGCTTGTCCGATTACTTTTCAAGAGTAATCAAGCTTCTCTTTGGCGATCATTAGGCTTGCTGGTTTCTAAGACTAGTGTAATTATTAGATCAACAAAATATCTATAGTCTCATAAGAAGTTGGTTGATTTGACTAAAATTAGTGCGCCTAAAATACATCTCAATTTCTTCTCGCAAGTAATCAAAACGCCAGTAGTGCACTATTATTTAATCAGAGACACACACTTCATTGCAACAGAAAACTGAGCCCCAAACAATCCAGGTTTCTAGTAGTAGTAGTAGTAAAACATTTTTAGCTTACCTTGAAGAAAAATGTTTGAGAATACCTGAAGCTTACGTTAGTTTTGATACCAATTATTGTCAATATTATGTAAGTAAGAAACAATATATCGAGATCAAAGCTATCTGATATGATTGACAAAGCTCCTGGCTTCATTATGGGGGGAAATGATGAGGAGTGGAACTTCTATCTGGTGAAAATGTATGTTCTAGCAAACGCTAAAGTATTGACAGTCAAAGAATGCACGCGGATCACAGAAGGTTGCTTGGATTACACACAGATTTGTCACCTATACTGAATTATTGACTGCCAAAACTTTTGCGTTTGGTAGTTCCTTCTAAGCATAAGACTGCATGTAACTGAGCCTCAATCTTATTTCCATGCTGATCTTCAATTATGTACCTACCAGAGAAGAGAGACATGGTGAATAGAGAGAAAAGATTATTACAAACTTTCTATTTGCCTGTGAAGCTAAGATTTGTTTTTGTCAAGTATCAACACGGTAATGAAGACTCATTTCCTCCGAGGCCAGCTTCACCTGTCCAGAGTCACTTGAAATGATTTCATTCTACGGTACATAATGGCAGAAATAGATTACAGAATGTGAGACAAATTAGGAAGAATGAAGAACTTTTGAAACTCAAGATAACTTTTGGTTATACACAGTAAGAGAAAAAGTAGAAAGAAGCTAATTGGTTATCACTAAAATCACATCCTCCGGTCGTTGCAGGTTATGTTATGAATGCCCTCAGAGAACTGACAAAACTCAAGAAAACTCACGGATATAACTCACTAAGTAAACAACTGAACAGCAGCTCTGAAAATTGCTATCGATGTAGGGAATAATTAATAAAATGAACAAAACAAACAGAAGAATTTGAGGCAGTTTCACTTCATTTGCATTTAGTCTGCATTTAGAAACAATAATAATCAGATCAGATGGAAACGATGATCTCTAGTACTCTGGGTGTGGGGTCCGCTCGGATCCGCTCGGCGAATGATTAACACCCAATGAGATTCGAGCTCGTAGATATTCAAATATTTGAAAGGCGGGAACCATACTTAAAATGAGATAATGTTTTTAAAGATTTCTCTGTTACAAGCGAGTTTTACTTCGTGAATTTTGCAAAAGGTACAACACGGAAACAGACTGAATCGATCCATGTAACATACAACCCTAATAAAACCCTGGTTTTTGCTGTAGCTGTGGATATCAGCCCAAAAAGTGGTCGGAGTCGATGATTCCTGTGAATATACGTTCGGTAGTTTTCTGTGGTCTGTTGTCTGACTTGCCGTGTGCGTTCTACCGAACGCTCAGATACACCTATGTAATTACAGGTGGTTCCCATTTGTTTTGTTTTTTGTTTTGTTTTTTTGTTTTGTTTTGTTTTTTGAAGCGTGCCATACGAAGTATGTGGCAAGCTTCTTACTCTCGTTTTGCTGTATACAATGAATAATATAATACAGTGGAAGAGGTGCCCTCTGGTGGCCGTGTGTGTTTTATAGATTTTGTTTTCAGGATATGAATCAAAAATTCAATGCTCGGGTTGTATTGTATATTTTTGAGAGATTTTTGAGTATGTCAAATCAAACACTTTTTCACGAATAATTTTTTTGTTTTGGAGTCATTTGATGCCTTCGTTGATTTTATTTTGCACAAAAACGGGGCCCCATTTTACAACACTTCAAGATCTCGGACTCTGTTGACCTCAGTTGTTTTCAATGCAGGGCGTTCTCTCTCTCTTCTTCTCACTCTATCTCTGATTTATCTTCGATGCACACACAGAAAATATACTGAGTTTATACACACTTACATAGGTAAGTGACCCATGTCAAACAGGTTTTGACACTTTTACAACCCCCGATTCTTCCGCTCCCCTCCCCACCCAACACAAAGGATTCGGACGCGGCTCCGGTGAATCGAACGAAACGTCGCTTTGTGCTGTTCGCTCACTTGGAACTGAACGGAATCAATAAGCTGTCCTTCCTTTTTTCTACAATACATGACTGGACTATCTTATTCAGCTCTGCTCCCAACGCAACGAACCGAGCTGTGGTTGAGTGGATTCAATTCACTCGTTCCGAATGCGAACGAATCACTACGCGCTAGACACACTCTGGTGAATGTGAACGAATTAGTTCTAACGAAATATCGAACGAATTTCCGAACGAATTAGAATGAATTAATTTCACTCATACTCATTACCTGCTTCTTGACCATCCCCATTGGCGGATACAGGGGGGGCGAAGGGGGCGATCGCCTTCCCCCCGTTCGTCCCAAAAAGTGGGAAAAGAGGGGATACAAAGGGGAAAAGCAAGAGCAGAAACAAGAAAAGGGGGTTATTTAGGGGCAAAAATCCAAAATTCGCCCCCCCCGTTCTTGAGAGCTGGATCCGCCACTGACCATCCCCTCCCTTCACCAAAGTACCCCTCCCTTCACCAAAGTACCCCTCCCTTCACCAAAGTACCCCTGTTGATTGACTTAATATTGTACCGTAGGATCCGATGTACCTCCGAAGTATCAGTGATGCCTTTTGCACAGTTGTCTCTGATGCATAACACAATGTGTGTGTATAAATGACTACATAACATACTGCGTTTACACACGCATACATATAGGCAAATTATTTGTTACCGGAGTTGCGAGGTCCAAGCCACTAAAAAACAGTCCACGCTGCATTGTCAGCATATGGGAAGCGTGGCCAGTTTTGGTCCAAATGTGGACAAAACTGTTTAAACTGTTTTCAACACTGTTTGATACCAACTGGATTTATTTTGAAGCAGCCAAGAACTTGATTTTCGTGGGTATTCTACACAGCGTATTCTTACATTCTTGATTGATTAATTTATGTTTTGTAAATCGGTTATACAATTATTTTGGTCGTAATGATGTTGGTTTTGTTGCATAGAGTGCAGTTTTTTTTTTATTTATTTTTTCCCGTGTTCAGCCAGTTAAAGAACTAGATTGTTATTTGTTTCTTATTTTGAGACATTCACTTAAATAAATTCAATTTGCCGACCTCCTGTCTAACACATCTTTGAATCTTTGATTGCAAATTTTTAGAGAGGCTGGAGGCAAGCTGAGTTCTCTAATTTCTAAAGGGATTCATACCTACACTCATTTGAAATGTAAGTAGGTAATTTAATATTTGACTCATAATAAGTGAGCAATGAGACATGGGACATTGTAATTGGGAATCTTTATCTTGGAAATTTAAAGAAAAAAATCTGAAAAAATTAATGCGTCCATTCAATTCATTCAAATTTCTTTTCTCTGTGTCGGTGATTAAGAATTTTTAAAACCACATTTATTCTATTCATTTTTCATAAACACCCCCCCCCCCCCCAACCTCTCTACTCCTCTTTGAAGAGCTCACAGTTAAGTTTAATTTACATTTAATCACTTAAATACTTGAATTTGAGGCAGAAATCAGGTATTCAAGATGGTAGAATTCACCAAAAAGTCGATTCAGTGGCGTTTCCTGCAATGAGGCAACAATGTGTTCTCTCCATTCAAAAGGTTCTATTCGCAGGGTGTCAATTGAAAAAGAATCCTGGCTGAATATCTCGAGAACGGATCCAAATTTTGAAAAACGATGAAACACATGTCCGATTATTTCGAGGAGAACATTTTTCAAGGGGGTGCCGATTTCGGGGCGCCGCCCCCTGGGGGGATCCCAGGGGAAGTGCCCCCCTGAATTCAATACTTCAAATGAGGACCCTCATTTTTCTTAGATGATTTGAAGCAGGATAAAATTCTAAGACTTTTCGACAAAAAACCAAAAGTCGATATCCTTTTTCGTTTTCGATCAATCGAAGGCCAAAGTTTGATATGGACCCATTTTTAAAAATTCGTAACTCCCCATTGAATGATCCTACAAGAAACGTTGGGTCTAAAATGCTTTAAAGAGGAAGCAATTTTCAGAAAAAAATACGTTCTCTCCAAAAACTTTACTTGAAGGTCGCTTTTAAGCCCCTATTTTTTTAAAATGCCAAAATTTGCAGAGGCTGCAAAAAAGGAACGACTTCGAAATTTAGAAAATGTTTAACTATGGGTTTCATTAACCGTTTTCCCTGGCCACTAATTCTCACGCGCCCCGAAGGCGGGGGGGGATTTTTCAATTATCAAGAGTTTTGTCCCCCACCCCCACTTCCCGTGGGGGCCCGAAAATGGTTTTCTTTGCAATTAATGGAGCCCGCGTGCTTTGGAATTTTCTGAATTTTGAAGTCGTCTCTTGAAAGCTCGTGTATAAAGAGAAACGATTCAGCGCATATGAACAGTCAAAATATTGATTAGGGCTTAAGTTATGGGGCTTTAAAGGTTTTGACTTTAGGCTTCCCTCCCTCCATCTGCAGTGGATCAAAATTAAAGAACCAGGCGTGTTAAAACGTATCTTTCTGAAGGAGGTCTATCGACCCTGAATTTATGAGATTTTTGAGGATATCCCATTCCTGATGGGAGTTGGATAACCTCTTTCTGTTTTGCGTGGGTGCCACAACGCATGCCCTCAAACACCAAATAGCAAATAAATTGTAATGAAAAAAATTACAATCATATCATGGCACGCTTTACCAATACATAAATTGTATTGGAGATCCCCTGCTTTTTTTTTTTTTAATAAAAAAGAACCAAAAGTTTTCTCTTACATAATATTGCTCAATCTCACTAACCTTCATCAAACAAATAAAATTGAAAAATTCCAAAGATTGTCGGTAAGCTTCGCTTCCACATTTGGAACGAGCTCTACCACACTCAAACGTCAGGGAGAAACAACACATTATCAAAGAGGATCAGCTCTAAAGTCGTCCCGTTTTTTCTCCAACAGTGGAATGTTTTTGGATCTAAGGTCAGCTGGCCTTGTCCTGAGGTATTGAGTCGACAACGAGGGCCTCTATGAAAAGGTAGTTTCTGCCGCTGACGATCTTGAAGAGTCCTTTCTCTCCCCAATTCTTGTTGTAACTGTTGACCGCAAGCCAGTATCTGGTATCGCCTTCCTTTCCCCAACCGATCAGCTTGACCTTATGTATGGATTTGAAAACACCATCATTCGATCGCCAGTAAATGCCTGAAAACACATCGGTAAAACAATTAATTGAGAATGTGTCCTTTTTAGATTCTATTGGACGAACGAAAAAAGAGCATAGCTCCACATATATGGGAAAAATAGCAAAAAAAAATAATTAGACAGTTTTTCGGTGAAAATTCTCATTTTTCCATTTTTGTCTCGTTTTTTACATGTGCTATAACACCATAAGAAGTGGCGGGAAATGAAAACAACTTTATTTTTCAAAATGTTCAAAAAAATAAGAATTTTTTACTTCAATTGGATAAGAGCAAATGCCAGAAGCTTAGTAAAAATAATGAAATTGGGGTTGAATTGGATACGGGGGCAAATTTTCCCCCAACTATGATTTCTTTTTTTTAATGCATTATAATGAGTGCTGGTGGTCTTTTGAAAAATGTTTGAGCCCCTTTTTATGTTTTCTTATAATGTGACACTGGTGATACAATTTGAAATAAATCAAAATATACATTAAAATGTCTGATATGGAGCTGTTTACATCATGTGACACCGGTGTCACACTATGCAGTGAAGGGTTATATAAGAACATTTGCGGGAAATGAAGCTATTTGAAAAAGAAACGGCGGGAAGTTTCCAAATTTTACAATATACAGTTTCACTATCAACCGCAAATAAACACAAACTGCACAAACTGTGTTTAGTGAAATTGTGACGTTTCAAAAAGTCCCACCTTTTCTTTTTTAAATTTCTGCTTCATTACCCGAAATTGCTTTTATTTATTTGAAAAATTAGTAGCTAGTGAAGTTGTTTCTTTTCGTAGCCACCTTTTATTTCCACTCCTAATGTTTTCTGCGAAGAGTGTACGTTTTCTGCTTTTGTCGGCCATCTTGCCTGCAGTGATTTTGAACAGCGCGCCACTGAATTCGTGGCGGGAAGTCAGATGAGCATACCTCTTTCTCTCTCTATAACCTTGGGTGAGTCCAACCTCAACAACGCATCGATTTCTTTGAAATTGATGTGCCTGATTCCCGCTGAAATTCAGTAATCAAATAATGTTAGGTCCCGAGCGTAACTTACGCAAGATCATGAGACCGTGCGTAAGTTCTCTGATTGGTCGAAACCGCACGTAAGTCTCGTAAGATGCACGAAATTCAATGCTCGGGACCTAACATAATTTGGCCCCATCTCTACAGATTTCTTAAAGGAATCGAGTCCCATTTGCCCAATCCTGGTAGGATATGGATACATTCCAAACACATTATATCACATAGACGGAGTAAATTGTGTGTATATCCCTGGTAACAGTGTTCTATAAATTTCCATGACCGAAATTCCGTGGGCAATTAATATTTTTCCCTAAAATTCCATGGCATTCCTTGGGCAAAATATTATTTTTCCATACGATTTTATGGAGTTCCGTGGGCCGTATACAGGGTGCATGGAAAGTCCCGGGACGGCTTCATAACTTTTGAACGGCTGCAGATAAATCAATCAAACTTAGGGAATGTTTATAACAATAACGGAAAGAACGGCAATACTCTCGAAACAAATACAACTAAAATCTGCACAATTTTAAACGAGCATTTTTCTGAAGTAGGCCTAAAAGTAGCGAATTCATGTTCAAAAAAAATTACAAACAGTCAGCATTTCAATCCTCCCACTACTGCTAAAAAACAATGCAAAAGTAGTTCCATATTCTTTGAACCTGTGTCAATTGCTGAAATTGAATATTACATCAACTCCTTAAATGGAGGATCAGCGCCAGGATGGGATGGCCTTACTGCTGAGACTTTGAAAGAGATCTCGACCTTTGTTTCTAAGCCCTTGCAGCACATTTTCAATTTGAGTCTAAGCTCGGGGTCATTTCCCTCGTTACTAAAAAAGTCAATTATTTTCCCCCTATTCAAAAAAGGTGACAGAAAAATAGTTTCAAATTATCGACCCATATCCCTAACATCAAATGTGGCCAAAATTCTAGAAAAAATAATCAAAAAAAGAGTGCACAGTTTTTTAGAAAAACACAAAATTCTGTCAAAAAATCAATACGGATTTCGTGAAGGTATTAGTACTCAAAATGCTGTTGCTAATCTATCCAATTCTATATTGGAAGATATTAACGCATCTAGAAAACCTTTATTGTTGCTTTTAGATATTGAGAAGGCTTTTGACTCAGTGTCCCATAAAAAACTATTGGATAAGATGGAGAGTATTGGGGTGAGAGGTGTTGCCTTGGAATGGTTCAAAAGTTATCTTACTGACAGAAAACAAACTGTAAAAATCGAAGAATGCTTTAGTGAAGAGATACTATGCTCAAGTGGATTACCTCAGGGCACGGTTCTCTCCCCAATACTCTTCCTTATATATGTGAATGATTTATGTAATATAAAAGGCCTGGGAAAAATATTTTCCTTTGCTGATGATACAGCTCTCCTTATATCTGGAAAAACTTGGGAAGAAACGCACAAATTAGCTTCAAGCTCAATCACAAAAATATTCTACTGGCTTAGAGAAAATGATTTAAAAATGAATTTTGATAAGACAAACTATATGACCTTCTCAGCTAACTTAATTGGACAACCACAAGATCACCTACAAATGAAAATTCACAACAACCCTGAAAACGTAATTCGGTGCGAAACAAATGAGTGTCACACTTGTCACAATCTAAAAAAGGTGACCGATGCAAAATATTTAGGTGTTTACATCGACCAATACTTGAGATGGAATATTCATATTCAATATGTAAATAAAAGACTAAGAAGCCTAACATATTTTTTTAAGATCATAAGCAATTTTGCTTATTTTAAGCTGCTAAAACAGGCATACTATGCAATGGCTTATTCTCTACTGCAATATTGTATTATAGTTTATGGAAATTCTGCCAATACCCTTTTAAACCCGCTCGTAATAAGTCAAAAATACATTTTAAAAATTATAACGAAAAAACCATCGCAATATTCTTCCTCAAAACTATTTAAAGAAGCTAAAGTACTTAAGTTTCAAAATATTTATAAACTGGAGCTTATTAAATGGGTTATAAAAAATAGGCTGATAGAACAGAGGCGTGAATCTACATATAACACCCGAAGTGATTCAAAATTATTATTAAAAACGAAAAAAGGCAAAATCAGCAAATCTTACAACAATATTCAAAACAATAGTATTAAAGCATATAATGACCTACCAATGGTAATAAAAAAATTGGATAACGAAAAAACAACCCCATAAATCGGGCTTGTTAAAAGAGTAAAAATGTTTCTGATAAATAGCCAATAAGCCAATAAATCAATGCCTTTTCCTCTTCACTTGGACTATATAATTTTAATTATTTTCATTATTTACCTTATTCTTATTTATATTTTTATTTGTTTAATTGTTTATATACATATAAAGCTTTTCTTCTTCTTCTCCTCCCCTCCCTTTATTTCATTGATATTTTTTTTTTTCTTTTTTTTTCCCCCTTCTTCTCTCCTGCCGACAGACTCGTTTCGCCCGCCACAAGACTTAGTCTTAGAGGGCGAAACAGTTTATTCGTCATCCTTTATTTTTCATATTTTTCTCTTATTATTTGTAAAAAATTGTATATTGTCATTATCGTTTCTTTTTCTCTTTCATGTATTTTTTTATATTTTTTTATTGTATTTTTTGGATTTTTCATGAAAAAAAAAAAAAAAAAAAAAAAAAACTTAATAGGAACTAATTTTTGGCGAACCCAAAATTCTAGGGGGTGCTCATGAGGGGGGGGGGGGGGGGGGGGGTTTCTCCCCCCCCCCCAACTCAAAATTTTCAAATGGCAACTCCCATCTTGTGATACCTTGTTTGAAAGAACATAAAATTCTAAGACTTTGAGCGCAAACCGCAGGTCAATATTGTTTTTAGTTCTCGATGTATCGAAGGTCAAAGTTCGATTTGGACCCATTTTCAAAAAATCATTACTACTCGAAAAACTAGGAGTCCAAAATACTCTAAAAATAAATTTATTAAAAAAAAAAAAAAAAAAAAAAAAAAAAAAAAAAAAAAAAAAACGGCTCGGATACAATTGTAGTAAAAAAAATAGGCTTTAGAGCCCCCAAAAGTTTTTGACATTTTGGCCCCTCAGGGGTGGATATCTCAAAACTTCCGTGTGAAGACACCTACCGGTTGATACATCGATGAAAAGGGCATAAAAACTGAGCTTTTTTGCGCAAATCGGATGTCGATATCGTTTTTCACATTCGAGGTATCGAACTTTGTAAATCCAACTTTAACAATCAATATCTCAAATGTGAAAAACGATATCGACCTCCGATTTGCGCAAAAATGCTCAGTTTTTTTGCCCTTTTCATCGATGTATCACTCGGTAGGTGTCGCCACACGGAAGTTTTGAGATATCCCCCCCCGAGGGGCCAAAATGTCAAACACTTTTGGGGGCTCTAAAGCCTACTTTTGACTACAGTTGTCTCCAAGCCGCAACTTTTTTTGAAAATAAATTGATTTTTAGAGTATTTTGGACTCTTAGTTTTCTAAATTCCGATTTTTCAAAAAGTAGTAATGATTTTTTGAAAATGGGTCCAAATCGAACTTTGACCTTCGATTTATCGAAAACGAAAAACAATATTGACCTGCGGTTTGCGCTGGAAGTCTAAGAATTTTATGTTCTTTCAAACAAGGTATCACAAGATGGGAGTTGCCATTTGAAAATTTTGAGTTGGGGGAGCGAAACCCCTCTTCACGGGCGCCCCCTGGAATTTTTTGGTGCGCCAATAAGTAGTTCCTATTAAGTTAGAAACATTCCCTAAGTTTGGTTGTTTTATCTGCAGCCGTTCAAAAGTTATGAAGCCGTCCCGGGACTTTTCAGACACCCTGTTTATGGAATTCCATAACATTTTCCTTGTAGTTTCATGGAAAAATAATAACTCACGGAAATAGTGCCCACGCGAATTTCGGTCATGGAAATTCATGGAACACTTCAAATGAAAGTGTCTTAGCGTTTTTTGTTTTGTTTTGTTTAGAGTCCCTATATGTAGAGAGTTAAGACAAGAGGGTAGTCCACTTCTGATTGGTCGATGAATTTTAGGCTCTACGGACGCCGCCATTGGATGCGATTTTGCACTTTTGTTTTGTTTACCAACGGTCTTTTACAGACAAAAGAGATAATTTGCGACGAATCTGTTAATTTTAATCATAATGCACCACAAGAATGTCCATAAATCTCAAAAGAATCATTAAAAAGCGTTAATACATGTCGATCAACAAATGCAGGGAAAGAATACATCGTTTCAAACTTAGCGGAACTGTAATCTTTGCTGTGGAGCAAAACACAACAACGGCCTCAGAATGTAAACAAATGTGCGAAATCGCATCCAATGGCGGCGCCCATGATTTCTCTTGTCTTAACTCTCTACATATAGGGACTCTAGTTTTGTTTTGTTTTGTTTTGTTTTTTTTTGTGACAAAGACCGTCCAGGGGAGGGGCTTTCGTTACACCCTATGTATGATGTAATATATCTTAGGTTCATTCAGAGTGGCAGAGTCATACCTTTTTTGTGTTTTTTGAAGTCAGAGTACATGGCGAAGGCGGCGCCGACTGGGCCGTGCTCGTAAATGATCCGTTTTATTTTTTCTTCGTACGTCGGTGCCCATCCGAAGCTCCATGCTAAAATATTGAACGCGTATATACAGTGAAAGAAAAGATGAAAAACGAAGAGCTTTGACCAAAAATGAAACGAAAGCATTCCCTTTATCTATGGAAGATATAGTCGATCGCATTCCCTTTATCTGTGGTAGATATAGTCGATCGCATTCCCTTTATCTATGGAAGATATAGTCGATCGCATTCCCTTTATCTGTGGTAGATATAGTCGATCGTATTCCCTTTATCTATGGAAAATATAGTCGATCGCATTCCCTTTATCTATGGAAGATATAGTCGATCGCATTCCCTTTATCTATGGAAGATATAGTCAATCGCATTCGTATGATCCATTTTCTGATCCTCATGACGTAAATTGTATAAACTTTCTGTAAACTTTCATTCGAAATTGCAACATGAAAAAATGTGAAATTGCCTCTTTTCCGACTTGCTACGGCGCGCAGCGGCGCGTGCGGTGTGGTACCCATAATTTTATCATTCAAATCCGGCAATAAAATCTATGCTGGGAGGATTGAGCATAGTTTGCCTTCTGAAGAATCCATTCTTTTTTCACCATTGATTCCCCCTGTTGACGAAAGAATTGCACAGTCCAGTTCAGCAGTATGGTGCCTATACAACGCACACAATTATTTCAGGTCTATGAGATGCGTGTTTAAAGACTGTCTCTAAATGCACAGCCTATCCAGAGCACAGATTCAACCCAGATTCAATCTCGATTGGCGATCCGGCGGGGACCTCGCCGATTACCGATTGGGATTGAATCTGGATTCTGGGTGGATTGCCGATACAAGGAGCAGCTGAATTTAAGACGAACTGTCACCAGATTCTCAACCCGGATTAGCGAAGGATTGACAATCAGGTATCATTCTAAACTAGTCATCAAGATTCAATCGAGATCTGAAATGTGGATTCAATCAGAACTGTATCTCGCCACGTGTCATTAAATGTGATTAATGATCGGGGTAGAATCTGGATTCAGTTTGCATTCACATAGGATTGAGTATCCAGATTGAATTACGATTTTCGACAGTTACAATCCTGATAGCGAGCCAGACTCTATACCGGATCCAACACCGCTACGAATCAAACTAGTTTTGAAATCTAGATTAAAATCGGGCGCTAAATCGCTATTCAATCCGGACGGACGCGGGATTTTAAATCGCCCCGTGTCACTTAATGTAATCGATGATCAGGATAGAATTTGGATTGAATTTGAGGTGACGATCGGGATAGAATTTTGATTGAATCCGAGGAGTGACACGTAGCGCAGTACAGTACCGATTAATCCGGATTGAATCAGGATAGGAATTATCATGGCTTCAATCTGGATTGTTAATATGGATTATATCCAAGGCGAGCCATCCGGGTAGAAGAATCTGTCAGGAACTTTAAAGTGTGCAGTTAGGGGCTCGATTAAACAGTGTGCAGTTTGGAATCGACTTGTCGGCAAGGTACACGGACTTTATTTCCACTTCTTTTACGTCCATTTATCCTCTTTAATTTTGCAATCTCAGTGGCTCGTGAACCATCAAATATCATTTTTTTTCACTTAAACCGATGCAAAAGTATCGATTGTTAATAGGAGGTTCAATCGAACCTCCCAAGATTCGATTGTTTTCCATACGTTTGAATGGTGTAGAAATTGATACCTCGCTCTGCAGCAATTCCACTCGATCACGTTGGTTAATAAAACGAAACTTCGCCACACCAACAATGAACAACAATCCAAACTAGAGCTGCCAATTTGCGTAGATTTAATGACATTTTTAAATTTACCGATGATTCCACCGAAAATACGAAAACATTGATCTGTAATATTTTCTCAATCCGTGGAAACGCCGTTAATTAATTAAACTATCCGTAAGTTTTTAAAGTTATCGACGACTCTACCGGTTGAGAAAAGATAAAAGACGATAGTATTTTCGTTCATTAAAGTCATACACTGAACTAAACTCTGTAATCTTTTCTCAACCGGTGGAATCTTCGGTGAATTTCAAAATGCCATTAAATCTACGAAAATCGGCAGTTCTGATCCAAACCCAAAGTAGATAAAACAAGGTGTATGCAATGCGCGATATTCACAACTAGGGTCGTTTCGATCGCCAGTGGGCGATGACCTAGGCTGGTCAACTCCCATGTCGTTAATCTCATGGGAGAAAACTGGCTACGTAAGCTGGTCAATGCTGGTCAACGGAGTTTGAACATCCCGCTCTCTCGCAGGAATCAAACTGCACGTACCTGGTTTCATCTACCTTGATCCAAACCACACCATACCTTAAAATTGAGGTGTTGACTTACATTTGTGAGTGTCTGCGTCGAACTTCTTTTTGTATTTTTTGTTGGTGCAAGCTGTTGGACAGGTAGAATTTGTCGGAGTTATCGAGCTGCAGTTGGGCAAAGCACCCATCCCTGAATCCAAAACTATGTCACCTCTAATTCCACCGTGTAAACACGGCTCGTGCTCATACGGAACGCAACCCTGTGAAAGACGGAAACAGACATTCATTAAATTAGATCCCACCACTTGCATCACTGTCTTGGGTGACTCCAGCCCTCGCGAAAGGGAAGGGAAGGGGAGCAAACTAGGGATTTTCGCCGGGCGCAGGACGTTTTCGCACACTTATCCAAGTTTAGTCGTTTCCGCACACTTGAGCCGGAAGACATTTCCGCACACTTATTAAAGTTTTTCAATGAATCACTGCTTGGCAACAATGCTACACTGGTCCCTTGAATAACAAGGACCACATCGCCGAGTTCGGCTTTCACGACTCAAACGGTCCAGCGGGCCGATCATTTACTTTCAAAAGTCATCGCTATAGCCCTTTTTATCGAGCGAATTGCATTATAACGATATCGATTGATCATTTACTTTGCAATCCCATCGCTATACCGTTTTAAACGATTCGATCGTTAACTTCTTATCGACTGATCATTTACCTACTCGAGCATCGTTATACCTCCTCAAATCGATCGTTCTGTAAAGGTAGCTCTTGAGCTACCTTTATAAGTTATCGATCGAAAAAACTGACAGGAAGCAAGCGGCAAAACATCACGAAATCCACTCATGAACTCGCGCAATGCACCTAAAGAATAAGAAGTCAGTTTCTGATGGCACTAAATACATTTGAGTATTTTTTAATATTCCCGCTTTTCCACTACAATTAATTTACGTTGTTTATTCAGAGATGGCGCTGGGATCAACTAATCCAGTCGCATCGGTGAGCAGCAAAGATTACTTATACATACAGATATGGCATTAGCCCGAATTTTGTTAAGTTGACTCCGGCCGTGATACAACCGGGCATACAGAGGGGATCATAAAGATTACAGAGAAAAGATTACATTTTTCATGTTTGTCTGTTACAAAACTGTTCCGTATTCCACGCTCCACCGTTCACGTTCCGTGTTTGTTCGAGTTCCGCAAACAAACACAGGAAAAGTGGGAAACGTAATCTTTTCGAACCAGAATTCTGTAATCTTTATGATCCCCTCTGTATGCCCGGTTGTATCACAGCCGGCGTTTTATCCATTTTTCACTTAACACGGGCGAGATGGCTAATGCCATATCTGTATGTATAAGTAATCTTTGGTGAGCAGAGGGGGCCGGCAGAGTTCTCAGCTGACCGCGTAAACAGAGAACTGAGTAAACAACCGGACTTCAAGTGACAAATAATTCTTTTCTTTCTGCGTTCTTCAGAGAAGTAATTCATTTCAAATTATAATATGTGTGGAATAACATCCGTGTTTTTATTTCAGTCCCTCCGCTATTGGTTTATACCCGGGCCACCAACTTCTGTGTTGATTTCAATACTTAATTCGTGCGAATTTGCCTAAGTGCCTCGGCGTGTTCGTTACCCTAAA
>VMOF01000379.1:10058336-10135296 GCA_011764245.1 Trialeurodes vaporariorum
TTCCTTTTTTCTACAATACATGACTGGACTATCTTATTCAGCTCTGCTCCCAACGCAACGAACCGAGCTGTGGTTGAGTGGATTCAATTCACTCGTTCCGAATGCGAACGAATCACTACGCGCTAGACACACTCTGGTGAATGTGAACGAATTAGTTCTAACGAAATATCGAACGAATTTCCGAACGAATTAGAATGAATTAATTTCACTCATACTCATTACCTGCTTCTTGACCATCCCCATTGGCGGATACAGGGGGGGCGAAGGGGGCGATCGCCTTCCCCCGTTCGTCCCAAAAAGTGGGAAAAGAGGGGATACAAAGGGGAAAAGCAAGAGCAGAAACAAGAAAAGGGGGTTATTTAGGGGCAAAAATCCAAAATTCGCCCCCCCCGTTCTTGAGAGCTGGATCCGCCACTGACCATCCCCTCCCTTCACCAAAGTACCCCTCCCTTCACCAAAGTACCCCTCCCTTCACCAAAGTACCCCTGTTGATTGACTTAATATTGTACCGTAGGATCCGATGTACCTCCGAAGTATCAGTGATGCCTTTTGCACAGTTGTCTCTGATGCATAACACAATGTGTGTGTATAAATGACTACATAACATACTGCGTTTACACACGCATACATATAGGCAAATTATTTGTTACCGGAGTTGCGAGGTCCAAGCCACTAAAAAACAGTCCACGCTGCATTGTCAGCATATGGGAAGCGTGGCCAGTTTTGGTCCAAATGTGGACAAAACTGTTTAAACTGTTTTCAACACTGTTTGATACCAACTGGATTTATTTTGAAGCAGCCAAGAACTTGATTTTCGTGGGTATTCTACACAGCGTATTCTTACATTCTTGATTGATTAATTTATGTTTTGTAAATCGGTTATACAATTATTTTGGTCGTAATGATGTTGGTTTTGTTGCATAGAGTGCAGTTTTTTTTTTATTTATTTTTTCCCGTGTTCAGCCAGTTAAAGAACTAGATTGTTATTTGTTTCTTATTTTGAGACATTCACTTAAATAAATTCAATTTGCCGACCTCCTGTCTAACACATCTTTGAATCTTTGATTGCAAATTTTTAGAGAGGCTGGAGGCAAGCTGAGTTCTCTAATTTCTAAAGGGATTCATACCTACACTCATTTGAAATGTAAGTAGGTAATTTAATATTTGACTCATAATAAGTGAGCAATGAGACATGGGACATTGTAATTGGGAATCTTTATCTTGGAAATTTAAAGAAAAAAATCTGAAAAAATTAATGCGTCCATTCAATTCATTCAAATTTCTTTTCTCTGTGTCGGTGATTAAGAATTTTTAAAACCACATTTATTCTATTCATTTTTCATAAACACCCCCCCCCCCCCCAACCTCTCTACTCCTCTTTGAAGAGCTCACAGTTAAGTTTAATTTACATTTAATCACTTAAATACTTGAATTTGAGGCAGAAATCAGGTATTCAAGATGGTAGAATTCACCAAAAAGTCGATTCAGTGGCGTTTCCTGCAATGAGGCAACAATGTGTTCTCTCCATTCAAAAGGTTCTATTCGCAGGGTGTCAATTGAAAAAGAATCCTGGCTGAATATCTCGAGAACGGATCCAAATTTTGAAAAACGATGAAACACATGTCCGATTATTTCGAGGAGAACATTTTTCAAGGGGGTGCCGATTTCGGGGCGCCGCCCCCTGGGGGGATCCCAGGGGAAGTGCCCCCCTGAATTCAATACTTCAAATGAGGACCCTCATTTTTCTTAGATGATTTGAAGCAGGATAAAATTCTAAGACTTTTCGACAAAAAACCAAAAGTCGATATCCTTTTTCGTTTTCGATCAATCGAAGGCCAAAGTTTGATATGGACCCATTTTTAAAAATTCGTAACTCCCCATTGAATGATCCTACAAGAAACGTTGGGTCTAAAATGCTTTAAAGAGGAAGCAATTTTCAGAAAAAAATACGTTCTCTCCAAAAACTTTACTTGAAGGTCGCTTTTAAGCCCCTATTTTTTTAAAATGCCAAAATTTGCAGAGGCTGCAAAAAAGGAACGACTTCGAAATTTAGAAAATGTTTAACTATGGGTTTCATTAACCGTTTTCCCTGGCCACTAATTCTCACGCGCCCCGAAGGCGGGGGGGGATTTTTCAATTATCAAGAGTTTTGTCCCCCACCCCCACTTCCCGTGGGGGCCCGAAAATGGTTTTCTTTGCAATTAATGGAGCCCGCGTGCTTTGGAATTTTCTGAATTTTGAAGTCGTCTCTTGAAAGCTCGTGTATAAAGAGAAACGATTCAGCGCATATGAACAGTCAAAATATTGATTAGGGCTTAAGTTATGGGGCTTTAAAGGTTTTGACTTTAGGCTTCCCTCCCTCCATCTGCAGTGGATCAAAATTAAAGAACCAGGCGTGTTAAAACGTATCTTTCTGAAGGAGGTCTATCGACCCTGAATTTATGAGATTTTTGAGGATATCCCATTCCTGATGGGAGTTGGATAACCTCTTTCTGTTTTGCGTGGGTGCCACAACGCATGCCCTCAAACACCAAATAGCAAATAAATTGTAATGAAAAAAATTACAATCATATCATGGCACGCTTTACCAATACATAAATTGTATTGGAGATCCCCTGCTTTTTTTTTTTTTAATAAAAAAGAACCAAAAGTTTTCTCTTACATAATATTGCTCAATCTCACTAACCTTCATCAAACAAATAAAATTGAAAAATTCCAAAGATTGTCGGTAAGCTTCGCTTCCACATTTGGAACGAGCTCTACCACACTCAAACGTCAGGGAGAAACAACACATTATCAAAGAGGATCAGCTCTAAAGTCGTCCCGTTTTTTCTCCAACAGTGGAATGTTTTTGGATCTAAGGTCAGCTGGCCTTGTCCTGAGGTATTGAGTCGACAACGAGGGCCTCTATGAAAAGGTAGTTTCTGCCGCTGACGATCTTGAAGAGTCCTTTCTCTCCCCAATTCTTGTTGTAACTGTTGACCGCAAGCCAGTATCTGGTATCGCCTTCCTTTCCCCAACCGATCAGCTTGACCTTATGTATGGATTTGAAAACACCATCATTCGATCGCCAGTAAATGCCTGAAAACACATCGGTAAAACAATTAATTGAGAATGTGTCCTTTTTAGATTCTATTGGACGAACGAAAAAAGAGCATAGCTCCACATATATGGGAAAAATAGCAAAAAAAAATAATTAGACACTTTTTCGGTGAAAATTCTCATTTTTCCATTTTTGTCTCGTTTTTTACATGTGCTGTAACACCATAAGAAATCGCGGGAAAAGAAAACAAAATTATTTTTCAAAATGTTCAAAAAAATAAGAATTTTTTACTTCAATTGGATAAGAGCAAATGCCAGAAGCTTTGTAAAAATAATGAAATTGGGATTGAATTGCATACGGGGGCAAATTTTCCCCCTACCATGATTTCTTTTTTTTTAATGAATTATAATAAGTGCTGGTGGTCTTTTGAAAAATTGTTGAGCCCCTATTTATGTTTTCTTATAATGTGACACTGGTGATACAATTTGAAATAAATCAAAATATACATTAAAATGTCTGATATGGAGCTGTTTACATCATGTGACACCGGTGTCACACTATGCAGTGAAGGGTTATATAAGAACATTTGCGGGAAATGAAGCTATTTGAAAAAGAAACGGCGGGAAGTTTCCAAATTTTACAATATACAGTTTCACTATCAACCGCAAATAAACACAAACTGCACAAACTGTGTTTAGTGAAATTGTGACGTTTCAAAAAGTCCCACCTTTTCTTTTTTAAATTTCTGCTTCATTACCCGAAATTGCTTTTATTTATTTGAAAAATTAGTAGCTAGTGAAGTTGTTTCTTTTCGTAGCCACCTTTTATTTCCACTCCTAATGTTTTCTGCGAAGAGTGTACGTTTTCTGCTTTTGTCGGCCATCTTGCCTGCAGTGATTTTGAACAGCGCGCCACTGAATTCGTGGCGGGAAGTCAGATGAGCATACCTCTTTCTCTCTCTATAACCTTGGGTGAGTCCAACCTCAACAACGCATCGATTTCTTTGAAATTGATGTGCCTGATTCCCGCTGAAATTCAGTAATCAAATAATGTTAGGTCCCGAGCGTAACTTACGCAAGATCATGAGACCGTGCGTAAGTTCTCTGATTGGTCGAAACCGCACGTAAGTCTCGTAAGATGCACGAAATTCAATGCTCGGGACCTAACATAATTTGGCCCCATCTCTACAGATTTCTTAAAGGAATCGAGTCCCATTTGCCCAATCCTGGTAGGATATGGATACATTCCAAACACATTATATCACATAGACGGAGTAAATTGTGTGTATATCCCTGGTAACAGTGTTCTATAAATTTCCATGACCGAAATTCCGTGGGCAATTAATATTTTTCCCTAAAATTCCATGGCATTCCTTGGGCAAAAATTATTTTTCCATACGATTTTATGGAGTTCCGTGGGCCGTATACAGGGTGCATGGAAAGTCCCGGGACGGCTTCATAACTTTTGAACGGCTGCAGATAAATCAATCAAACTTAGGGAATGTTTATAACAATAACGGAAAGAACGGCAATACTCTCGAAACAAATACAACTAAAATCTGCACAATTTTAAACGAGCATTTTTCTGAAGTAGGCCTAAAAGTAGCGAATTCATGTTCAAAAAAAATTACAAACAGTCAGCATTTCAATCCTCCCACTACTGCTAAAAAACAATGCAAAAGTAGTTCCATATTCTTTGAACCTGTGTCAATTGCTGAAATTGAATATTACATCAACTCCTTAAATGGAGGATCAGCGCCAGGATGGGATGGCCTTACTGCTGAGACTTTGAAAGAGATCTCGACCTTTGTTTCTAAGCCCTTGCAGCACATTTTCAATTTGAGTCTAAGCTCGGGGTCATTTCCCTCGTTACTAAAAAAGTCAATTTTTTTCCCCCCTATTCAAAAAAGGTGACAGAAAAATAGTTTCAAATTATCGACCCATATCCCTAACATCAAATGTGGCCAAAATTCTAAAAAAAATAATCAAAAAAAGAGTGCACAGTTTTTTAGAAAAACACAAAATTCTGTCAAAAAATCAATACGGATTTCGTGAAGGTATTAGTACTCAAAATGCTGTTGCTAATCTATCCAATTCTATATTGGAAGATATTAACGCATCTAGAAAACCTTTATTGTTGCTTTTAGATATTGAGAAGGCTTTTGACTCAGTGTCCCATAAAAAACTATTGGATAAGATGGAGAGTATTGGGGTGAGAGGTGTTGCCTTGGAATGGTTCAAAAGTTATCTTACTGACAGAAAACAAACTGTAAAAATCGAAGAATGCTTTAGTGAAGAGATACTATGCTCAAGTGGATTACCTCAGGGCACGGTTCTCTCCCCAATACTCTTCCTTATATATGTGAATGATTTATGTAATATAAAAGGCCTGGGAAAAATATTTTCCTTTGCTGATGATACAGCTCTCCTTATATCTGGAAAAACTTGGGAAGAAACGCACAAATTAGCTTCAAGCTCAATCACAAAAAAATTCTACTGGCTTAGAGAAAATGATTTAAAAATGAATTTTGATAAGACAAACTATATGACCTTCTCAGCTAACTTAATTGGACAACCACAAGATCACCTACAAATGAAAATTCACAACAACCCTGAAAACGTAATTCGGTGCGAAACAAATGAGTGTCACACTTGTCACAATCTAAAAAAGGTGACCGATGCAAAATATTTAGGTGTTTACATCGACCAATACTTGAGATGGAATATTCATATTCAATATGTAAATAAAAGACTAAGAAGCCTAACATATTTTTTTTAAAATCATAAGCAATTTTGCTTATTTTAAGCTGCTAAAACAGGCATACTATGCAATGGCTTATTCTCTACTGCAATATTGTATTATAGTTTATGGAAATTCTGCCAATACCCTTTTAAACCCGCTCGTAATAAGTCAAAAATACATTTTAAAAATTATAACGAAAAAAACCCTCGCAATATTCTTCCTCAAAACTATTTAAAGAAGCTAAAGTACTTAAGTTTCAAAATATTTATAAACTGGAGCTTATTAAATGGGTTATAAAAAATAGGCTGATAGAACAGAGGCGTGAATCTACATATAACACCCGAAGTGATTCAAAATTATTATTAAAAACGAAAAAAGGCAAAATCAGCAAATCTTACAACAATATTCAAAACAATAGTATTAAAGCATATAATGACCTACCAATGGTAATAAAAAAAATTTGGGTAACGAAAAAACAACCCCATAAATCGGGCTTGTTAAAAGAGTAAAAATGTTTCTGATAAATAGCCAATAAGCCAATAAATCAATGCCTTTTCCTCTTCACTTGGACTATATAATTTTAATTATTTTCATTATTTACCTTATTCTTATTTATATTTTTATTTGTTTAATTGTTTATATACATATAAAGCTTTTCTTCTTCTTCTCCTCCCCTCCCTTTATTTCATTGATATTTTTTTTTTTTTTTTTTTTTCCCCCCTTTTTCTCTCCTGCCGACAGACTCGTTTCGCCCGCCACAAGACTTAGTCTTAGAGGGCGAAACAGTTTATTCGTCATCCTTTATTTTTCATATTTTTCTCTTATTATTTGTAAAAAATTGTATATTGTCATTATCGTTTCTTTTTCTCTTTCATGTATTTTTTTATATTTTTTTATTGTATTTTTTGGATTTTTCATGAAAAAAAAAAAAAAAAAAAAAAAAAAAAATTAATAGGAACTAATTTTTGGCGAACCCAAAATTCTAGGGGGTGCTCATGAGGGGGGGGGGGGGGGGGGGGGGGGTTTCTCCCCCCCCCCCAACTCAAAATTTTCAAATGGCAACTCCCATCTTGTGATACCTTGTTTGAAAGAACATAAAATTCTAAGACTTTGAGCGCAAACCGCAGGTCAATATTGTTTTTAGTTCTCGATGTATCGAAGGTCAAAGTTCGATTTGGACCCATTTTCAAAAAATCATTACTACTCGAAAAACTAGGAGTCCAAAATACTCTAAAAATAAATTTATTAAAAAAAAAAAAAAAAAAAAAAAAAAAAAAAAAAAAAAAAAAAAAAACGGCTCGGATACAATTGTAGTAAAAAAAATAGGCTTTAGAGCCCCCAAAATTTTTTGACATTTTGGCCCCTCAGGGGTGGATATCTCAAAACTTCCGTGTGAAGACACCTACCGGTTGATACATCGATGAAAAGGGCATAAAAACTGAGCTTTTTTGCGCAAATCGGATGTCGATATCGTTTTTCACATTCGAGGTATCGAACTTTGTAAATCCAACTTTAACAATCAATATCTCAAATGTGAAAAACGATATCGACCTCCGATTTGCGCAAAAATGCTCAGTTTTTTTGCCCTTTTCATCGATGTATCACTCGGTAGGTGTCGCCACACGGAAGTTTTGAGATATCCCCCCTGAGGGGCCAAAATGTCAAACACTTTTGGGGGCTCTAAAGCCTACTTTTGACTACAGTTGTCTCCAAGCCGCAACTTTTTTTTAAAATAAATTGATTTTTAGAGTATTTTGGACTCTTAGTTTTCTAAATTCCGATTTTTCAAAAAGTAGTAATGATTTTTTGAAAATGGGTCCAAATCGAACTTTGACCTTCGATTTATCGAAAACGAAAAACAATATTGACCTGCGGTTTGCGCTGGAAGTCTAAGAATTTTATGTTCTTTCAAACAAGGTATCACAAGATGGGAGTTGCCATTTGAAAATTTTGAGTTGGGGGAGCGAAACCCCTCTTCACGGGCGCCCCCTGGAATTTTTGGTGCGCCAATAAGTAGTTCCTATTAAGTTAGAAACATTCCCTAAGTTTGGTTGTTTTATCTGCAGCCGTTCAAAAGTTATGAAGCCGTCCCGGGACTTTTCAGACACCCTGTTTATGGAATTCCATAACATTTTCCTTGTAGTTTCATGGAAAAATAATAACTCACGGAAATAGTGCCCACGCGAATTTCGGTCATGGAAATTCATGGAACACTTCAAATGAAAGTGTCTTAGCGTTTTTTGTTTTGTTTTGTTTAGAGTCCCTATATGTAGAGAGTTAAGACAAGAGGGTAGTCCACTTCTGATTGGTCGATGAATTTTAGGCTCTACGGACGCCGCCATTGGATGCGATTTTGCACTTTTGTTTTGTTTACCAACGGTCTTTTACAGACAAAAGAGATAATTTGCGACGAATCTGTTAATTTTAATCATAATGCACCACAAGAATGTCCATAAATCTCAAAAGAATCATTAAAAAGCGTTAATACATGTCGATCAACAAATGCAGGGAAAGAATACATCGTTTCAAACTTAGCGGAACTGTAATCTTTGCTGTGGAGCAAAACACAACAACGGCCTCAGAATGTAAACAAATGTGCGAAATCGCATCCAATGGCGGCGCCCATGATTTCTCTTGTCTTAACTCTCTACATATAGGGACTCTAGTTTTGTTTTGTTTTGTTTTTTTTTTTTGTGACAAAGACCGTCCAGGGGAGGGGCTTTCGTTACACCCTATGTATGATGTAATATATCTTAGGTTCATTCAGAGTGGCAGAGTCATACCTTTTTTGTGTTTTTTGAAGTCAGAGTACATGGCGAAGGCGGCGCCGACTGGGCCGTGCTCGTAAATGATCCGTTTTATTTTTTCTTCGTACGTCGGTGCCCATCCGAAGCTCCATGCTAAAATATTGAACGCGTATATACAGTGAAAGAAAAGATGAAAAACGAAGAGCTTTGACCAAAAATGAAACGAAAGCATTCCCTTTATCTATGGAAGATATAGTCGATCGCATTCCCTTTATCTGTGGTAGATATAGTCGATCGCATTCCCTTTATCTATGGAAGATATAGTCGATCGCATTCCCTTTATCTGTGGTAGATATAGTCGATCGTATTCCCTTTATCTATGGAAAATATAGTCGATCGCATTCCCTTTATCTATGGAAGATATAGTCGATCGCATTCCCTTTATCTATGGAAGATATAGTCAATCGCATTCGTATGATCCATTTTC
The DNA here is from genome assembly GCA_011764245.1 of Trialeurodes vaporariorum. NCBI lineage: Eukaryota > Metazoa > Arthropoda > Insecta > Hemiptera > Aleyrodidae > Trialeurodes > Trialeurodes vaporariorum. Next base: position 10,067,356 of record VMOF01000379.1, read on the forward strand.
TGATCCTCATGACGTAAATTGTATAAACTTTCTGTAAACTTTCATTCGAAATTGCAACATGAAAAAATGTGAAATTGCCTCTTTTCCGACTTGCTACGGCGCGCAGCGGCGCGTGCGGTGTGGTACCCATAATTTTATCATTCAAATCCGGCAATAAAATCTATGCTGGGAGGATTGAGCATAGTTTGCCTTCTGAAGAATCCATTCTTTTTTCACCATTGATTCCCCCTGTTGACGAAAGAATTGCACAGTCCAGTTCAGCAGTATGGTGCCTATACAACGCACACAATTATTTCAGGTCTATGAGATGCGTGTTTAAAGACTGTCTCTAAATGCACAGCCTATCCAGAGCACAGATTCAACCCAGATTCAATCTCGATTGGCGATCCGGCGGGGACCTCGCCGATTACCGATTGGGATTGAATCTGGATTCTGGGTGGATTGCCGATACAAGGAGCAGCTGAATTTAAGACGAACTGTCACCAGATTCTCAACCCGGATTAGCGAAGGATTGACAATCAGGTATCATTCTAAACTAGTCATCAAGATTCAATCGAGATCTGAAATGTGGATTCAATCAGAACTGTATCTCGCCACGTGTCATTAAATGTGATTAATGATCGGGGTAGAATCTGGATTCAGTTTGCATTCACATAGGATTGAGTATCCAGATTGAATTACGATTTTCGACAGTTACAATCCTGATAGCGAGCCAGACTCTATACCGGATCCAACACCGCTACGAATCAAACTAGTTTTGAAATCTAGATTAAAATCGGGCGCTAAATCGCTATTCAATCCGGACGGACGCGGGATTTTAAATCGCCCCGTGTCACTTAATGTAATCGATGATCAGGATAGAATTTGGATTGAATTTGAGGTGACGATCGGGATAGAATTTTGATTGAATCCGAGGAGTGACACGTAGCGCAGTACAGTACCGATTAATCCGGATTGAATCAGGATAGGAATTATCATGGCTTCAATCTGGATTGTTAATATGGATTATATCCAAGGCGAGCCATCCGGGTAGAAGAATCTGTCAGGAACTTTAAAGTGTGCAGTTAGGGGCTCGATTAAACAGTGTGCAGTTTGGAATCGACTTGTCGGCAAGGTACACGGACTTTATTTCCACTTCTTTTACGTCCATTTATCCTCTTTAATTTTGCAATCTCAGTGGCTCGTGAACCATCAAATATCATTTTTTTTCACTTAAACCGATGCAAAAGTATCGATTGTTAATAGGAGGTTCAATCGAACCTCCCAAGATTCGATTGTTTTCCATACGTTTGAATGGTGTAGAAATTGATACCTCGCTCTGCAGCAATTCCACTCGATCACGTTGGTTAATAAACGAAACTTCGCCACACCAACAATGAACAACAATCCAAACTAGAGCTGCCAATTTGCGTAGATTTAATGACATTTTTAAATTTACCGATGATTCCACCGAAAATACGAAAACATTGATCTGTAATATTTTCTCAATCCGTGGAAACGCCGTTAATTAATTAAACTATCCGTAAGTTTTTAAAGTTATCGACGACTCTACCGGTTGAGAAAAGATAAAAGACGATAGTATTTTCGTTCATTAAAGTCATACACTGAACTAAACTCTGTAATCTTTTCTCAACCGGTGGAATCTTCGGTGAATTTCAAAATGCCATTAAATCTACGAAAATCGGCAGTTCTGATCCAAACCCAAAGTAGATAAAACAAGGTGTATGCAATGCGCGATATTCACAACTAGGGTCGTTTCGATCGCCAGTGGGCGATGACCTAGGCTGGTCAACTCCCATGTCGTTAATCTCATGGGAGAAAACTGGCTACGTAAGCTGGTCAATGCTGGTCAACGGAGTTTGAACATCCCGCTCTCTCGCAGGAATCAAACTGCACGTACCTGGTTTCATCTACCTTGATCCAAACCACACCATACCTTAAAATTGAGGTGTTGACTTACATTTGTGAGTGTCTGCGTCGAACTTCTTTTTGTATTTTTTGTTGGTGCAAGCTGTTGGACAGGTAGAATTTGTCGGATTTATCGAGCTGCAGTTGGGCAAAGCACCCATCCCTGAATCCAAAACTATGTCACCTCTAATTCCACCGTGTAAACACGGCTCGTGCTCATACGGAACGCAACCCTGTGAAAGACGGAAACAGACATTCATTAAATTAGATCCCACCACTTGCATCACTGTCTTGGGTGACTCCAGCCCTCGCAAAAGGGGAAGGGAAGGGGAGCAAACTAGGGATTTTCGCCGGGCGCAGGACGTTTTCGCACACTTATCCAAGTTTAGTCGTTTCCGCACACTTGAGCCGGAAGACATTTCCGCACACTTATTAAAGTTTTTCAATGAATCACTGCTTGGCAACAATGCTACACTGGTCCCTTGAATAACAAGGACCACATCGCCGAGTTCGGCTTTCACGACTCAAACGGTCCAGCGGGCCGATCATTTACTTTCAAAAGTCATCGCTATACCCCTTTTTTATCGAGCGAATTGCATTATAACGATATCGATTGATCATTTACTTTGCAATCCCATCGCTATACCGTTTTAAACGATTCGATCGTTAACTTCTTATCGACTGATCATTTACCTACTCGAGCATCGTTATACCTCCTCAAATCGATCGTTCTGTAAAGGTAGCTCTTGAGCTACCTTTATAAGTTATCGATCGAAAAAACTGACAGGAAGCAAGCGGCAAAACATCACGAAATCCACTCATGAACTCGCGCAATGCACCTAAAGAATAAGAAGTCAGTTTCTGATGGCACTAAATACATTTGAGTATTTTTTAATATTCCCGCTTTTCCACTACAATTAATTTACGTTGTTTATTCAGAGATGGCGCTGGGATCAACTAATCCAGTCGCATCGGTGAGCAGCAAAGATTACTTATACATACAGATATGGCATTAGCCCGAATTTTGTTAAGTTGACTCCGGCCGTGATACAACCGGGCATACAGAGGGGATCATAAAGATTACAGAGAAAAGATTACATTTTTCATGTTTGTCTGTTACAAAACTGTTCCGTATTCCACGCTCCACCGTTCACGTTCCGTGTTTGTTCGAGTTCCGCAAACAAAACAGGAAAAGTGGGAAACGTAATCTTTTCGAACCAGAATTCTGTAATCTTTATGATCCCCTCTGTATGCCCGGTTGTATCACAGCCGGCGTTTTATCCATTTTTCACTTAACACGGGCAAATGGCTAATGCCATATCTGTATGTATAAGTAATCTTTGGTGAGCAGAGGGGGCCGGCAGAGTTCTCAGCTGACCGCGTAAACAGAGAACTGAGTAAACAACCGGACTTCAAGTGACAAATAATTCTTTTCTTTCTGCGTTCTTCAGAGAAGTAATTCATTTCAAATTATAATATGTGTGGAATAACATCCGTGTTTTATTTCAGTCCCTCCGCTATTGGTTTATACCCGGGCCACCAACTTCTGTGTTGATTTCAATACTTAATTCGTGCGAATTTGCCTAAGTGCCTCGGCGTGTTCGTTACCCTAAATACTTTTTCTCATGCCACTCACAACATTCGACGGAAATTGAACTATTTAGGAAGCTCACATCAGCATTCCTGCGGTTAGAAAAAGTGTCCGTAATTTAGATGGTTTCAGACGGATTCTGTGCTAGTTGTGTCAGTGCTCACATCATGTAATTTTTAAAGTCTCTGCTTTTCAGTGATTTTCGTGCAATCTGTGGCTCTTCTTACAAGTTTTTTTCACACCCCTACAGTGTATAGTTGGGTCTTAAAGTATACTCTAGTCTCATTCTCGTTGCATCCTTAACATGTTTACCTTTGATTTAATTGTTCTGAGACAAAGTTTGTGTAGGTAGTTTTGTCTGCAGTAATGCCAGTAAAACCTAAAATGACAGAAACATTTTCCGTTCCCATTTCAATCTGGGCTGGTTGTGAGTCTTTTCTTACTTCTCAAGTGTGTTGTCCTAATGTTTATTAGTCGCTCGAGTCTAAGAAAAGTTTTTCAGCAGTCGCAGCATCCATCGGTAACACTTCTATCTGAATTAGCAGAGCGCTTGTAAGGATTGTGAAGGTAAGTGAGAGGTAAGTACCTTTCTTTGGTGTCTTCATTAGATTATAACTGTGTACTTTACCTGCAAATCATCTCTCAAACCTCTTTTAACTAGCAGACCATTTTCAAAGCATCAGCGGTGGGAGTTTATCGGACCAAAATTAAATCGGTTAGGCAGGTACATTTAACGCGATACCAGACTCAAAGAAATTTTTGGGTTTCCAAAGACTGATAATTTCTTTGATTAATCTGTAATCTCTTCACATTCCACTCAACCTACTCTCATTTACTTGAGTGCTGACCTGCCTCCTTGAGAAAGCTGTGTAACTATGATTTTTTAGGTGGTAGGTACTTACCTACCTTTGAATTTTAATAACTTAAGCTCAAATTACATTTAAAGACATGATGAAATGTTTCATCGGCAGAGGTTTTCCTTCACCCACTTGCAAGTATTTTTTTCTGTGTTCTTTGCTAAATAAATTACACTTTATAGCTTTCAAGTAGATGTTCCTTGAAAATTTACAAATATAACTAAGGCTGTGGTAAACTGTATTTATTTTTCATTGATGTTTTGAGTGTTTACAATTTTAAATTTTTAAGGAATGAGCCAAGAGCAATAGTTTTTTATTAATACTAAAGGAAGAAAGCAAGAATTCAGTAACGTTTTGGATAAGTGAAGAATGACATGTCATCAACCTACTTTTCTGTCACAATAGCTTAAACAAACGTCCTATTGCCTGCTTTTTAGTATAGTGTTAGGCTCTGAAAGGATAGCTCCAAACTGGCTCCTCTGTGCAGTCAAATGAATACTTGAATCTCATTGTCAGTTGAAGTCTCAGGAGGCTTCAAAATCTTGATTCTATTGTTATTAAATACTGATACAGCTCACATCTAAACTCTACAATCTCAATTTTACTCTAAGTGACTCAAGTTGTCTCCTGCCTTCCTATAAAAGGTGGATCTGTGATTCGTTCGGTGCCTGTGCATCACTTATCATGAAGGTATCTTATATGGCTCTCAGAGAATGTTCTGAAAAAAGCAATATTTTTGCTTCCTTACTTTCTTCCTCTCAATCCTTTTCTCTTTCAGAGATGGTGTAAAATTAAGCTTTTTTTTTTTCATTCTTTTGTGATCTCTTGAAATGACAAAATGTTTTTTTCGGTTGGTTCTATTATCTAACAGACTGACCGGCTATCTTGACTGGGTTTTTTGGTTGTAAGTGAAAGCCTCATAGCATTTCTTTATGCATCCCTTAAAATTTTTAAAAGGTAAGAAGTCTCCTAGGGGCCATTCTTGTTTTTCAAACTTATAATTTCTAAGGAAGTCTAGAGCAAAAAAGAGTCTTCTGCAGATATCTATTTACTTGCAAGAGACAAAATGGTACCTGCAGATTGAGAAAAAAAATTTTAAAACTGCAAAAAGGAAATCAATCATTGCAGAAGCAAGAATTAAGACAAAGCTCTATTCTGCAGTCTACTCCATTTCACCTCACTTCATTGCCGGATACAGGGGGGGGGGCGAAGGGGCGGTCGCCCCCCCCTTTGGCTCAAAAAAAGGGAAAAAAAAGGGGGGAGGAAGGGGAAAAGCAAGAGCGAAAGCAAGAGGAGGGGGTCCTATACGGGCGAAAATCCCATAATCGCCCCCCCCCCCTTCGCGAGGGCTGGATCCGCCACTGCCTCACTTATAATATGTCAGAATATTTTAGGCGTTACATTTGTCGCGACACCTCTTACAGTCTGTCTACTTTTGCCTTACAATTATTATGACAATTCTTTCAGTCATTCTCCACTTATCCAAGGCTTTACTGAATTCTTGCTTTCTTCCATTAGTATTAATGAAAAACTATTGCTCTTGGCTTATTCCTTCAAAATTAAAATTGTAAACACTCAAAACATCAATGAAAAATAAATACAGTTTACCACAGCCTTAGTTATATTTTTAAATTTTCAAGGAACATCTACTTGAAAGCTATAAAGTGTAATTTATTCAGCAAAGAACACAGTAAAAAATACTTGCAAGTGGGTGAAGGAAAAACCTCTGCCGATGAAACATTTCATCATGTCTTTAAATGTAATTTGAGCTTAAGTTATTAAAATTCAAAGGTAGGTAAGTACCTACCGCCTAAAAAATCATAGTTACACAGCTTTCTCAAGGAGGCAGGTCAGCACTCAAGTAAATGAGAGTAGGTTGAGTGGAATGTGAAGAGATTACAGATTAATCAAAGAAATTATCAGTCTTTGGAAACCAAAATTGCTTTGAGTCTGGTATCGCGTTAAATGTACCTGCCTAACCGATTTAATTTTGGTCCGATAAACTCCCACCGCTGATGCTTTGAAAATGGTCTGCTAGTTAAAAGAGGTTTGAGAGGTGATTTGCAGGTAAAGTACACAGTTATAATCTAATGAAGACACCAAAGAAAGGTACTTACCTCTCACTTACCTTCACAATCCTTACAAACGCTCTGCTAATTCAGATAGAAGTGTTACCGATGGAAGCTGCGACTGCTGAAAAACTTTTCTTAGACTCGAGCGACTAATAAACATTAGGACAACACACTTGAGAAGTAAGAAAAGACTCACAACCAGCCACAGATTGAAATGGGAACGGAAAATGTTTCTGTCATTTTAGGTTTTACTGGCATTACTGTAGACAACACTACCTACACAAACTTTGTCTCAGAACAATTAAATCAAAGGTAAACATGTTAAGGATGCAACGAGAATGAGACTAGAGTATACTTTAAGACCCAACTATACACTGTAGGGGTGTGAAAAAATACTTGTAAGAAGAGCCACAGATTGCACGAAAATCACTGAAAAGCAGAGACTTTAAAATATTACATGATGTGAGCACTGACACAACTAGCACAGAATCCGTCTGAAACCATCTAAATTACGGACACTTTTTCTAACCGCAGGAATGCTGATGTGAGCTTCCTAAATAGTTCAATTTCCGTCGAATGTTGGGAGAAGCATGCATGATTACCAGTAATTGAGCTGGAAAATGATTCAAATGAAACGAACACACAAGAGTCATATAGTATCTACGCATTTTCGCACGAAAAGTAGAAATCAACACAGAAGTTGCAGGGGGCCGGTGGATAAACTAATTACTGACGGAAACGTATAAACACGGACACTATTTCTTACATATCATAGAATAAAGCTAATTCGACGCTCGAAGAACAAATGCAGATAGTAACACAACATCTCCATCCCCCACAAACAATAACAAACAATAATAATAAACAGCTGTGTCTGTGGGTGAGATTAGCACTTGCTCTTCATTCTGCCGCGTGAAATTCAAAAACACGAACTGCGCTGTGATTGGTCACTTTCGTAAGCGAGCAGAGAAACTGCATCGATTGCATCGTTATACCTCTCGATCGAATCGATCGAGAGCCCCGTTTAGATCTATCGAGCGATGGTGGCCATAGCAAGTATATGATCACCCGTTAACAATCGATGAGCAGTGCATCGCTCGATATGAAGCGTATCGATTGCTATAACGATGAAAGTAAATGATCGGCCCGCAGATAGGTGCAATCAAAATATGATAAGATGCGATGATCCGCACGAGATGTCCTATACCTTTCTCCCTGATGAAAATGGAGGTCAGTATCGGGCCAATATCGCGTCGCGTGCCATGTCGTGTCACACTTTTAAAGGACACCGCGCTTTGTTTATGGGAACTGGCTCCCAGTCAAATTTTATGCAATTGAAATATGTTGCGTAAGAGTGTCTCCTGAAAAAAAGCTCTCACGGGCGGAAAAAAAATAATGACAGGATTTCGAGATATTCGCGTCTAAAGTTGGGACTATTTGCCAAGTGCTTCGTATTCTCGTACGTAGCAGGCCGCTTAACTACTACACCAACTAAAAACCTTCTCGGTCGAATCGCCCGACTCAGCGCACATTGATAGAACTACTTCCTTTTGCTGTCCCTCCCAACTGCTTATTTGTTTACCCCACACCTACAACTGCTCTGCCTCGACGGGGTTAATGTAGGTAAGTAATCAGTTGAGGGAGTGGTCAAGATGAAGCATGGCCCTCGAGGCAGAGCAGTGGCAGTAGGGTAAACAAATAAGCAGTTGGGAGGGACTACAAAAGGAAGTAGTTCTATCAATGCGCGCTGAGTCGGGCGATTCAACCGAGAAGGTTTCCAGTTGGCGTAGTAGTTGAGCGGCCTGCTACGTACGAGAATACGAAGCACCCGGCAAATAGTCCCCAACTTTAGACGCGAATATCTCGAAATCCTGTCATTATTTTTTTTCCGCCCGTGAGAGCTTTTTCTCAGGAGACACTTTTACGCAACATATTTCAATTGCAAAAAAATTGACTGGGAGCCAGTTCCCGTAAGCAAAGCGCGGTGTCCTTTTTAGTAGTTTTAATGTGTTAGCTTTTTATTGTTTTAACTATGCTAATTATTTTATAGTTTTATATCCTTGTCGATTATGTTCCGAGTAATAGAAAGTAATCGCGGAAACAAATTACTGCTATACAACGGTTACAAATTTCGGAATTTTAGAGTAAGCAAGAGTGCGATAACGGAGGTGTTCATCTAATAAAAACTTCTTTTTTCGAATAAATTTGGTCGGTTTTGCACGTTATGGGGCTGCACTTTCATTACATGTATGTTATGTATGATTCAGTGTATTTTGGCAAAGCACATAAGCACAATACAGTGATGTCACGCTGCGACTCGTAAAAGAACCTTTTTCTAGAATGTGTGCGGAAACGTCTTCCGGCCAAAGTGTGCGGAAATGACCTTACCTAAAAAAGTGTGCGGAAACGTCTGCCTGCCTTTTTGCCTCCTGGTGACGTACACTTCTTATCTTTTATCCCTCTCGTTTCCCCCCAGTTTTTCTCCTTTTTTGGCTAAGTGAGGAGGAGGAGGGAGATTTGCCCCTTCACCTGCCCCCTGTATCCGCCAATGACTGCTGTAAGGAAGAACTTAAATCGTAATGATTTTACTAGATTTTTTGTTTATTTTATTTTTTTTATTTTTTATTTTTATTTTTTAATCAAACTTACTTGAGTTGGGCAAATCTTAATCTCGAACAGAAAGGGTGTAGGGGATCACAAAAATACCCTGTATTAATTATTCATTCATTATCCTCACAATATTCCCACGTGCCGATCGCAAATTTCATTATTTCCATCTCATTGTAAGTTCTTGGAAAGTGGGGCTCTTGCAAATTTTTTCTGTGATCAAATAAATAGTGCAATCTGATGTATAGACTAGCAAAAATCACGAAAATCACACTAAGAAGGTTAAAATTCAGTAAGAAACTCACATAATTGCCATAAGGGCAAGTTTTTACTGACGGTTCAACGCATGTATCATAGGAGATGATTCCTGTCTATTAAATTATGTCACTTTTTCTACTGAAACACAGAGATATGTCTCAATTTATATGTGGATCTCCCATCATATCTGCGTCTCTCCGCCATTAAACCCGATTCTGAGAGTGAATTTGTGATCTTTGAGTGTACTTATCGTCATTTTTACAGTTTGCAAGAATCCGCACTCTTCAATCCTGTATAGCAAAAGTTTGCAAGAGCCCCATTGATTCATAGTGTATAGAAATACCACTTCGTTGACAGGGATATTGAGAGAGAACAATGTACGAATATTTTGGGAAAGTTATTGTGTGAGGCTATTCAAGAATAAAATTTTTTCTAACACAGAGAGGCTAGGTTTTTTTTTTTTGTATATTCAAAGCACCGAAAGGGGACAGGCTTTTTGGGGATTTTAAGGTGCAAAACATCTTGGTTTCAATCACAAGTAATTTTTTTTGTTGAAAAGCCACACAGAATAACTCTACACCATTTTTTTCCCCTTTGAGGCACGGGTTAAAATTATTTCCCGCCGAAGTCCTTGAATGAGGCGTGTTTTTTTTTATCAGCATCCAAGCATCTTTTAACAGAATAACTAAATTGATTTTCAAAAATGGTCCAAATAAGCAAGACCCGGCTGTCCTACTAAAAATGACCAGTTGACATCTGCCTGATGTCAACTGATGTCAACTGGTCAGGGGAGGGGGGAGCTTTAATTGGATGTCCCAGTAAAGTTGACCAAAGTTGCCTCGTTGTTGTTGAGACCCAAGTCGACCAATAGTATGCAGCCATTTTTTCTTAGTTTAAAAAATAAAAATCCTATATTATATTTGTAAGAACCCTATATTAAATTTGTAAGAATGAAGCTAAGTTCTCAGAGAACCGTTGCACCGTTCGGGAGTAGGGTTGCCATCTCTGAAAATGAAAAAGCCGGACATTTTTCGTAAAAAAGCAGGACATTTAGTAAAAAAGCAGGACACTTTCTGTTTTTCGGATTTTTATGAATTTTTAAGTTTTTTTTAAGTTGTAAGAGATATTTCGTGAAAAATGATAACGCGAGTTCCTTTAAAATGAATGCTGTTTATTATAAAAACTTAAAAACTAACATAAAACGTTATAAAATTTAAACATTTTCAGTGCTGTACTTGGTTTTACTTGCTACTAGGCTTAAAATTGATTCATTTTCTAATACGTAGGAATAAAAGTTTTCACATGTGACATTTTTATAATTATACTGTAAAGTTACTATAGATTTAACAGTTTCTGTTAGCAGTTTATTTCTTTCGTCGCTCCATTGAGCGTTGATGAGCGAAAAAATGCGCTCGACGTTAGCGTTATGAGGAGGTATAGAAAAAAAAAATTACAAATTTTGAGGAGTTCCGAATTTTGATCGGGCAAAGGGAATTTTTAAAAAAATTGCACCAGCGTGCGTCTAAGGCTTCCACTTCGTCCTCTAAATTTAATGTCGAAACGTAACTTTGAAGAAGACAAAATTGATCGAACAACTTACTATCATCAATGTCGACATTTTTTGTTTGTAAATAAATCACGGATTCCGTTATTGCATCAAATTGTACATCATTCATTTTGTCGAAATCCATCCAGTTAAAACAAGCAAATTCCGCTATTGGCGCAGACCATTTTTCTAAGTAATCAGTACATGTTTGATAAAACTCTTTAGCTTCACTTTTAAATTTCTGGCATTCAATTTCTAGCCCTTCGGCTTTGACACTTTTCAATAAAGATCTAACTTTAATGGATAAGAAATTTTGCTCTAGGCGGGTTTTCAGCATGCTTGACACTGAATTTATGATATTACTTACTTCAACAACGGAGCTGTTTTCTCGCTCAAGTTGCGCAATTTTATATGGAAAACATGCATATTTGAGTGAACGAACCACAAATACGTTTCTGAAAGTTCATTTTCAAAAAATTGTCGAATTAAAACAGGAATTTTTGGTTGCGATAAAAAATATAATTTAAGAGCAGGGTAAATTTTAAGAATCTTTTCAATAGCCGGAAATAAGCTCAACCATCTAACTTTAACATGACGCAAAAGTGAGCAATAAGTTACACCTACATCATCACAGAAATCTTTCAGCTCTTCTGTTCTCACAGTATAAACGTGAAAGTAATTAAAAATCTTCATTACAATACTCTCTAAATCAACTGACAAGGTATCAGCTCCATGTTGCATAGCATTGTGCAGGATGTGCCCAGGACAACCAACTCCGATCATCTCTTTATTTATCCTAGAATTAAGCAGTGACAAAACATTTTGCCCTTCTTTATGCTCGGGCCCACCGAAATTAACATTAGCGTTGTCCGCGCCATAAGCAATGCATTTTGATAATAATTTGTGTTCCTCTAACGATTTTTTTAGGTACAAAAAAATAGTTTCAGCCGTTTCATTCTTAGTTTCTTCAAGATTTAGAAGCTTACTTTGCACACCATTTTTCCTATCAAAATATTGGATAACTATAGGAAATAATTTTAAATTTTTATGATTGCTCGCATCTGTTCCCATTCCAAAATAGGACACATCAGTTTGGAGGGTTTTTACAGTTTCATCTAAACAGTGCGTAGCCAGAACGTTGTTGACAATCGCTGCAGTTTTGGTTCGCCCAGAACGAACGCTTTTCGCTACTTGCGAATCAGGATAAATAACTCGGTGCAGCTTCGATGTACAATCAGTGGAGTTAAAGGACTGGTGATGTCGCACTGTGTGGAATGCGAGAGTTGCCTCGGCCGCTTGTACCTTCTTATCAATGGGCGTAAATTTTGGTGGAAAAAAAGTTTCTACCTTACTTGTTGAGGCGACGCTGCGCAGGGCTTTCTTGTGTTTCTCTGTCTGTAAATGCCGTTCAATATCACCCGCACCTCTATAACAAATTTTTACGTAGTCTTTACAAATTAAACACTTGCTTTCGTATTCGTCGCGACCTGTATCGAAACACGGGTATTTAGTTTTCAGGTCGTCAGTAAATGTACATTTTCGCTTTCTACTTGGTGTACTGGACATTATTAAACTTTCAATGTAACTGAACACACACACACAAAAAAAAAACAGAGAACTGCAAAATATGATCTGCACGTAATCAGCCTGAGACTGAAACTGACGTAAACATAGGCCCGGGCCGGGTCGCCGCACTACTCGCAATCTTGTCGCTAGATTCCCGCGACAAGTGCAAAGTTCACCGCAAAGTGTCACGCCGCGGGAGACTCGCGGCAAGATTACTCATCTTCGTGCAGTGGAGCGAACGGACTGAAAAGCCGGACATTTCCTCATTTTCCATGCGTCCGGCCCGGACGCATGGAAAATGCATGAAAAGCAGGACATGTCCTGCTAAAGCAGGACGGATGGCAACCCTATTCGGGAGGGGCCTGGTACCGATCGGTCGGGCTCGGCTCCAGTGCTTCGGGAAAAATATAAGTTTTTCCGTACGGGCCCCGCGTCCATTTTTAAAATGCTAAAAACTTTTCTCTCACAAAGTTGTGCGAGTGCGAAAAGGATGCGAATCAGTTCGTTTTGCAAGGGTGGGAGAGAGAAGCGAGATTTTGTAGTCCTTTTTTAAATGCATACGTGCGGACGAGCATACGATTTTGTACGCGTGTGAGCGAGAAACGTGATGCTCCTGGCAATTTTTTTTTTTAATTCGATCGCACGATTTGACGTTACCATGGCGATCTTCATCATATGTTTTACTCGCGGAAGGAACCGTTCGGGTAGACGCATTTTAATAGCAACTTCATGATATCGATGTAGAGCTTCGACTTTTTATCCATGTTTTTACGTAGATGTACACAATGGGACAGTCACAGTGCTGCTAGCTGTGTTGAGAAATACACATACAGGCACTTCAGACTTAATGAAAAATGTGTTTATTTTATGTTAAATACGGCAGCACTGTACAATCTTCGATTGATGATGGCTTGACGAGGTCGCTGTATCGCTTCGCGATGTGTAGAGCTTCGATACTTATCATATGTTTCATACGCAGATTTACAGAATAGTACAATCAACGAGTGATGACTTGATGAGATCGGTGCATTGATTCGATACTCGAATATAACCCATCAAATTTAAGCTAGGTTTCGAAAATTTATGAAGGAACTAAATGATTAAAAAAAAAAAAAAAAAAAAAAAAAAAAAAAAAAAAAAAAAAAGGGTTATTATTGATAAGTTGAGACGGTGGTTATACTTTTCTTATTAATAATATACTGTCGAATATTACTGAGTTAAGTAAATAATTGGTTTCCTGTTGTAAATGGGTCGTTTACTTTAAATGTATAAGTGATTCATCCAAGAATACTACTTACTAACGAACCAAGAATATGGTTGCAGATTTTTTCATTGTTAAGTTGGCGATTTGAGTTGTTTTCGTTTCAGTTCGCGTTTTGGCGAGGTTATGATGTTCCAAGGTCTGTTTTCCCGATGTGAACAAAAAAAAAGAAAACGAAGTTTCGATAGATCTCTTGAGCCTTGAGTATGTAGTTTTTTATGGCTCATTTGATTATATACCTGTTATTTTTTAATCTGTGCAGTAATATTGTTGGGCCAGTGCGACGTTTATTTCGAAATAGACGGTTCATTTAGTGATGACTTGGTGATGACGTCATCCGGTGATGAGCGTTCCAAACAAAGACAAACTGTCTCTCTTGCTCTCACGTAACCTCCATGTACCTACTGCTATCCTCTAATTTTAAAAAAAACGTATGTAGAGACATCTTTTGTGAAATCTCTTTTGGCAAACATGAATTCCTCAATTTTAATGCAATTTTACTATTAACATGCCGCAATACGAGGCCCTGTGTGCAGTGGCGGATCCAGAAATTTTTTCTGGGGGGGGCACGCCTGTGAAATTTTGAAATTTGAAGCGTTGGTGGAAGCAATTTCGGGTTATTTTCTATAGAAAAAAGGCAAAATTTGAGGCTTCTGGGGGGGGCACGTGTCCCCGTGCCCCCCCCCCCCCCCGTGGATCCGCCACTGCCTGTGTGTACGAATCAGGGCACTAGAAAGAGATGGGTTTACACATGGGGATTGGAGGTCACGGGAGAGACGCTTGGAACGCTATGCGAGTTTTGTCACAACCGATTGCGACCGATGAGTGCATTATTGATGTAATTTATTTTCGGCTAAACGTTGACTTCACACTAAAACTCTATGCACTGAAAAAAAAAGGATCGCGCTCTAGACATAAAAAGTTTGTGCCCAGAACACGAGCGGCATGGGCAATCTGTATACACCAGTACTGAACGTGCTCTGGGCACAAACTGGCACAACTTTTAAACTTGTTCTGAGGATGAATTCGGGGCGCGATCTGGAATGGGTTCAGGACCCGAGCTAACGAGGGGACTCTCATCTGGGATGGTTACCACACCCGTCCCGGGATGTACTTCAGGCGCTTTCCGGGACGGGCTCTGAACGCAAACTTAATCTGGGATGGTCCCGGGCTGTACTTTCAACACGATTTATACTGTGATGACTCATCGAGCAGAAAAACATAAAATCAAATACGTGCAGGAAGGGGGGAGTTTTCGTTGATTAAATAAACACGAACACAATAAGATACACAAGTTTCGAAAAAAGACATGACAAGAAAACAACGGATTACTGGGCAAAAACTCACCAACACATAATCATACCAAAGATTCAGGCACACAGGTATCCTAACGCACAGGAAATGTGCGGAAGCACCACTACTTTGCTAATTCACTTTTTTGAGGGAATTCAGAATAATAATTTCCTATAACTTTCACTAACTTTTGAGCACAAGACTCGAGAAGAAAACGCGAAATTATGAACCGTTACTATCGCCATTTTTGCACGCGTTTCTGAAAATGACAAGACAATAAAACTTCGGATTACTGCAAATATACACAAAATATTCCATTTGGTTTCGAAGATGGACGCTGATTTTCGCGCGAATTCGTAACTGTCAATAATTTTGCGTTTGCTAGTACGCACTGGGCAGAAGTAAAGATTTGTGTTGTGCGGAAATGCCTGATGGGAGGAAAAAAACTCTCAAAAATGTCTGCGAAAACCAAAGACTGCCCATTGAACGAGGAAGCCTAAAGAAAGATAAGAGGGACGAGAGGAGGGGGGGTTATGACAACGCAACGGGTGACTCACCCTCTTCGGTTTGAAGAGTCCCCCGGTGGGCACGCCATAGTTGTTGATGTGCTCGAAGGACTTGTAAATAAGTCCGCCGTTACAGGATCCATAACATCCCAACACCTTTTGTGACGAGAGCAGGGCCTTGAACTTTCCGTTAGTTTGGATGCACAATCGATCCGCCAGTACCGAAGCGGCCGTGATCGCCTACAATGTAATTAAAAAAAAAAAAAAAAAAAAAAAAAAAAAAAAAAAAAAAAAAAAAAAAAAAAAGGCACAAGTTACAAAAACATTCAAACCCATAGTACTTGAACATTTTCAAGGGGGGGGGGGGGGGGGGGGTCAAAAGATAACCATTTCGTCAAATTTCTCTGAAAACGCAAAAAATTATCTTTGTTTTAGGACAAATTTTGGTGTCAAGGAGGTGACGGGGTGAGGGGTCTAGACTCTCTTAACACCCCCCGCCCCCCGGCTCAGTCACTGGAAACGGGCGAAATGATAGACCTGTGTAGTGTGACGGTACTGTTCGATTCGTCTTGAGGTGTAGATGTGCCGCTCACTAATTAGATTTTCAATCGGATGAGTAAAACGGAGATATTTCCAAAAAACATCGATTTATTCGCGTTTTTTTTTGCCTCTTGCCGATTCACTTTTGCGTTTCGCACCCTCGTTTTTGTGCACAGATAGCGAAATAACGGTAGATGAAACCCCCATATAACCTGCCATAGAAAGATTCGTTAGGCTTTTCTGAAGGGCATAGGCCAGGTCTCATTGAATTTCGAACTGTGTTAAGGGAGATATCTATGATTGAAATTAGCGTAAAATCGCCATTTTCCATTCGAACAGCCAACTATTTCTCCACATACCGCTACGGGCGCTATAGAGCAGAGCATCGTCGCGAGGACAGTTAGAGAATGAGAGAATGGAAGAGAACGGATTGCGGGCTGCGCGGCCCGGCCTGTGTGCGCGTCGTGACTCGTGAAGTGAAGTGAGTGAACTCGTGATCTGTCTTGTTGTTGTTCGTTTTATTATTAGTGGTTTTCAATCAACATTATAATATTATATAACGTCTGTATATAAAATTCTATATACAGACTCTTCTATTTAAATACTCTTCGATCAATTAGTTTTTTCCTTAGTTCTGATTTCTCGGCAAATCTTGGCAGATCAGAGGGCAACTGGACACTGGCAACACAAAGACAATTTGACATTTGAGGTTATTCTGGCAGTTCTGTTTAATAATTTAATAATATTATTGTTCAATCGTGTTTCAATACCTTATTACTGGAAGTGCAGTGATGTTTGTTAAAAATCCGCTCTTTGTAAGCATGCCATCTCCGAGTAACTTTCTTGGAAGTCTCCGAAGTTTCCAAAGTGCATTTTCAAAGAATTGGGATTGTTGTCTTGTGCTGTGCTTGTGCGCTTGTAGAAGTGTTGACAAATGCTGTCCGTACGATTATATATGTTTTTATATGTCGCTTCTGTTAGCAATGTATATTCTAAGATCAGGCAACTCCAATGAGCTCCTAGTCTCAGAATCCCTATTTTTAGCAGATTGCTGTTTCTACATCAATCATCAATTCCTTCAAAGAGATTGCAATAAATGCTAGTTTGCTCACTGTTACAAATCAATCAAGTGTTAAACAAGTAAGTCTCTTTTCCACCTCCAACCCTTCTCTAACTCTCCTAGTGTCAAATAAAGGATACTATATAGTTCTTACAAAAGAGCTCACATAATCTGAGTATATACGGGGTTCTGACAAGTAGCGTTGCTCGCTATACTGAAGAACACTGAGACAAACCTATTCGTTGACAAGGGGTCAAAACCTGTTCCGATGCATTAGCGGATATGGGGGGGAAGGGGGCGGTCGCCATTCCCCCCTTCGTTCGGCCCAAAAAAATAGGGGAAAGGAGGGGGAAAACAATGAGGAAAAAAAGGAAAAGGAGGTCTCCGGGGGGTGAAAATCTCAGGTTAGCCGCCCCCCCCCCCCGCGTTCGCAACGGCTGGATCCACCAATGTGCTGACCAGCTGCAAAACAATGCCCGTTAAAGCAATTTTGCAGGCTACTTGCCACACTGCTACTTTCCAGAACACCACTCTCATAATATGTGAGCTCTTGTGATGGTGTTATTCAAGATCTGTGATTATTTGTTGTATAGAAGAATAGAATTTTGGAAGCACTCTGATGGGAGAAACTGTATATGTTAAGAACCAAAGCTGTTGCGTGCACTTTGGCAACAACGTAATACATCAATTTAAACCCTCGTAAAGGGTCAAACTTTTGAGGATGCACAGTGCACTCCCTCGAGTCAGTACTTTACAATAGTTGGAATGAATGGAATACGGTGTTGCCAGATTTTTAGTGTTCTTGTTGCACAAACCAGTTCTTGTAAAACCTGATGAGCTATACCGTCACAACTCAAATGTTATTTTGCAATTTTACTTGAGTGTGTCTTTAAAACTGGGAGACCCAAGAGGAAGACCGTATTGAAATCTTTGGTTTAAGCTCACCAATGACTTCCGAATAACAATTATAACCACTAGTAAAGAATGATTAAATACATAGACTCGTGCTCTATTCCTTGGCGTAAAGACATCCGTGTTCTCAGCTCGCTGAGTACTAAGTAACTTACATTTGTTTAATTTTTAAAATCACGCATTACTGATCCTTGATATTTTCAGGGTACCAAAAACATTTTAAACTTTAAGCTCAAAAAAAAAAAAAAATAATTTCAAATATTGTCGCTTAAATAATATTAATAGTGCAAAATTATTATTAGTACTTTAAGTATCAGAAACAGTTTAGTATTTTGAAATTCATTAAGGGAATTTTTTCCTCGTGTAGAATTGACTTAGCTTTTCATCAGTGACATTCAAATAAAAGGGTTAGGTAAAGCTTAAAGAAGAAAATCTTAGCAACTTAGCTTTTTTTTCTACTATTGATTGTAATAAGAAAAATAAAATGAAAAGAGGGGGAGGGATTGCGCTTGCTATTTCATTCTGCTCTATTGATGTGCCTTATGATGGACTCAACTTTATTATAATCATTCCTTTTGAAACACATCTTTGTCAAAATATCTCTTTATGACTGACCTACCTCAACCTCAACCCCTAAACATAGGAATAAATCCCCAAACCGGCCTGATATCTTTCACCAAAACTATCAGTGAACCTCAAGTAAACTCGTGGCGGCCAAGATCCAAAAACTTCTCCAAACCTCTCCATTTTACTTCCTTCCTCTTTCGTACCTCAATCTCCTCTCTTTAAATACTTTTCTTTCAAAATCTGTTATTTTAACCTTACCTGAGAGATGCATGATTGTGCGTGAGGTCTCTCAGATTCAACTTACAAACTAGCTGATATCAAAGCGACGAAGTCCCCTCCCCTCTTCCCACCCTTTCTACTCCTGTGTTTCTTCTAGCCCCCTACCCCTTCAGATTCCAGCGTGAGATTTTATATCTGATCTTCATTATTCCGAATAATTATTACAATCTGTTGGCTGCGCTCAACGCAAACCATTGCATAACTCATAAATTGCAGGCGCATGAAAGTGCCAAGGATTTAATGCCCAAAGGCGCTGATTTCCGAAGAACCAAGTCGAATTTTTTGTACCTACCGCACCTTTCTTCTGCTTCCTCTTCTACTTCATCCTCTTGCTATAGTTCACCCACCAAAAAGAAAAATAAATTAAAAAAAGTCAGAGAAACAACTTGGCGTTGACCCGCAAAAGCCAATATGGTATTAGTAAACTCTAAGTTGGCAGGTCAACGCCAAGTTGTTTCTCTGACTTTTTTTAAATTTGTTTTTCTTTTTCATGGATCCATGTAAAATGGTCGTCCACTATAGACTGTTTTAGTAGAGCGATATATCGTGGCGATTGCCGTCCGAGGGCCTCTGGTTCCAAACAAACTCTGATTCAATGCATTTTCTCCATAAGCGGATTTTTGAACGGAAATTTAGACTATTAAATTAAACAATTAATGCGACCTTTTTGCGATTATGAATTCTGCGTCCTCGAAAGTGCTTAATTTTGCCTGGTTCCACCCATAAAACTGCCAAAAAAAACAAGGTATTACAGATTAAACGATGCCTTTGGAGGTCGGAATCACCCAACTGTTATTGTTGTTGTTGTGGAATTGGCGGGATTTTGGGCGATTCTAACCTAGAAAGGCGACATTTAATCTGTAATATCTTATTGATTCCGGCAGTTTTAGTCAAGGAACCAGGCATAATTATGCATTTTTGAGGACGTAAAATTCATAATCACAGAAAGGTCGCATTAATTGTTTGATTTAATACCCTAAATTTCCGTTCAAAAGTTCGCTTATGGGGAAATTACATTGAACTAGAGTTTGTTTGGAACCAGAGGCCCTCCGACGGCAATCGATACGACATATCGCTCTACTAAAACAGTCTATAGTGGACACTGTGATGGAAAGGGTTAAGACTCACGTAGTCAGATACACAGTTGCCCTCGTCATGAATAGTGCCAATGATCCGCTTGCATTTTTTCCATTTTTTTCGCGCATCAAACGACTCCGGCAGATCAGAGACATCGGTGTCGTGATCACTTCTAGCTGATTCCTCCATCCGCTCCTTCAAACTGGGCCCGAAGCTCAGTTCGGCCAGAACATCTCTCCATGTTTCTTTCGGATGATTCTCCGGGCCACCCTCTTTATTGTACCATGAGGCAAGCATCCTATAGTTTGGATCCTGTTCAAAACACAAAGTCAATAATCATTTCAAATGTAAATCGAAAAAAGATCTATACAATTTCTATTTTCTTATTTATTTCTAGTCGTTTCAAAGTAAAACAACGGTAAAAACTGCATATTAAGGAAAATTTGTTGGTATACACACTGAGAGACGTGTATTTCGTTCGTGTTAGGCCGTAGTAAAATTGTGTCAAGTCAATACTGATATTATTGACGGAACTTTCGAGATCCGATCAAGGCCAGGCGGGTCAGATAGAATAGAATGTTTCACAAAAGGGTGGGAAAATTTAAAATCCAGGAATCTGATTGGCTTCCTAAATGCTTTTTTAACCGTGAAACGGCACTGAGAGAATTCCTTCTTTGATCCAAGGTGTGTTTCGTTTGTGTTAAAGAAGCTGCACAGAGAAATATTGACTAATTGTAAGGGGAAAATTCCTTTAACCCAAGGAAAATGTCTGCTGTTACAAATAAATTATTCTTTGTTGTGACAGTGATACTCTTTCATGCAATATAGAACTTTATATACTTCGCGCAAGGAAAACTGTCACAAGTAAACGTGTTTCCTTGTTTTTAAAGAAGTTATTTCTCTCAGTGCAGTGGCGTAACTAGAAATTACGTTTCTCTCACTTCGTCCATTAAAATTAGTAAGTTAGAAAAGGATAGGAAAGGGGGATCAATCCCCTCTTCCTATCCTTTTTATACCTGTGCATTCGGATGAGTAAAAAGGGAGATAGAATGATTTCTAGTTACGCTACTGTCTCAGTGTACTTGATATCAGACTCCAAAATCAGCTATGCCTATGGTAAATTTTACCAGTCTTTTTTCCCCGTGTATACATATAGACGGAACCGGATATCTCCGCGTCTAAGAACATCGGTAAACATCAACATTCAACATTGCTCCCAAACGTGTGTGTGTTTTTTTATAAACATGATTAATCAAAGCGAAACACTTGACATTTTTCACAAATAACACCTCAGAGATGATGATTCGATGCTCGCCTCTTGACAATTTTCTGCTTCTACTCCAGTGCTCAATTCTCCCCACTGGACCTTATTTTTTTGACAGAGTTGTCAGGTTGCGGATTCAAATCTGTAAAGCATACATTAATGTAATGTTAACAGGAAATAATCGGCATGGGTGACACATAAATGAAATACACTTTGGATTGACAAAATAATTATCTCAGTGTGTCGACCAACAAATGTAATTTGTCGAATTTTGGGGTGTTCCTGTCCTGCACACCCTTAAGGTGATGACACGTGACCAAGGTGATCGATTAGTCGATCGATTACTGGTCTTACACCATATTTTATGGAGTCTTCTTGTAAAACTAGGATCGTCGGCACCTATATGTAGATCTAACGAAGATATCTGCAGCTTCTAGCTGGATGCTCGAATCCGCAAAATAAGGATGTAATGGGTCTGTTGCAAACTTTTGCTACAGCGCTATAGAGTGTTAAATCTCTTGTAAAATTGCTTGAAAAATCCATTGGTGGCATCAGAAAGTCGTAAAGTGCAGTTTAAAACTCACGAGAGACGTTAAAAGAAATCCAAGATGGCGGTAAAATATTGAGCAACCTGTATGCATGCACCACGAACATCCAAGGATAGCCAACCTCGCAATATCGATCATACCCAATCACAACGTAAACAAACACATAACCCTGAAGCTGTGAGGTTGTCAACGTTGGCAATCCTTGGATGTTAAAGGTGCATGCATACAGATTGCTCGATATTTTACCGCCATCTTGGATTTCATTAAGCGTCTCTTTGTGAGTTTATAATCGCATCTCATGACTTTCTGATGCTACTAATGGACGTTTCAGGTGATTTTACATACGACGAAACAATCTTTATTGTTGTAGCAAAAGTTTGCAACTGACCCACTATGCAGAGCTGCCGTTTTGCGTATAATCAATGCTATATTTCTATTCACCGATGATTCCACCGGTTGAGAAAAGATTACACAGTTCAGTTCTGTGTATAACTGCGTAATGCCCGAAAATACTCTGATCTGTAATCTTCTCGTAATCAGTGGAAACTGCGTTACTTAATTAAAGAACCGCAAGTTTTTAAAGTCATCGACGACTCAACCGGTTGAGAAAAGATTACAGATGGGAGTATTTTAGTTCATTACAGTAATACACTGAACTGGACTGTGCAATCTTTTCTCAACCGGTGGAATCATCGGTGAATAGAAAAATAGCATTGATTATACGCAAAACGGCAGCCCTGCCATTATGGGAATTTGCACAATGTTTGCTCGATCTCCCGTATCGCACTACGATAGTGCGAATTCCCATAATTACGTTCTAATTTTGGGGATTCAAGCATCCAAACTTAGCAAGATATCTTTGTTAGCTCTATCTACATGTGCTGACGATCCTCGTTTCTCAAAAAAAAAAAAAAAAAAAAAAAAAAAAAAAAAAAAAAAAAAAAAAACTGCATAAAATCCGGTATATGGCCATTAATTGATCATCTGGTCACGTGACGTGGAATCACATTAATAATACGAAATTTTTTTCATGGGTTTGAATGGAAAATGAGTAACGTTGCCAGATATGTAATATCATGGACGCTGCTGCTCCGTGCGTGGTGGAAAGGAAACAGTTGCGTAGCGTGCAATCCGGCAACGTTGCAATTTTTCCATTTCCATGAAAAAGATCGAACTATTGGGTATTCGGTGAACACCTTCGCATTCGACCTTTTACATGGGCTTAAATGGAGACAAGGCAGCGTTGTCAAATTGCACGCTACGCCACTGAAAGGAAATTGTAATGCCCATGGTTTATGAAAATTTACTCACCGAGATTAAATCTAGGTCTTGGTCTTCATCGTATTTTATGAAGGTTGATTCCTCGCCGATTTCTGAGAGACTGACCACACTCCAGAGTTGAATCAAAACCCAAAATGACCAGCACTAGTTTTGACATCATTGTGCCCCCACGCGCTTCCAGACCTGAATCATGAGTTGCTCCATTAATAATATTTACACATTTTTGCAAGCATCAAGAGGATACGGTATGAGGTTCAGAAATCAGTTTTTTAAGCGTGCCCATGGAACATGGCACGCTTATTCCGATCGTTTTGCTGCTAACAATATAATACAATGTATACAATGTAATAAGGCAGCCTATGCTTTCCACGTGTATTCCTATGCTGAGTGGCCTAAAGTTGAAAATCGGCTGTTTTTGAATTTTGTGATTTTTTCCTGTCGTGTCTGTTGCGTTTTGAGGATTGCAATGGTACAATTATGAAATCGTACCTTCTAAAGTTTGTAGCAAAAATAGTTGGATTCATTTTAATGCTTTAGTTTTTTTATAATTCCAATTAAACGACGGACTCACCACTTTTGAGGGGTAAGTGCAGTGCGGTGAGGTAATATTTTGCGTTTTATGTTGCCAACTTTGTTGTAATTTTACTCTGCTGTGTTGGTTTTACGATGAATAAATTTTTGTTTGTTTTTATGATTAATTTGTTATGTTGGACATTGTTTTTGGGTTATTTTATTACGTTTATTGAATATATAATTGATTTTAAAGTACATTCGGGGTTTTTCGTACGGGCGGCCAATAACGAGTCGTTGTGTGTTTTTTTTTTTTTTATTATTATTGTTTTGCAGCCGGTGATTGTTTGGCTGCATTGGCTGCACTGCGGCTCACCTGTTCACCATTTTGATAATCTTTCTCAGTGAATGTCTAGAGTTAGCTGATATTTTCGAACAGAAGGCGCGAAATAAAACCGATACAGATCATGGTTTTACTTATAGGATACCTTCTCACAAAAGTAAAGCTTCAAGAAGAACCCGCTAGACAGCGCGGAATGAAGTAGTCACGTTTCTTTGCCTTTATTTGATCAGCTGATAAATGTTTTTTTTTTTTTTTTTTTTTTTTTTTTTTTTTTTTTAGCGCAATTTTTAACATTCAATCTTTTATGGGTTGAAAATGGATCTCATTAAAATAAAAAAATTAGATCAGTATTTTTTTAAATTTTTTTAGTTTCGGGAATTGTTACAACATTAACGCCTGTTCGAAAGTGTAAGCGAAGTTATGGTTTTTGTATTTTTTTTAGAGGACGAGACAGGCTCAATTAATGGTATTTGTTTTGATGAAAAGGGGTCCATCCAGCTACCATTAGGAGTTCCCCCCCCTCAAAAATGGATGAAACTTTCAGGGATGATAGAGCTAAGCATCATCTTTCAGAATATCTGCAGTTTTTTGAATTTGGTCAACTGGGAGCGGGAGTGCAGGGGGTCAAAGTCAAAACCTCCAATGCTCCATAACTTTTGAACGAAAATAGATATTGACGAGAACTTTGCACCAAAAGATGCGTATTTAAAGATCTTTCGATTGATGTGCTACAGTGTTTAGTTCAAAAATATTTGACTCTTTTTTTGCATTTTGTTTTACTTTTGAAGTTTCCAAAAATCCGTTTTTTGAGTTTGAAAAATATGAAGGAATCTGAACGAAAAACTATGGCGGCCATATATGATTTGAGAATTTTGAAAAACTTATGTCAAAAATAAATTCAGCGACCCAAAAAACCCGCTTCCACCAAGTTTCAATGAATTTCATCGATTATTGGTGGAGCAACAAATTTTTTTGTAGAATCGAAAGTCGGAACCCTATTTTTGGCCTAGATTTGAAACTTTGCGCGGTCATAACTCTTGAACGAAATGTTTTTTTGGCATCGCGGTTTGCGCCATCTGAAAGCTTATAAAATCAGCTTTCTTCACAGAAGGTATTTGTTCAGATTCCTACGTTGCGCCTATTTTTCAAACTTATAAAACGAATTTTTTTTTTCTACTTTTAGATTATAAATGAATTTTTACATCTGCATTGAGGGTTTTTTCGAGAAAAGTTGAAAAATGTGTTTGAACCCCCCAGAATACACCCTAAGAGGTTGTCAGGAGCTTATGAAAATATCAGAAATGAAAAATTTGGAGTCAATTTTCTGTCTGATTGTTTTGTTTCAAATCATTTGTTTCAGTAATTTTCGAGAAAAATGCCAGCAACGGATGCTCTGGCTCACTTTGTAAATAAAATATAGTAGACTTCTTTTATTCTATTCAGGTCCTCTGGTATTTAATCACTGTCCGATGAGTAAAATAATTGAAATCTCATGCGCTGAGTCCAGACTATACTTGCTCTCTTTGAGAGAACCCAAAAATTAAATATAATCATCAAAGGTACCTCTATACGGCCAATTTTGTAAAATAAGCACATGTATGGAGAGGGGGGAGGGGTGGAAGCTTTTTTATGCGTAACTTTTTTTGCTTCTCATTGATAGAATGTCATCGAATGAAAGGCTAGAAACTCTGCAACTCTGGTAAGCAACTCTGTTTGCTTGAAGGGACGCATCGCAATGAAGTAGGGGACTACACTAATTATAGTTGTCAAAGTTGATGCATAAATTATTAATACTTCAATTAGTATGTACGTCTGTAATGTTTTTACTGGATGCTAATCATAGCATTTTTTCCAAGTAGATGATTCAGCCTAATTTTATCTTGAGTATTCACCATAAGGTTTCTCTGTACAGTAAAGCCTTTAATGAAAACATAGCAGGAATTGCTTTTATTGACATTAATGGTAATTGTTTAATTTTCAGATCCAAATCGGCCAATACTGTGTCTAAAAATTCAGATATTGAAAGGAATGACTCTATTTCGTCTCTATCAATATGTAGACATTTATTAAATTACCTTCTTTTACCTTTCATCACCATATTCCACCAACAAAACCATGGCCTACCTATCTTTTCTTTCTCATTTTATTAAATTATAAATAGAATCTTTTACATCCATTCAACGCAGAATCGAATCATTTAAACTTCAAATACTCTATAATCAGTGATTTCATCCAAATTTTCATTATTGAATCATTCAGGTATATTATAAATCTATTTATTCAATTCATATGTTAGTTACATACTACAATGTCTCCTTAAGAATTGCTGATGCATTTCAAACAGCTGTAATCCACAAATGAACAAAACACTGAACCAATTGTAATGTGTCACTGCAAAAACAACGACTCAAAAATATTTTTTTCAAATATACGTCTCAAATGCATATACATTGTCATATTTTCTTAATCAAAGCTACAACAGCACTTCCTGTACCTTAAATAATATACAATAAATTGACAAATCTTCTCCCATGAACTACATTATAATAAATATATTTAAACCATGTATGCGTAAGCCTTTATGCAAAACTTATTTCTGCAAAACCCAGCAGAGCAGAAGACCAAATGAAACAACTTATGCGCAGATTTTTATGTTTACAATTCACAGGCACGCTTTTCCAATACATGCAATGTATCGGAGCTTCCCTGCTTGTTATTTATTTCTTTGGAATTCTCTTTGATTGCTTCTTTTATATTACTATACACTGAAATTAATTCCTCCTCAATGCCAACAATAATTTTATCAGAAAGCGCAACGGTATGTCAACCGAAGAGTGTACTGGACGATGCTTGGTGCATCTTGCTGCCTCTGCATTGGTACCTTTAGGGGCGTGCCGTGGGGGGGGGGGGGGTGGTAGGGGTGATGTACCCTTGCCGCGGGTGGCACTCAATCTCCGAGGGGGCAAAGTCAGGGTGAACAATCAAAAACAAAAAGAAGCAAAAAAACAAAATTTTATCAACTTTATATTTGGAGGAGCGGCAATTCATTCGCTGACAAGGCGCAGGGGTAGGACTGTCTCCTCTTCCGGGACTCCGCCAATGTTATTTTAAATGGGAAAACAGACTTACGAGCAAACCCGTCTTTCTGGTGGGCTCCCAATCGCTGACAAGGCGCTGAGCTCTCAAAGCGTCCTCTCTGTTCTTCCCGGGCACCGCCAATGTTTTTTTTTATTTATGGGAAAACAAACTTACGAGCAGACCTCTCTTTTTGGTGGGCTTTTAATTGCTGACAAGGCGCACAGCTCCCAAAACGTCCGCTCAGCTCTACCGCGGGGCTCCGCCAATGTTAATTTAGATGGGAAAACATACTTAAAAGCAAACCTGTCTTTCAGGATGGCTTTTTATCGCTGCCAATTCGCGGAGGGCGGCAAGATTGCATTTTTGTCTCCCCTCTCTGGAAACCACGGCACGCCCCTGGGTACCTGTGACTATTTCAACACCTGACAGGAAAAGTACCTGGGTATCACAAGTGCCAATGGGGCTCTTTGGCTGCGTGTGCGATTGAGTCGTTAATTTTTGCCTCAAAATAAGCAAAATGGCGACGCATTTACTGAAATATCACAAAATTCATTCACAGACTCACAAAATGACTCTAAAGTATTAGGCGTTTATGGCGAAGCTATGCACTAGCAGGTATGTATCACGAGAGATTGCTATCTAATAATTTGAGACATTCCTCTATAACAGAGAAACAGAGAGATAGAGATACTAATTACATAGGAATTTCCTCTATGATATACCTGCATAACTCCGCTATTTTTCTTCTTAAAGGGCGGAGCTGCGGAAGTGTCATAGTAGATTCTTGTCTAAGCCACTCTCTCTATACAGAAACACGCTGAGGAAAATCTCAAATAAATCTCTCGTTGTGAAGTACCTGCGTAATGGCGCATTAAACTGAAAAGTCATTAGGTAGGTCTGTGAGCGAATTGCGAAATTATTTTATGCGCTCATAGTAATTTTCGCTGAATTTTACTCCAATATTAACTGCTCGATCGTTTATAGCAAAAGTTAACAAGGCAAGAGCCCCATTTTCTAACTTAACTGGAGACACAACAAATTGCGGTTTGAGTACAGCGGTTGTGGCTGTGGGTGTGCTTAGTTGTAGTATCGACATGAAACTTGGTTTATAAGTGAAGTGAGCCTAAAACACAGCCAGATAATAGATCTTGGACTCCGAAATGTATTTTTAAGCGTGCCATACGAAGTATATGACAAGCTTTTTACTCTCGTTTTGCTGTATACAATGAATAATATAATACAGTGGAAGAGGTGCCCTCTGGTGGCCGTGCGTGTTCTGGAGATTTCGTTTTCGGGATATGAATCAAAACTTACATGATCGGGTTATATCGCGTATTTTCGAGAAATTTTATAATACGTACAATCAAACACTTAGACACGTTTAAATTTTTCATTTGGAGTTATTTGATGCCTTCGTTGATTTTATTTTGCACAGAAACGAGGCCCCATTTTACAACAAGTCAAGTTCTCGGACTCTGTTGACTTCAGCTGTCTTCGATGCACACAGAGAAAATATACTGTTTTTGACCTGTTTGACCTATGTCAAACAGGTTTTGACACATTTACAACCCGATTCTTTTCCGAATCTCGTGAATATCTCCCCCCCCTCCCCCACCCCCGTTACATCTCTGAGCGGCGAGGAGCTGGTTCGTCACCACTCCAAACCTCCGATCAGGGGCCCTGAACGAATTAAACGAACGAATTGTTGAACGCGTATTTTGACTCACTCAACTGTTCAAAGACCAGGTATACATACACACGGAAAAAAAAGATTAGTGAAAATAACCATACGGATACCTGATTTTGGCACCTGCTAGATGTTATGGTAAACTTGACCAGAAGTATGGTACCTTTACCGATACTCTGAGTAAATTCAGCATGCAATCAAGTAACATCACCTAATACCTAGTCAAAACATAGTATACTTGTGGTTAACATTACCATAACATCTAGCAGGTGCCAAAACCAGGTATCCGTATGGTTATTTTCACCGTAGTTTTTTCCGTGCACAAAGGATTCGGACGCGGCGCCCGTGAATCGAACGAAACGTCGCTTTGTGCTGTTCGCTCATTTGGAACTGAACGGAATCAATAAGCTATCCTTCCTTCTTCCCACAATACATGACTGCACTATCTTATTCTGCTCTGCTCCCAACGCAACGAACCGAGCTGTGGTCGAGTGGATTCAATTCACTCGTTCCGAAAGCGAACGAATTACTTCCCGCTAAATTAGTTCTAACGAAATATCGAACGAATTTCCGAACGAATTAGAATGAATTAATTTCACTCATACTCATTACTTGCTTCTTCACCATCACCTCCCTTCACCAAAGTACCCTGCTGATTGACTTAACACTGTACCGTAGGATCCGATATACCTCCGAAGTATCAGTGATGCCTTTAGCGGGGGGCACCTCCCAGGGGAGGTACCCCCCTGAATTTAATACTTCAAATGAGGACCCTCATTTTTCTAAGATGATTGGAAGGAGGATAAAATTCTAAGACTTTTCGACTAAAACCAATAGTCGATATCCTTTTGCGTTTTCGATCAATCGAAGGTCAAAGTTTTGCTATGGACCTATTTTCAAAAATTGCGAACTCCCCATTGAATGATCCTATAAACAACGTTGGGTCTAAAATGCTTTAAAGAGGAAGCAATTTTCAGAAAAAAAGATGTCTCCTCCAAAAACTTTACTTGAAGGTCGCTTTTAAGCCCCTATTGTTTTAAAATGCCAAAATTTTCAGAGGCTGCAAAAAAGTAACGACTTCGAAATTCAGAAAACGCTTAACTACCCAGTTAGCAAAAACCGTCTTCAATCCGTCTTAAAGACGTCTTATAAGACAAGTAAAGTTGTCTTAAATCCGTCTTTAATCCGTCTTAAAGACGTCTCTAGTTCCGCCCAAACACGTCTTTGAAGACGTCTTACGAATCCGTCTTAAAGACGTTTTTAAGACAACTTTGAAAACGTCTTACGAATCCGTCTTAAAGACGTCTTATAAGACAACTTTGAAAACCGTCTTACGAATCCGTCTTAAAGACATATGAAAGGCGTTGGTCACAATGCTCTATAAGTTACGTCTCGAGGAAGCCTAGCTTTCCAAGCTTGCTTGAAAATAGTCAACATTTTCAAAATTTGTGAAAATTTCGTAATTTTCAAATTTGAGCAAATCTTGGTAATTTTCAAACTCAATGAAAATTTTCGTAATTTTCAAAATTTATGAAAATATTGGTAATTTTCAAATTTTCGAACTGTTGACATTTTCGTAATTTTCGAAATTTTTAAAAAACCTGTGATTTTTGCAAATTATCAATATTTAAGGACTTGAAAACGTTGGAGTCAATCTTCTAGCTATCTTGGCTGAAGACGGCTTTAAGACGGATTAAAGACGCTTTATAAGTCTGGATTGAAAGACGTCTTAAAAACCACTTTGGAAGACGGTATTCAAGTCGTCTTGGAAAACGTCTTTGAAGACAGATTTAAGACGGATTAAAGACACCTTGTAAGACTGGATCGAAGGACGTCTTAAAACCCACTTTGGAAGACGGATTTAAGACGGAATACAAGGTGTCTTCTAAAATCGACTTAAAGACGCGTTTAAGACGGATTTAAGACAAGCTTAAAAGACGTCTTTGGATCCGCGACCATAAGACGGATTTAAGACGTCTTTAAGACGGAATGAAAATACGTCTTACAAAAGCTCATTTTAAGCCAGATCGGCAAGCCTGATATTGTTATCTGGGTATGGATTTCATTAACCGTTTTCCCTGGCCACCGATTCTCACGCGCCCCGAAGGCGGGGGGCGGGTGGAATTTTTCGATTATAAAGAGTTTTGTCCCCTAGCCCCACTTCCCGTGGGGGCCCAAGAATGGTTTTCTTTGAAATTAATGGAACCCACGTGCTTTGGCTTTTTCTGAATTTTGAAGTCGTTTCTTTTCTTTCAACCTCTGAAAATGTTGAAATTTAAAAAAAAAAAAAAAAAATAGAGGCTCAAAAGAACCCTTTCAAGTGAACTTTTTGGAGGTGACAATTTTTTTCCGAAAGGTGTTTGCATTTTAAAGCATCTTAGAGACAAAGTTTTTAAATTTGGATCATTAAATGGGGAGTTTAACATTTTTAAAAGTGGGTCTGCGTCAAACTTTGAACTTGAAAAATATATCGACTTCCGGTTTGCGTCAAAAGTCTTGGAATTTTATTATCTTTCCAATCATCTATTTAAAATCGGGGATCCTCATTTGTAGTCTATAGTATTGGATTTAGGGGTGGTACTTCCCCCTGGGAGTCTGCCCCCCCCAAGGGTACCCCTTCGAAAGATGTCCCCCTCGAAAAAATCGATGGACTTTTATACACATTAATTGAAAACTCTTGTAAAGAGAAACTATTCAGCGCATAGGAACAGTCTAAATATTGATTTGGGCGGAAGTTATGGGGCTTTAAAGGTTTTGACTTAAGCTCCCCTCCCTCCATCTACAGTGGACCAAAATTAAAGAACAAGGGTGTTAAAGAGTAGCTTTCTCAAAGAGGTCTATCGAGTATCGACCCTGAATTTATGAGATTTTTTGAGGATAGCCCATTCCAGATGGGAGTTGGATCAACCTCTTTCTGTTTTGCGTGGGTGCCACAACGCATGCCCTCCTCAAACACCAAATAGCAAATAAATTGTAATGAACAAAATTACAATCATATCATTGCACGCTTTACCAATACATATATTGTATTGGAGATGCCCTGCTTGTTTTTCTTCAAATAAATTGTTTGATCATGTGTGTCTTAATGGACATTTGACTTTTGTAATCTTATATTGTTTATAAGTTAAACTGACTGGAACTTTTCTATTAAATTATTTTTAATCTATTTATATTTATCAACCAAACAGTGAAACTGAAAACTTACCGGTTTTTGAACTTTAAATACCTGCAATAACTTTAAGAGCAACTATTTATATTTTCATTTTTACACTTGTAAAACACTCAACGGATTTTCTGGACTGAATATCTCTCGACAGGTTGAGATGGATTTTGATTTGAAAGTTGGAGCGGAATACACTTGAAATTTCAATCCCCTCGGACGATTAAAGTCTTTCAATTTTTATCAGGTTTGTAGAGCACCCGACAGATCTCAAGAGCCAAGATAATACGGCTAATTTCCAAGTACCGATCACTTGAAAAAGGGGCCGGATCCATTCTATTTTCTTCAAAGAATGGTCAAATTGTCTCTATAAGACAAGTCTGCTTGATATACAGGGTGTCTTGATAGACATTTAAGAGGTGCATTGCACCCTCAAGATATCGATACTTTTGCATAGGTTTAACCCTTTGCCTGCTGAGTTAGGAATGCAGGTACTACCAGGGTGTGAATGGAAAACCGTGCAAATTTACGAATTGTTACGTTTTTTGTTTAATTTTTTGTTTATTTTTTTTTATTTTTTATTTTTTTTAAATTTTTTTTTAAGAGTTTTGAGGAATCCAGTCACGATTGCGAGTATACTCGTCCGCAGCTCTAAGAGAAGAGGTTTCTCCGCCGCGAGTATACTCGTCCGTAGCAGTTAAAGGGTTAAATGGAAACTACTAGATTGCACGAGCCGCTACTGGTTCAAGGGGGTCCAATGAACTCCCTTTGTGAACATGTTCTACATACAAGGTGTCCGGTAAGTCCCGGAACGGCTGCGCCATTTCTTTATTTATGCTGATAAAAATACCAAACTGTGGGAATGATCCTAGATAAATAAAAACTACTTTTGGGAGGGGGGGGGGGGTCAAAATTTTGTGCACCCCTCCCGGGGGGGGGGAGCCCCTAACTTTTATTTTCAAATGGCAACCCCTTTCATGTGATACCTCATTCAAAAGAAGGTAAAAAACTGAGCATTTTGGCGCAAACCGCATGTCGATATCTCTTTTAGTATTCGAGATATCGAACGTCAAAGTTCGATTTGGATCCATTTTCAAAACATCACAACTCCTATTCAAACAGTCGGAATTTAAAAAAAACTAGGAGTCTCAAGTACTCTGAAAAGCAAGTACTTTGCAGATACAAAAGTGGTTTTTACATAAATTTATTCAAAATTTGATTTTAGAGCCCCCAACAATTTTTAAAAATGTTGCCCCTCATGGGGGCTATCTCAATATTTGTGTTGCGCTGCCACTATTGAATGATACATCACTCGAAAGAGCAAAAATAACTGAGAATTTTGGCGCAATTCGGATATCGATATCGTTTTTCGTATTCGAGATATCGAATTTTATAGTTCAATTTAAACCTAGCCCAAAAATTCGATATCCCGAATACGAAAAACGATATCGATATCCGAATTGCGCCAAAATTCTCAGTTATTTTTGCTCTTTCGAGTGATGTATCATTCAATAGTGGCAGCGCAACAAAAATTTTGGGATAGCCCCTATGAGGGGCAAAATTTTTAAAAATTGTTGGGGGCTCTAAAATCAAATTTTGATTAAACTTATGTAAAAACCACTTTTGTATCTGCAAAGTACTTGCTTTTCAGAGTACTTGAGACTCCTAGTTTTTTAAATTCCGACTGTTTGAATAGGAGCTGTGATTTTTTGAAAATGGGTCCAAATCGAACTTTGACGTTCGATATCTCGAATACTAAAAGAGATATCGACATGCGGTTTGCGCCAAAATGCTCAGTTTTTTACCTTCTTTTGAATGAGGTATCCCAAGATAGGGGTTGCCATTTGAAAAAAAAGTTAGGGGCTCCCCCCCCGGGAGGGGTGCACAAAATTTTGACCCCCCCTCCCAAAAAAGTAGTTTTATTTATCTAGGAGCATTCCCAAAGTTTGGTATTTTTATCTGCATAAATAAAGAACTGGCGCAGCCGTTCCGGGACTTACCGGACACCTTGCATGTAGAACATGTTCACAAAGGGAGTTTATTGGACCCCCTTGAACCAGTAGCGGCTCGTGCAATCTAGTAGTTTCCATTTAAACCTATGCAAAAGTATCGATATCTTGGGGGTGCAATGCACCTCTTAAATGTCGATTGTTTTTCATAGGTTCGAATGGAGATAATGCGTTGTTGCCAAGTTGCACGAGCCGCCGTTGGAACGCACCAGAATTTCAGGCGAGATAGAGCAAGTTGCCAGACACCTAAATCTGGCCTCAGAATTTTTTTTCATGCCCGTTAACTTGTCATAATTTTCTGCAGATAAAAGCTTTCGTAATGCGGTTTTTTGCATTTGATAAAACTGAAGTTGAAGCTGTTAGTGTTGTATTCTAAGAATGTGATATTTTTCGATGTCTTTATGGCGATTTTGAGATTTTTTGAAATGTCACAGAATGTGCTTGTAATCAAACCGGATGCAGACGCACTGCGCGGCAGTTGCATCAAAACCTATCTCAAAAAATCTATCTCTATGCTTTTTCGAATGGCGCAAACCACGATCTAGGGAAACGATTCGTCGTTGAGTTACAGCCTGCTCAAAGTTGCCGCTAATTTAGACGCTCGGCACGGCGCGGCGCGGCCGGCGCCGCAAGATGCTGTCTATTTGTGAAAATGAGAAGTTTGAGGCAGTTGCATATGTTCGTCTTTCGGGGGGAGGAAGGGGGGTCCCTCGCTAAGGATTTGACCAGGGGCGTCATTTCGAGTTCGGCTTGGGAGGGGGGGGGCAAAAAAGTGATGACTTTTTTTTTGCTCATAAAATTATTTTAAACACTCTACGCTGTAGAGAAGGCTGTAGAGTCTACTTGCTATTGCCCTCCTTATCCTATATTTACGGTCCTAAATTCCAACGAAACTCGTTAATGACCACCAAATTTTAGTTCAAAACTTTTTCTCTTCTCCTAAAAAGAAAAAAAAGAAGGTTATCATTTTTTACTCTTGGCCGACCCTTTGCGGGGGGGGGCAGTTGGGGCAGCCCCCCCCCCCTCAAATGGATTTGACACATCTCAAAATTTAAAGAAAATTCGAGAAGCAAAAACAAGGGCGAAGGTCATCAGGTCAACAACGTGTACTTATTTTCTTTTCTCTATTACTACGGCCAAAAGACGCCTTCAATTCCTCGGGTAAGAAATATGAACGCACGCTTGAACCTGGAATTGCATACTTACAAGATTACAGGCGCTTCTTCAGCCCGGTGATATGTTTTAACGGTAGGAAGAGGATGGGATCGCAAACACAAAATGAGCAGGCCTGTCTGTAGTATCTGTGTGTATTAGGGTGGCCCTTAAAATGGACTGTTATGAATTTCTAATGGGAGAACCCTGGAAAGGGTGCCTTTTGATGAGTAGAGCAGGGGAAAAAAAAGAAAATTGGAGAAAACCATTTTTTTATGGTGCCGCACGGCCACTGAAGTTGGGACCCGCGAAAGTTCGGTTTCCGCAAATCGTGTTTTTTTACGTTTTGGCGTGTTGCTAAACACATGATAGAATTCACCTACACGTCTGAAATTATGATTTTCATTATAACTTTTTGCCTACCTTTACGTAGTGTTCTTAGATTTTCTCTAAGATCTTTTGAAATCCGCTTTTTTTGCTCTCAAAGTCGGGCAAAAACGCGATTTGCGCAAAATGAAAATCGCGAATGGCGTTTTTCGACGTTTTGGCGCGTTCCTTAAGATATGATAGAATTCGTCCAAATATCTGAAATTACGATAATTTGTTCAATTTTTTACGTTCTTTTACGTGGTGGTAGCAGATTTTCTCTGAGATTTTTAAAAATCCGATTTTTTGGATCTCAAAATCGGAAGCATACACAATTATTTGCGAAAAACGAGCATTTGCTCATATCATGTTTTTGGTTTTTTTCCAGTGCTCCCATTAAGTTACATGATCTATTCAGGCAGCTTAGAATTCACTTTCTGAAATAATTTTCCATGTCGTTTTGCTTAAAGTTGAGTCCACGTAGTAAGAAGCGGGTTTAAACTTGCTGATTGATGCCGAGCGAGCACTCGAAGTGCGTGAATGGAACGTGTTGAAACATGTAAAACACTGCCATTGCAGTTATACGATTATACCTTATAATTCTTCAGTTCTATCGTGACGATCAACTGGGAATGATAGTGCCGATTAATGTAGTGTGAAATTCATTTATCCCTTTTTTTTTTTTTTCTTTTTTTTCGAAATGCCAACTACTCGCAAAGACACCTCAATTTATTTAATCGGAAACTACCATCCGCAAATTGTTGGTAGTAAATTACCTTCAAATGGGGACGCTTTAAGAGTGTTATTTTTTAATCTTCGCCAAGTACAGCTAAATTTGCGCGAAAGTGCTACATTGGTAATAAATGAAATTTTGACTTTCTGGAACAAGGCGCGAATCCCAACAAAGTTTACTTGTGATTGTGTTAAAAAATTGGAGACGCTGTACAATACTTGGAGAAATTTACAAAAAAATAGCCATCGCGAAAGTAATTCGGGTAAAGAACTAACTTTTGTGAACGAATTGGACAATCTGTTTGATATCTCCCATAAAAATGCGATGGATCTCATAAAAATTGATGAAGACGCGTTGTTTTTAACGGCTCAAAAGAAACCTGGCCGCGAAGGGTTCATGTATGGGATCGACTGGGACCAAGTGAAAAAGGAAGAACGAGCAGAGGCACGAAAAAAAAAGCAGCTTGAACGAGAGGAAAAATATCGTCAATCTTTACAACTTTCTACTTCTAGTAAGTGTTTCAAATTTAAACAGGAATCCTGCATTCCTTCACTGTCTCTATAGTTGCAGCTGGAGCCCCTGTATACTACGAGAGTTACGCCATCTGACCATCCAATTCTGATTGGCTCTCAGATTTAGACTACCATGGCCGAGGCTCCCCCCTTGGTGCTCTATGGTCAATTTCTTCTTCTTCTTACCGTTGAGATGGCGCAACTGTCGTAGTACATAGGGACTTGAGTTGCAGCTTGTGATTTTTCTCTGTTCAAAATTTATTCGACATCTGTTTGTAGGCGTTCAATAAAAAGTGCCGTACCGAATTAAACGTTGATGCGCGCCACTTTTAAACAACTTCAGTTGTTCCAAGGCAATGAACCCAATGCTTTAATTTTAAGAAAATTCTGGGTAGTAGCCAGATTTTGATGAAATTCAGTTTCCTGGGTAATTTAAGTCAAGCAAAAATAATTTTGAATCAGATTCTCAAAATTCCAAAATCCAACATGGCGGACATCCAAGATGTCGGCTTTTCGGTGAAATGCTTATTAGCGGCTGGATTTTCATAAAATTCAGTTTCCGGGAGTAATCTTAGTCGAGGGAAAGGAATTTTGAATCAGATTCCCAAAATCCCGAAATCCAACATGGCGGATATCCACGATGTCAGTTTCTTGTTTCTTTTAGTTTCGCCCCTTTGCGTATCTAAGTACGCGATGAATTTTTGTTGATTACAGGTTCAAGTACAAGTCCGATTTGTAACTTGGATTTATTGCCTGAAAGTAGCTCTGATTCTGAGGAAGATGATGACCAGGTGGAGCCACCAGTGAAATTGAAGAGAACGAGAGGAACTAGAAAAATGATCGACACTAAAGTTGTTGCTGCGTTAGATAAGGCAAAAATAAGTGACAGGGATGCAATGCATGTCATAATGGCTGTTATTGAAGCTTTGGAGCTTGATCCCGCGAACTATTCAATTAATAGGACTTCTTTGCAGACAGCAAGGGCTAAACTTCGGGAAGAGAGAGCTCTAAAATTAAAGGAAAACTTTCAAAATTTAGATTTAAATTTATTAACTATCCACTGGGATGGTAAGTTGTTGAAAACTTTATTAGGCACCGAGAAATGTGACAGGATTGCAATTGTTATTACAAGTGGTGATACGGAACAAATTCTTAGCATTCCTGAGATAGAAAGTTCAACCGGCAGGGATCAGGCCGACGCTATTTATGAACAACTAGTAAATTGGGATCTTGTTCACAAATTTCAGGCGCTATGTTGTGATACTACAAATGCTAATTTAGGTGCTTTTGGTGGGGCTGCTGTCCTGTTAGAAAACATGATTGGACGAGACATTCTTTATTTTCCTTGTAGGCATCACATTTTCGAGTTGGTACTTAGAGGAGCATTTGACGCCAAAATGCCTGGATCAACAAGCCCACAAGTCCCCGTTTTTAAAAGATTCCAAGAAGCTTGGCCCAAAATGGCCCATGAAAATTTTCAAACAGCAGGTGATGAAGTGATGAACATTTTGGAAAATGATAGAGACAGTATCATTTCTTTCACTGAATCAGTTCTTGATAAAAATGTAGCTCCCCGGGATGACTATAGGGAATTTCTTTTCTTAACTAGGATTTTCCTCGGAAATGTTGATGAAAACGTAAAATTTGCCCCTCCCGGCCCCATCCACCACGCCAGGTGGATGGGAAAAGCAATTTATTGTTTAAAGATCTACCTTTTCAGGCATCAATTTCAATTTATAGATAATAACGAGAAAGAAAGTATTAAAGACTTATGCATCTTTATAGTCAAAGTTTATATTCAGGCTTGGTTTAATGCACCTTTAACTGTTACGGCTCCTAACCATGACCTCGAGTTTTTGACACAGCTCGATGATTATGCAAGTACTGATCCTTACATCTCTGAGGCTGCGAT
The DNA here is from genome assembly GCA_011764245.1 of Trialeurodes vaporariorum. Taxonomy (NCBI): domain Eukaryota; kingdom Metazoa; phylum Arthropoda; class Insecta; order Hemiptera; family Aleyrodidae; genus Trialeurodes; species Trialeurodes vaporariorum. The sequence continues at coordinate 10,105,811 of VMOF01000379.1, forward strand.
AAATAAGTTCAGAAATCATTTGTGGTACTTAACACCGGAGATGTGTGCTTTATCATTCTTTGACAATGCCGTCACAAATGAGATGAAACGAAAAATGTTAATCAATCTTGAAAAAAATGAACATTTTAATAAAAGTGAGAAACGGCTGACATTCAATAGGATTTCGGAGATGCAGGGCTTAGAGTTATCGGATTTCATAAATAGCAAGACTACCAAATTTTTTGATAGGTTCGGTTTGTCCACTGATTTCCTCAAACACGACCCTTCGACTTGGTTACATAATGAAATTTACCAAAATAACTTGAAAAAAGTAGTAAAGTTAAAAAGTGTCAATGACGTAGCCGAGCAAGGGGTCAAATTAATCGAGGAATATAATGGATTTTTAACTAAGGACATACAACAACAGCAGTTTCTATTAAGAATTGTATCAGAGTACCGAAAAAAATATCCTAAATGTACCAAAGAACTGCTCAGCCAACCCCTCAAATGAGAAGTTGATTATTATTGTATTACTTCATTGTAACCACTAATCATATTGAATTTTTTGTACTTTACTCAGTGTGTTCTACGAAAAATAAAAAATTGAATTATTTAAATTGATTTTAATCTCTCGTGATTTTCATCTTCAGATTAAAATAAAATATTATCGAGCTTAGTAGAGAGAAGAAATATGTGAAGCGAAGGCTCATTTTTCGCAAATAATTGTGTATTCTTCCGATTTTGAGATCCAAAAAATCGGATTTTTAAAAATCTCAGAGAAAATCTGCTACCACCACGTAAAAGAACGTAAAAAATTGAACAAATTATCATAATTTCGGATATCTGGACGAATTCTATCATATCTTAAGGAACGCGCCAAAACGTCGAAAAACGCCATTCGCGATTTTCATTTTGCGCAAATCGCGTTTTTGCCCGACTTTGAGAGCAAAAAAAGCGGATTTCAAAAGATCTTAGAGAAAATCTAAGAACACTACGTAAAGGTAGGCAAAAAGTTATAATGAAAATCATAATTTCAGACGTGTAGGTGAATTCTATCATGTGTTTAGCAACACGCCAAAACGTAAAAAAACACGATTTGCGGAAACCGAACTTTCGCGGGTCCCAACTTCAGTGGCCGTGCGGCACCATAAAAAAATGGTTTTCTCCAATTTTCTTTTTTTTCCCCTGCTCTACTCATCAAAAGGCACCCTTTCCAGGGTTCTCCCATTAGAAATTCATAACAGTCCATTTTAAGGGCCACCCTAGTGTGTATGGGCATACATTACTCCCATACCTGCAATTATTGGTTAGATGTTTTCACTCATGTTTGGTGTTCGGTTAGGTTATAAACCAACAGTTTTGATTTGCTTATTTTCCCTCCGTTGTTTTTCTTCGTTTCCCTCGTTTTCTTCGTTTTCTTTGTTTTCTTCGTTTTCTTCGTTTCCTTGTTTTATTTTGGTCTTAGTTTTTTTTTTTTTTTTTTTTTTTGTCGCAGATGGGAGAAAATCAAATATACATATAATCAGTCCGTTAACATGGTTTTTTTTTTCCTTTCCTCTTTTCGAAAACTGATTGTAATAGTCCGGTTTTAATCTGAGACCGGCCGCTGGCCGCTCACAACTTTTACAATCAATTTACATTTTTTTTTTCTTTTCTTTTTTACTGATGAAAATTCTTTGTTTTTCTGTTTCGTAGATCGGAGGTGCTCAAGAGCGGCGTTTGCAGCCGGATGAAAACCCGTTGATAATCCAAGATGATTTTTTACGCCAGATTGGTTACATCGATGCCTCCAGGCGTGATCGGCTTGGCGTGGATGCTCAGCTGAAACATCTCATCATGTTTTTCATCGGTACGAACAATGAGTAAAGTACTGCCGAAGCTAAATCCATTATTTTACAAATCTTAGTTATTTATGTTTGATGTGAAATTTTGATTCCTGTTTATTCGCAACTCTCTGAAATCAAAACCGATCGAGTCGACGTATAGAATGGAAAATGGTGTGGAAATTATACTCTGTATTTACATGCGACCAATAACTTAAAAACTGCAACGGTGATCTATTTTTTAGCAGTACAATGTTTGTTGCTCCCTGTTTCAAAGAGTCTTGAACATTTGAGGGGTGAGTTACCTCATCTTCTCCGAAGATGGAGTCCATCATGTTGTAATAAGACGGCTTGTTCTGATAGCCCTCTCCGCTTTCCTGTTTTTGGCTTCTTGTGTTTGAATCATATGTATACGAGGGGAGTTCGGAAAGTAACGATACACGGCTTCTGTATAAAATATGCCGACAGGTATCATCCAACCGCAACGATGAAATCTTATCTGATATACCCTAGAGATGAGCTGTGCACAGTCGGAGGTTTATTGGATCATTAATCTTTGAGAAATCAGAATTTTTGTGTCATAATGTTTGAATTTTCTCCCGCCGGAAAATGTAAAGCTCCGTGTGCGGTGCTCCATGCATTCGCCAGTTTTCAAAGTGCGGAGTGCGATCTGTAATCCGTTTTTTTGGTTACCAGAAGTGATAATTGGCGGTAATTTATCGGAAAATTGCACAAAAATACGGTGACAAAGTGCCGAACCGGTAAAAAATGTTGCCAAATAGTGCCGAGAACTCAACGCGGGTAGGCCGGCAGATGCCGCCGCCGCGCCGCGGGCTTATGAAATCAATGATGAAGCGCGAAGCAGGCAACCGTCTAATGAAATGTACGAATTTATCAAACTTGTTGATAAAAATATTCATAGTATTAAACGATTTAAGCTGCACTAGCCTCGATAGTTCTTGTTTTGTGTGTCGTGAACAGGTCTTTAAAAGATCATCTCTGAAAAGCTGGATTGTCGGAAACTTCATGAACTCTGTATTTTGAAAATTGAAGAATGCGCAGAGTGCTGCACGCGGAACTTCACATTTTCCGGCGGGAGAAAATTCAAACACCATGCACTAAAATGCTGATTTCTCAAAGTGTAATAATCCTCCGACTGTGCACAGCTCATCTCAAGGGTATATTTGATTCGATATCATCGTTGGTTGGATGATACCTGTCACCATATTTTATACACAGGCCGTGTATCGTTACTTTCCGAACTCCCTTCATATATATAGGTAATTTTAATTGATCTCCTTTTTTCGTCGCACATTTCACCTGCCGTTTCGTTCCCTCTAAACGGAACCAAACAACTATAGTGACCGACATCTCAGTTTGTACAAGGAGTGTCCCAAAAGTACTGCACACTATTGTCTGGAGGGCGAACGAGAGCAGGTATAAAAAAAAAAAAAAAAGTTTTGTAAGGGGCGATTTTCCTAGTAATTTTACCTACAAACCAAGACCAAATTCAGCTCTGTAAGTTAAATATCCACTGAGTTACAGCGTTTTGAAAATGACGTGTCGAGCTGACCCCTCCAGGATTCTTAGCATGTTTTTCGAGAAAAAGAAAAGAGAGTTAAGAAATCAAGTGGTTTTATTTGCTTAAACGAATTTTGCAGAATCTTACCAAGACTGAAAAAAATTTGATGTTTGTATTTTGCCGCCCTTTGACACTGTGTTAGGCTGCCAATTTCTTCTCTTATCTTCTTTTCATTCTTTTGAGAACTTACTTTTGAATCTTTTAACTCTCTTTTTTTTCTCTCTTGAAAAACATGCATAAAATCCGGAGGGGTCAGCTCGACATGTCATTTTCAAAACGCTGTAACTCGGTGAGTATTTAATTTACAGAGCTGAATTTGGTATTGATGTTTAGCTAATTACTAGGCCAGTAGGACAATCGCCCCTTACAAAACGTTTTTTGATATTTGCTTTCGTTCGCCTCCAGACGATAGTGTGCAGTACTTTTGGGACACTCCTTGTAAAAGTTTGTGACTGAACGTGAAACTCTCAAAGTCCCCCGGACCCCCCTCGGCTACGCCGCGCCACTGGGTTGAGGGAGAGGGGGAGGGGTTTGATCCAAGGATGAAGAGGACGGGGTGGCTATGACAGCATAGATTGATTGTACCAATAGTTATTGTACGCAATTATTTTCTTTTCATGTTAGAATGCTATCGAATAAATGAAAACAAGACTGCCCCTCTTCCCCCCTCACTCATTTTTTTAAAGGTACTCAAGTAATTTATTTACCTATGAAGTACCTTTACTCATGTCTTGAAATAGACAATCACTCATAGGCATGCATCAGAGAAAAAAAAGCATTGTCATGTTTGTTAATAACTATCTTACTAACTTCAAGTCAACTGCTATCGTATTATTCCGATGGTGCGTTTTCGCACCATGCCATAATTACCAAACGGCGTATGGGATTTTTTTTTTTTTTTTAATTTTTTCATATTTCTAGGACCAAAATGAACAACTTTTGAGATTTTCATAAAACTCCGTGACCGAAAAAGTTCTGGGTAGGTAAGGTTCTGGGTAGGTAAGGTTCTGGGTAGGTAAGGTTCTGGGTTAAAAACCTATTTTTCAACAAAACGCCCAAAATTTCCTCAAAAATCCCATGATCCCATAGACGCTCATTGAGGGGTTTTCAATTTGCCGATCCCCCAGAATTTCAAATGTTTCCAATGAATAGACCTGTTTAGTGTGACTTCATGAAAAAAATTGGTTCCATACAAAGGCTCCGTCTCACTCGCTCTCGTGGGTTTTCCCATACGAAACACGATCCAAATTTTCAAATACAAGTGCAAGTAGACAACATGTTCTTTACACCAGTTGTGTTTATCACACCATTGGGATCCACGTCCCTTATAAAAATTTTCACTTGTTTCAATGAATTTTCCGATAGGATATATGTTCCCGCGCTTTATTTCCTATAGAAATAATCAAAATTCCATAGAGACAATCGGAATTCGTGTAGATTCAAGCGCTCGGACTAAAGCAACGATAGGTCTTATGATTAAAATAAGGCGAAACACATCTATGGTTCTATTCTTACAGTGTTAACAGCCACTTTTTTCTCAGTGATAAAATATGAGCCCGCCACCACAAACTTTTTGAAACATCGTCCATCAATGCACAATCACAGTTATATCGAAGAAAGTCCTATGTTTTGTCCTTGTCACACTCACAGTTTCTTATGAGCACAAAATTCTAGGATATAGGCTCATCAGCACCATCACACCATGTGTTATACCTCGAACAAGCTTCGATACGAAGAGAAGTTAGAATGATTGAGTATCATGGCGGTGATACTCCCATAAGAGACCGTGAGTAAGACAAGGACAAAACGTAGAACATCTCTCGGTATAACTGTGATTGTAAATTCACATGTGATCTTTTAGGAATTATGTTACAGTGAAAAGATACTTTAAGGCACGTGGAATCTAATGGTGCAATCAAATTTTAGAAAACTGTTTCTTAACTAGCATGAATTTGCGTTCGAAAATTTGGATCTGATTTCTTATAGGTAAATCCACGAGAGTGAGCGCGATAGAGCATTTGTTTGGAACCAATTCTGATCGCGACGTCATCACTAAACAGGTCTACTTAAGGATATGAATGAGCCCCTCTCTTTTCTATACCCCTCCCGCTCTTCATCTATACCTCACCGTCACTTCTTTTCGATACCCTCGTCAAACAGATTTTGACACTTTTACTTTTATGAGTCTTCAGACCCTGCGAGTCCCGACGGCTTAATGCACCGTGAAGAAATCTTGTGACCGATGGAGCCCAAAGGCGAGGGGCAAAGAGACTTTCTGCGGGAGATGTTTCCACCCCCCTCCTGCCTTGGAATTTCGACTAGTAGGTTGGCACAAATGAATTAGGTTGCTGGACCTGTATCGAAATCCCGTTCAAAGGAATTCAACTTTGACGCTTAATATTTTAATGAAATTAACAGGAATACCAAAACTTTTACAATTTGAAGAAAATAGACGCCGAGACCTCCTGGATCGCAGCAATAACTTAACGATTAATGAAACCAGTTTTAAAAAAAATACGTTTTTAATTTTTAAAACCCTTTTCCCGCCAAGGTTTTGCCATAAGCAAGGCATGCAACCTATGTATTAGATATGAAAATGAAAACAAGAAGCGTACCGTATATATACCGCACGCTGAAAAGAACTTTACCATTTATTTTTGGGTTTAAAAGTTTACTATACACTTGGTTTGGATATACGACAATCCACTTCGAGGGTTATCGTTACCCTTCTGACACATTAAAGTTTACTATAAGGTTTATTGTTGGATTTAACCACGAAAATGGTTACTTTAAACCAAGTATGAATTAAATTTAACCACGCACTTGGTTAAAATTTAACCAAGTAATGGTTTAGTTTTAACCAAGTTAAAATTTTTGTCTAAAAATTTCATTTCTGATGTGCGTTTTATTAATTGAATGGAGTGGTTCATTTTTCATGATTCCAATGTACTTGTCGTAGTGTCGATCAGCGTTCCTAGAACAGAAGTGGATTGATGAGAGTGGCCTCCGATAATCGATATAATCGCTAGGGGGGGAAACGTTTGTATATTCATATCAATTTGGTTGAAAATGTTGTTCTTTAGCTTGGGGGGGTTTTTAAAACTACAATAGCCCTAAAGTTATCACGATAAATATATATAAAATTTTTTTTTTTAAAAGTACCATCTGGGAGGCACTCTTATAAATAACTTTGCTTCATCAAACTTTACATAAGAATACCTTTGAGCTTTTGAGAGCTTTCCAAAGATTTGAAAATCTCGCGCTTCGTGTCGGATTTACGGGTAATTTCATCGTAGATAGTAACTATTTCATCGTAAACTTTAACCAACACATAGTAAAATCCACAAAGTTTGATTGCACTATTTTTACGGGGTTTAAATTTTTACAATGCGCCTCGTTTACATTAACTATATTTGTTGTAACTTTTACCATAATTGTAGTAAGATTTAACCATGAATAGTTCACCATGTCAATATAGAAAACCCTTTAACCAAGTACTTCTTCCAGTGTGCCTCACTGGTAAGGCTAGGAGTTGGTCTAGGACGAGGAAGGAGAGATTGATTCAAATCATCAACGCGTTAAAGAGGCCGTCATGATTTATCAACAGAATGGCCCAAAGTTGTATCCAAATTTTTTTGGGCGCCCGCCGATGAAATAATCTACCGAAACACTTCCACAACTTTCAGTTATATCAATTTTAAATAGGAATTTCAATATCCTCAAATTATTAAAAACCCTTATGTCCACTATTTAATATAGTTTGAGAAAAGAGAGAGAGAGGGAAGAGGAGGGGAAAAAATGGTGACTCATTGAAAAGCCGGGAAATAATAACAAAAAAGGAATTTATGAAAGAAATACGAAAGGACAAGATATACACGAGAAAGACAAAAGAGTTATTGAGAATTGATTGAGAATATAACTTGAACTATGAGACTATTTTTAGTTTGCCTTTTATGAGGGCAGGAGGAAAGGGATAGCGACCGCCCAAAAACTTCTTCTTTTTAGAAATAGAGATCTACGTAGATCGACCATGAGTGAGAGGGGGGGGGGGGAGGAAAGGGGGTCACTAGGCAATCCTAGTCAGTTGCCTCCACATCCCCCAAAACCTTGATTTTTTCGTAATAGGGCTCTTGCAAACTTTTGTTGTGGGTGATTGAAGAGTTATGATTATTGCTTATAAACCTGTAAAAATTACGATGAGTACACTGAAAAATCACGAAATTCACTGTCTGAATCGGGCTTAATGGCGGAGAGACGCAGGTTTTATGGGAGATTCCCATCAAAATCGAGACATATCTCGGTGTTTCCGTAGAGAAAGTGAAAAAATAGACAGGGATCTCCCATGATACCAGCGTTGAACCGCCATAGCAAACTTGCCGTTATTGCAATTATATGAGTTTCTTACTGAATTTTAAGCTTTCTTAGTGTGATTTTCGTGATTTCCGCTGGCCTTTACATCAGATTGGACTATTCATTTGCTCGTAGCAAAAGTTTGCAAGAGCCTCACTGTCAAGTTAATTTGCCTCAGAAATTTAACGAGCGGGCTGTTTAAAACTGCAGTTGAAAAAAGTTGAACGTTGAAACATTTTTTGTCAATTTTTTTTCCCCTCCCCAAATAAACGTTAGGAAATATTTAAACGTAAATAAACAATTAGCAGCTGAAAAAAAAAAAAAAAAAAAATGTTACAATGACAGCGAAATGAAAACTATTTTCGAAAAAAATAATAAAATTGATGGGTGCAATATGACTAATATGAGCATAAGCGACGAATGAAGTCTTGGTCAGCCTTCAAAAAGAGTTAGACGCAACTATTGCTGCAGCGAAATTTGCTTGTTGCGTCAAATGGAATTGAAGGAGTTTTAAGTAGCGTGAGTCTTGCTGTGGCACAGGCTATGTCGGACGGCTGATTGAACGGCGAACGTTCAGGAGAGTTCACGTTTTCGCGCGCACACTCACATGTACTTTTTTGCGACTGAATATTTGAAGTACGAAGCTCTCCATTTTCTTCAGTAAATTTTTTGCTTTCTAGCTTAAAACTGGCGATTTGGACTTTAGATTTTAGAATTTTGTCTTCGAAATGAGATGCTGGAAATATATCCTCATCCGTGTCTGTAGTTTATGAAGATTCGCTACATCGTATCCAAAATTTTTCTTTAACGGTTTTGTTGCAATACTTTCGCTTTTTCGGATATTTTTCTTTCGCCTTTCTTGTTTTAATATAAAGAAAAGGGAAAAAGAACTGACTGTACTTCAAAACGCACTAACAGCTGTTCTCACAGACTCATTCAGGGTGACGTCATATGTACAATCGATTATATTTTTCGCCCCATTTGAACCTAAACAGAAATATCGATTTCCTGGGTGTTCCATTGGGTACTGGGTTACAAGACTTTTCTTCCTTTTTTTTTTTCTTTTTTTTTCCCCCTTTTTTACCGTCTTTTTTTTTTTTTCGTCCGCGACATTTCGTCCTTAATAATTCGTCCTATTAATTTTCGTCCTGTAGATCAATTTGGTCTACTCGTTATTTTCGTCCTCTACCATAACGTCCATGAGTTTTTAATCCAATTATCTTTAGGTGCAGAGTATGTCTTTTGTCCTGTAATTTTAGTTGAATTTTTTTTTGTCCTAAAAAAGTTCGGTTCGTACAACGCACTTTTTTGTTCGTTTTTGTTGGTTTACAGGTAAAATTTTTGAGTTTTCAATTTCAATACCAGAGAACGTATTCATTTGGGTTTTATAATTTTATTCAATTCAGCAAAGTCTTTCTCAGCAGCTTTTTTGGAAAGAAACAATCTAAACATTTTACAAAAAGGTACTAGATTACCAGAAAAATGCAGTCAGACTTAAAATCTGAATTTCTCGAAATCGTCTAGTCGTAATAAAATCACAATCTGATTACAGCGAAATTCTACGTCTTCATTTTTTTTACCTGTAAACTTACAAAAATGAGCATTGGACAAAACCTTTTTTTTTTTCAAGGAACAAAAACAATGGACCAAAATTACAGGGCAAAATACACAAGCTGGACCTAAAAATAATTAGACTAAAAACTCATGGACGTTGCAGTCGAGGGCGAAAATATTGTTCTACAGGACAAAAATTTGATTGGACGAACTATCAAGGACCGAATTTATAGGACGGAAAAAAAGGACAAAAAATCAAGCGGACGAAAAAAAAACAGGACGAAAAGTCTGGTAACCTTCTATTGTAAGTCACCAGAGGATCGACTCTTTTTCATATGTTTATATGAGATATCGATACATAGAAATCATTGAGCCGCCACAGCTCTATTTGACGTTGTAATGAGGCTCATCTATTGAAATTCTAAGAAAGTTCGCCATAAAGAAACAAACAAATAAATTATAGTTTTAAAATTTTTCCAGGACCAACATGTCAGGAGAAAAATATGTGCAGCGGTCGAGTTCACGTTTTGAAAGGCCTCGTTCTCCCTCAATGGAAGCTACGAGATTTAGTGCTAATCGGCGACACTTTACTCCTTTATCCAGGTAACATTTCATTTTATGAGTAAAATAAGGTGTGATATTTCACTATTTGATTTATGAAATAAAAAGAGTTCCCACCGCACCACAACTTTAGCATCTCACACTGTTCCAGGGCTGCCGTTTTGCGTATAATCAATGCTATTTTTTCAATTCACCGATGATTCCACCGGTTGAGAAAAGATTACACAGTTCAGTTCAGTGCATGACTGTAATAAACTAAAATACTCGCATCTGTAATCTTTTCTAAAACCGGTGGAGTCGTCGATGATTTTAAAAAAACTTGCGGATTTTTTAAATTTAATTGACGGAGTTTCCACCGATTAAAAAAAGATTACAGACCAGAGTATTTTCGTGCATTACAGTCATACTCTGAACTGAACAGTGTAATCTTTTCTAAACCCGGTGGAATCATCGGTGAATTAAAAAATAGCATTGATTATACGCAAAACGGCAGCCCTGCACTGTACACATTATCACGCTCTGATATCGTATTTACGATGCATCAGCGCGGTTTCACTAGCGTCAAACCAATCACTTGACTACGATGGTTAATTTGTGTCACCAGAATGAAATCCATTTCGATAGAATATAGGTGCCAGATTTTCGTCGTTATTTATTTATTTTCCCACCAGAGACACAGTTAGAAATTGTGAAAGTATTGCGATGGTCAGTGGCGTCGCGTGAAATTTGGCAACAATGTACTATATCCATTTAAACTCATGTAAAATGTCGAATTCAGGGGGTGCACAGTGCACAAGGACAAATCGATATATTCAATGAGTTTAAATGGAGCAGTTGCATTGTTGCCAGATGGCACGCGACGCCACTGGCGATGGTGCAGCTATCTGTCTGTATCCAAGCATAAATTTTGAACCAATGCTCCATATGCAGTGGCGTCGCGTGCCATCTGGCAACAATGCAACTTCTCCATTTAAACTCATTAGATATATCGAATTTTCCTTGTGCACTGTGCACCCCCCGAATTCGATATTTTACATGAGTTTAAATGGATAGAATACATTTTTCCCAAAATTGCACGCGACGGCACTGTCCATATGCATCCAAATTTTGCAGAGAAGTTGCTTTTGACATTCCTCAGAGGGGGTTTTTTTTTGTTTAGTTTTTTCGGAATTTTAAATTTTAAGCAAACTGTGGAGGGTAAAAAGTTTCCGTTATACTCAATCACAGACAAACTAAGGATTAAAATGGGAACTAGACCAATAATAAATAAAAACTTCCGAGACGTTTCGGTGCACTCACAGCACCATTATCAATCGAAAAATTATAAAAATAAAATAAAAACAAAATACTCAGAACGAGGAACACGCTCCACAAAGTTGGAAGAGGGACTGATTAACAAAATACCGCAACATCGTCTACAGAAAAAAAAGATACCAACAAAACGCAGACAGAGCCTCAATCAGTATGTTAAACATTTGGAAAGACTGGAGGTATGGTGCTGTGAGTGTACCGAAACGTCTCGAAAGTTTTTATTTGTCGTTTGTCTAGTTCCCAGTTTAATCCTTAGTTTGTCTGTGATTAAAATCAATGGGGAAATGGGTAAAAGTGAATAACATAGGGAACAATTGGAATTTTCCAAATATAGCTGTTTGAATTTCGACTAAAATTTGCAAAAATATTCCGCAACCAGCCTCCTGTAAAATCAATTCCTTAAGAGGGGGTCTGGACTGTCTGGAGGTCTCCCCCAGAATATTGAAGGGGGTCTGGAGGTTTCCCTCAGAAAACATAGGGGATCTGCCCCCCCTCCAGATTAACTTTGATGTGAGAAAGTGTTTGTGGGGAATTTCCTACAGTTTATTTTTGAAATATCACCAGTATCCATTAACCCTAGAAGAGGCGCGTGGGCTACAGATGTAGCCCAGTCCTATTTTTTAGTTTGTAACTTTTTGCACGGCTCAGAAATTCTTTTGAGGCTCATGGTATCTTCAAGTTATGCTATAAGACACATATTTTGCCTATTTTTAGTCTGATTCCTTGACTTTGACGGTACCTGTGCGGCCTCAAAGTCACGCGGGCTACGCCTGTAGCCCACGCGCCTCTTGGCGTTACCATCTTGTATTTTGTCACTTTGGCCTGTTATTTTTCAACAAATTTCGCCGACAAGAGTTTCCTCAACTTCAGGAGACATTTTCTGAAAGAACCTTTTTCGGCTACTTGTGCACTTTTATTGGCAGACTCGTTAAACGGACCTTTTTGTTCTATCGGCTGAGTTCAAGAATATTTGCGTGTGTATTTAGAAGAGAGAAAAATTAGAAAATAGTGAATTGACTTGTTATAGTTTTTCACAAAATACATTATGATCGGATGGAAAACCTGGAGTTTAAGCTCAGAAATATTGATTATGAGACTACTGCGATTGCATCTGTGAAGAAAACAAGCAATTTAAGCCATTCAAGCAAAAGTTAAAACAATTTTAGTGACTGGGCTACACTTGTAGCCCGCGCGCCTCTCCGTGTTACCAAACAGAGCGCGCCTCTTCTAGGGTTAAGTTTATTCTCTCAGATTTTATCAAGTTTGTCGAATGAATAACGGCCTTAGCCACATCTGTAAAACTCTAAGGACCTGTGCTTGCGACCTTCTTCAACCAGTCACACAAGTCCTGCGTCTACAAATCGACGCAACCCACATTGCACGTTACCTATACCTTTCTCCATTTTTAGTGAACAAAAGAAAAAGCTGTATTTTTTTATGTTCACGCAGTCTTTCACGCAGAATCATAAGGAGTTCAGTGAACGGTGCGAAACTCTGCGAGCCGCGATTAATCGCGATTATTGTCCTTGTACGCGGAGGCATGTTTGCGGACGATTTATTTTTTTAAATTAGGGTCCTTTTGCTAATACGTTCAAATTGGAGAGGGGGGGGAGGGTAGGTGGAGTATGCTGTTGAGATACGGGGGAAAGGCTCCGATGATGGTAGTTTTGTGATGATTGATTTTTCTTCATTCTTTTGAGCACGTCTCGACGACTCGACGCAAGCCTTGAGCTGGAACAGAGAAAGATTAAAACTGAATAAATTTTGAAAACCACACATCACTAACCTGAAAAAAAAAAGAAAAATGACAGGGCAGGGCCTTACGTGAGTTTCTCATCACCATAGCATTTATCTGACGTCAAGATTTTCAGCTTTTACGGGGCTGATTCAGTGATTCTGCTCTTTTGGACGAGATGAGGCAAGATAGCGGGAATCGATCATTCTCATTGGTTTAAACGGCGTCACGTGACAGATTTAAAGTCGTTTAAGTCGGTTCATCGAATGACTCGAAATCTGTCAAGTGACGTCGTTCAAACCAATGGGATTAGTCGATTCCCTCTATCTCGTCTCGTCTCGTCCAAAAGAGTAGCATCAGTCCTCAGGAGGTCTTGAAGACTGTAAACGGACGCTTGCACAGTATTTTTTTTTTTTTGCTAATTCTTTTCGTCCACCGAGCTATCCAAAATCAAAGCTTGATTTAACTCAGTTTTAAAAAAATCATTGACACCTATATTTGAAAGCCGTGAAGTATATACATATGTTACGGTCAAGCCCCGATATCCAGTCAAACCTAGGTTTGACGAAGGGCCCTTGGTCAAACCCCGACGGGTCGATGAAAAATCGAGGTTTGGTGCCCCAAACCCAGGTTTGACTGGATATCGGGGGTTTTACCGTAACATATGTGCATACTATGTAAACATATAAAAAACCATTTAAAATACTCCACAAAAAATGTTCTCTCTTGAAAACAAATACAAATGAGAATCCTAACAAGTCAATAGTGCTGTTCAAGGTCATAAAAAAAAATCAATCGAAATACAGCCAAGTTGACCGCGTACGTTATAAAAAGAAAGCACGGAACTCTGAAAAAAAGGGGGATAGAGCCAGGCCAAAAAAAAAAAAAAAAAAAAAAAAACCTCGCGATGTTAACTTTGACACGTCGCGGATTTTATTTATGACTCTGCTACAGAGCTTGGAGTATTGCATCATATTTCTTAATGATGGAGCGCTTCTAATATTCTCTGGAGTGTCCGTCCCTCCCTCAGTCAAAAAGATATACGGACATTTGAAGCAAGCATTGGGCGGCTACAGGGATTTTCTCTCTCTTTTTTCCCTTTGGACGTGTTCGTTAGAAAAGGACGGGAAAAGGGGCCTAAAGGCACGTGACGACGCTCTCAGCTATCATTCTCTAACACACGTGTTTTAAAAGGTAGACGAGAGAGAGACGGAGATATTCATGTATCCGCCGATGCGTTGAAGAAAGGAACCGTGATGAATGAATAAAAAAAAACGACCGACCTTTTTTAAAAATTGATAGACCGTTTGCTTGGAGATGTTCTCTGGTCTTTAAAAATGAGTTTGGTGGCGCGATTTATTATCCCCACCCGTAGCCGTAGCCAGGATATTATCTTTCTCTCTCTCAGCCCATTTGACTGCATGTGTTAGAAAAGGACAGTAACAGTGGCTGAAGTCACGTGACAGCCCCTATATCCATCCTTTCCTAACACCCGCGTTTAAATGGGCTAAGAGAGAGAGATAGACAATATCCTGGCTAAGGCTATGATCCCCACCTACAACGTTTGTTTTTCAATATCTGGATTCTCATTTTTCATGGTCGGAACCTTTTGTGTATCATTTTTATTTTCTAAAATGAATTTTTTGCTGTGTCCGAAATTTTATTTGTTTCGCATCAAAAACAACAACATCAAAAAACAAAAATTCAAGGATTTTTAGGAGTAGATTTCCCTCTCTTGAGGCCCTACGCAATCTTGAGTTTTAGGCGCCCCAGGAGAAGGGTAGGGCATTTGGGTTTCCCAAACAAAAGTCTACAGTAATATGGACTGCGGACGAAATGTCTACTTTTTTTTTCCTCTGACAAAATGTCTACTTTTTTTTTCCACTGACAAAATGTCTACTTTTTTTGTCCACTGACAAAATAACAAAATAAGTCTACGTAAGTAAGTATGTCTACGAAAAAAGAGTCTAAATTGAAAAAGACCATAATCTAAAGCCACAATCTAAAAGTATACCAGTAGCGTAGCCGGGGGGGGGGGTCCTGGGAGTCTGAACCCCCCGTGACACCAACATTTGTCCTTCAAAAGGTCAATTTTTGCGTTTTCAGACAAATTTTACCAAATTAGTATCTTATTTGGACCACCCTTCACAATTTTTGGACCCCGGACACCCCCCCTCCCCCCCCCTGGGAAAAAATTTCCCGGCTCCACCACTGATGTCTACGTATTTTATGTCCACAAAATTTAAAGTGCCCCGTATATTTATGCCTCTTTCCACAATACGTCTACTTTATTTTTTAACAAAATTGTCTCCTATCTTATCAGCAATCTTCACAAATTTGCAAAACGTAGCTCATACAATTATTGATACTTAACTCTCTATCTTTCTCATTACCAACCAGCTGATTTATTTTCGACGTTTCCATTTCTGTCCTAAAAGAGTAGGCATTGTTGACAGGTAAGTCGACGATTTTGTCGAAAAAATGAATGTACTGTGAAAAGAGGTAATAATATACCGGCGACATTCATTTTGTAAACATCAAATATGTAGACGTCTTTAGATTTTGGGTATTTTTCAAGGTAGGCATTTTTATCGTATTCATCTAATGTAGATATTTTGTCAGTAGTCCATATTACTGTTGACCTTCTGGGACCAGATAATAGCCTCGTTTATGCGAGCATCTCAACCCGGGTTCTAGAACCCGAGTTCAGCTGAACCCGAGTTGAGATGCTCGCATAAACACTTCGGATCTCGCTGAACTCGGGTTCGACTCGACCCCGATTCAAACCCGAGTCGAGTCGGTGAACTCGGGTTGAGATTTCACGCATAAACACCTCGGAGTTCAGAACCCGGGTTTACGCGGCATCGATGTCACCAATTTGAGCGAGGTTAAAGTTAAACACGCGTCTTTATGCGGTAGTAGAGTAGACTAAATATATACGAGTATTATTTCTCCATTCTCCTTATGGGCGGTTGAAGTATCTCCCAAGATGGCGGATTTGTAGGGGAATTGTATATCTATATATAGTTTGTTTACATTCTCTGCTCGTATGATCCCGTGGTTCAAGGTATCTCCCAAAATGGCTGCCTCGATAATACTCGTGTTTATCTAGTATACTCTATGCGGTAGCACTTGTCCGTACCGCACCAAGCATCGCCGCCATTTTCGTCAAAAAAGTAAACAAACACAGTGAAGAAGAAGAAAGAAATCCTTGAACTCGAGTTCAAATACGCGGGTGTTTATGCGCTAACCCGAGTTGGACCCAGGTTGAAACTCAACTCGGGTTGACTCAACCCAGGTTCAAATCTCTCGCATAAACAAGGCTAATGTTAGGTCCTGAGCATTGAATTGCGTGCGGTTTCGACTAATCAGGGTCCAAATAGTGTTACGGCTTGACGGTCCTCCGACAGACGTTGGATGGTGCGCACGTAAGTATATTTGCGTGTAGTTTATACCCCCCGTAAGTGCTCACCGATCATCTGCGTGCGGGACCGTGAGGACGAAACATTATTTGGTCCCAGAGAGCTTACGCACGGCCATGTGACCGTGCGTAAGTTACGCTCGTGACCTAACTTATTTGGTCCCCAACCTGAAACCGACATTTGGGGGGTTTGGGGGCATCCCCATTAGAAAGATGAGGGGCTCATCAGGCAGAGCTGGGCAAACAATTATTCGGAAATTATTTGGTCAGTCAGACATCGCCCGCGGCCGCGTCAATCGAATTAATCTATGAATAATTCTTCAATTATTTACCTATACCTTTTGTGCGTTTACCTTTCCTCAGCTCAGGTAGCCGCCAGTGGCGGCTCGTGCGATTTGGCAACCATGCAATTTTTACATTTACACTTAGGTAAAAAATCGATTCTTGAGGAGGCTGACAGCCTCCGGGAGAATCGATTATTTTGCATTGATTAAATGGCAGGGGGTACACTGTTGCCAAGTTTCACGAGCCGCCACTGGTAGCCGCAACCCAGTTTTCAATGTTGCCGGATTCATTTTATTAATTCTCATTAGTTGGTTGCCCAACTCTCTGGGTTTAGGGCAGGGACTTGAACCGAACCGAACCGAACCGAACCGAACCGAAAACCGCTCCGAACCGCGAGTTTGTTGAACAGTGAACCGAACCTGGAACCCCCTTTTAAAATTATGGTTTCAAACGGCTCCTCACAAACGAAGAGTGTCAAAAAAGGTACTCTTAATTGCTTTTTCGTAGAAAAATATTATGAGAGTCATAGCAACCTCATGACTCATCACATGGGCAAAAAGGTGATGTCTCCAAAAAACCCCCTTGTGAATCCCTCTATCGATTCAGCTTGGGAAAAAGGAGTCGATCGCCCTCAAGAGTTTTTATATCATTTGCAACTGTGGCTCTTTCACTCATTGCAACTCATGAATCATCATATGGGCACAAAGGTGATGTCTTCAAACCCCCCTTGTGACCCCCCTATCGATTCAGCTTGGAAAAAGGAGTCGACCCCCCCCCCCCCCCCCCCCCCCGGGTGACTCTTATTTTTGAAAGTTTCGAAAAGTTAACCTCCAGTTCTCTCAAAACGTGCTATGAGGCATAAAAATCAAGAATATTTGGCGAAAAAAAAAATTAAAATTTTTTTAGAAGTCTCTCAAGCGGCATAAAGGGCGTAAGTGCAAAATTTGCAACTACAGCAATAGTACAGTCGATTTCGTATGGAAAATGCAATAATGCTGCCCTTTTGGGCGAAAATTTCGTCCGTTTGACCGTATCTTGAAGCGTATAGGGGAAAATGGCAATTAGAGAGGGCGCAATTGCAAGTTTGCGCGCGCGCCCAGGAGCTTAGCGGCGCGGCGCGTGGCCGCGGGCCGGGTCAGGAAAGTTGAACGATCGTCCCCGCGCAGTTGGTAGGCAGATTGATAATGGATATTCTCTATATACGTGCAAAGGCGTATTGTGCGCTATTTTTCAGCTTATTTAGAAATATGTGTGTCAAATTATTAACTGCGGATACAATGCACACAGAAACAGAAAAATGCAATTTTAGTGGTAATCGTTGCCTTGTTCTGTATTACAAGATGGGTTGCTACTTTGCAGTAAATCCTGAAAAACTTCTTCTTTGGTCGTTACTTTTTACTTTCTCACTCTAATGAAATTAGAAAAAATTTAGAAAGTCTTGCAATGAAGCAGAGATTTTTGATGCATTTTGTTTCGATACTTGGCCCGCTGCGAATAAGTCAATCATGATAATTATGAAATAATTGGCTCTCATCATGCCTAATACTATCTTAAAGAACATATTTGCATGACATTTTAGTATTTTTTAAACATACGTAGCTTGGAGACGTAAATGCATAAAATTTCGGAGGAGTCCGTCATCCGTGATCTGTGAGTCGTGATATGTGCGTCCGTCTGTATCCCAGCATAATTTTTGCACAATAGGTCCAAATGTTCTTCCTATAATAGACAGCCTATAATAAAAAAAAGCTTCTTATCCTTGTAAGTACTTTCAAACCCTTGAGACCCTTTTAAAAAACAAAATAGGTGCGATCAAACCAAAAAATAGAGTGAACGTGAAAAAGTAAAATTAAATAGTAAAAAAAGAGTCAATCGGTATGGGTTCCATGAATTATCATGATACTTTGACCGTACAATGTATTACCAAAGAAGTAAAAAATTTCCCTCATATCACGACTCTTAGATCACTACTCACAGATCACGGACAACACAGAAATTTTATGCATTTACGTCTCCAAGCAACATATATTTTAAAAAATACTAAAATGTCTTAGAAATCTGTTCTTTAGGATAGTATTAGGCATGATGAGAGCCAATTATGTCATAATCATCATGATTGACTTATTCGCAGCGGGCCAAGTATCGAAAAAAAATGCATCAAAAATCTCTGTTTCATTGCAAGACTTTCTCAATTTTTTAGAGACAAATAGAGACCCAGCACAAAGCTTGCGACAGGTGTCCCTTTTCTGGCTCAATTTTGGTCGGAACTCATCAGAACAACAGCCAACCATTGCCTACTGTTGACTGATGAGCGTGTGTTTTGCATTCGAAAAGCAAAACCTGTTTCCGTTTCCGGGACGGCGAACCAATCACAGCCTTTTGTTGAGCTTCACCGTTCAACAGTAGGCAATGTTTATCGTTGGAGCCGGTGACTCCCGACCAAAACTGTGACCGCTGAACTTGCTTCACTTTTTTAACACGGGAAGCATACGGAGTGCTGGGTCTCTATTTGTCTCTGCAATTTTTCTAATTTCATTAGAGTGAGAAAGTAAAAAGTAACGACCAAAGAAGAAGATTTTCAGGATTTACTGCAAAGTAGCAACCCATTTCACTACAAATGTAGGGAAACGGTCCAGAAAAATTTCCGTCCATGACTTGAAGAAATTATAATATTCTAAAATTTGTTTTTTCAAACCTTTTCAGTTGTGCGACAATTTAGTTTATTCTAAGGTGAACCCCCCCAATAGCCGACTTGCACCAGTACCCGACACCCATTTTTCACACTGTAAAAAGTACTAGTCTGGTGGCAATACTGGTGTTTTGTGTGGTTTTTTCTGAGACTTCAACAGTGGAACATTCAAAATCAATACGCAAAACACCAAAATTGCCACTAAACTAATATTTTTCATATAGTGAAATGCGGTTGTCTATAATACTGGTACATTTCAGGGGTGTCGGCTATTGGGGCGTTTACCTTAGTCGTTTTAGTTCAAGAGATTTTATGTTTTTTTGACGACTGTGTTAATTTATTTATTTGTTCATTTTGTAATACAGAACAAGGCAACGATTACCACTAAAATTGCATTTTTCTGTTTCTGTGTGCATTGTATCCGCAGTTAATAATTTGACACACATATTTGCTAAATAAGCTGAAAAATAGCGCACAATACGCCTTTGCACGTATATAGAGAATATCCATTATCAATCTGCCTACCAACTGCGCGCGCGACGATCGTTCAACGTGCTGACCCGGCCCGCGGCCACGCGCCGCGCCGCTAAGCTCCTCGCGCGCGCGCAAACTTGCAATTGCGCCCTCTCTAATTGCCATTTTCCCGCTATACGCTTCAAGATACGGTCAAACGGACGAAATTTTCGCCCAAAAGGTCAGCATTATTGCATTTTCCATACGAAATCGACTGTACTATTGCTGTAGTTGCAAATTTTGCACTTACGCCCTTTATGCCGCTTGAGAGACTTCTAAAAAATTTTAATTTTTTTTTTCGACAAATATTCTTGATTTTTATGCCTCATAGCACGTTTTGAGAGAACTGGAGGTTAACTTTTCGAAACTTTCAAAAATAAGAGTCACCCTGGGGGGGGGGGGGGGGTCGACTCCATTTTCCAAGCTGAATCGATAGAGGGGTCACAAGGGGGTTTGAAGACATCACCTTTGTGCCCATATGATGATTCATGAGTTGCAATGAGTGAAAGAGCCACAGTTGCAAATGATATAAAAACTCTTGAGGGCGATCGACTCCATTTTCCAAGCTGAATCGATAGAGGGGTCACAAGGGGGTTTGAAGACAACACCTTTGTGCCCATATGATGATTCATGAGTTGCAATGAGTGAAAGAGCCACAGTTGCAAATGATATAAAAACTCTTGAGGGCGATCGACTCCATTTTCCAAGCTGAATCGATAGAGGGATTCACAAGGGGGGTTTTTGGAGACATCACCTTTTTGCCCATGTGATGAGTCATCTCAGCAAAAAACGCCTGTCGGCGTGCTACGGTGAACGGAAAGTCCGGGCATACATCTCGTTCGTTCGAATGGCCAACTCTTTCTTCACCCCAAAAACGATCCCGGAATATTTTCGTTTCTGATCTGATGATACTGCATCTCAAAAACTCGACTTCGTTCCGATTCATGCTCTACAGGCACAGTGATATCAGGAACGAAAAGTCCTTTCTTTGATTCTCTTCTCCCTCTCTCTCTGACAAATACTATGTATGATAAAATCGCCTTCAATTCGACGGTGATGCTTTTCCACGTACACCCACTTTTTTGAGCTAGGTAATAAACTAATAACAGATCAGTTTTCATCGAAATTAATTCGAAAGGAGAGGAGAGGGGGAAAAGGGGGAAAGGGAGGGAGACTTGCCGTGACTAATAGACGAATGGCTATGCAATGTAACACCTTGTCTTTGCACCTTGCTGCTAGTGGTGAATTCCGGGGAGACACCGTAGTGGGGCAACTCTCCTCCTCAGCGAATCCGATAAAATAAATTATTTCGGTCCAAAGACCTAGTGCAATTGAAAACTACTAATTCTAGGAAATGCCCCCTCCTCGCTTATTTCCTCGACCACAAGTGTGTTCTGGATGGCCCTTGCTTGCTCTGTGCGTGATCACTCAATTTACATAGGACGAAGGTTCAGTACACACATCAATACTCACACCCCAAAAAGTCACGGCAAGTCTCCCTCCCTTTCCCCCTTTTCCCCCTCTCCTCTCCTTTCGAATTAATTTCGATGAAAACTGATGTGTTATTAGTTTATTACCTAGCTCAAAAAAGTGGGTGTACGTGGAAAAGCATAACCGTCGAATTGAAGGCGATTTTATCGTACATAGTATTTGTCAGAGAGAGAGGGAGAAGAGAATCAAAGAAAGGACTTTTCGTTCCTGATATCACTGTGCCTGTAGAGCATGAATCGGAACGAAGTCGAGTTTTTGAGATGCAGTATCATCAGATCAGAAACGAAAATATTCCGGGATCGTTTTTGGGGTGAAGAAAGAGTTGGCCATTCGAACGAACGAGATGTATGCCCTGACTTTCCGTTCACCGTAGCACGCCGACAGGCGTTTTTTGCTGAGATATCACGACTGTTTTTTACTGACGTGGTACCGTCCATTAAGGTGGATCCTCAGCGTTTAGTTCCATATTCTGCCACCAGAAAAAAATTCGTTCTTTAAATGGAAAAAAATAATGATAAACGCAAAAGAATGAAAAAAAGGGCTTCGATGGAGCCTCGGAAGCAATCTAAGGAACATTTTAGTACAAACCGTTTGCTAAAATGTTACAAAATAAGCGAGAAACTATTGAATTTCGTAAACCCCCTAATGGCGTCCAATTCTATATTGGACGCCATTAAGGGGTTTACGAAATTCAATAGTTTCTCGCTTAAATCGTAACATTTGAGCATACGGTTTGTGCTAAAATGTTCCTTAGATTGCTTCCGTGGCTCCATCGAAGCCCTTTTTTTCATTTTTTTGCGTTTACCATTATTTTTTTCCATTTAAAGATCGTATCTTTCTCTGGTGGCAGAATACGGAACTAAACGCTGAGGATCCACCTTAAGTTCATTTAGACTGATCCCACATCGTAATGCACAGCTGTTCCTACTGCGAAGATCCCACGATGGATGCGCGAATTCTCGAGGTGTAAATGCGAGAAAAGAAAGCTGTCAGGAGGAAGAGAATAGCGAGGAAACCCCTTTAGTAAAAAGACAGTCAACGATATAGTATGTCCCGCAAAATAAGGGGATGAAAAAGTGATCAGTATTCAGTGGTAAGAAGAAATCGGACCATGCCATGCCGAGTCATTGGTTAGTCCAGCCAGACCGTAGCGCTCTGAACAGCGGTTTGCGGAACTACTGTAATTCGCAGAGCAGCCGCTGCGGTCTCTCAGCGCTGAGCATCTAAGCGAATTGCAGATAGCCACTGTAAAGCGAATCATCCAGTCACTCTGAAGCAGAAGTTAGTCCATGGCCATATCCGGCCCGTTACCAAAAGGACTGGGAACTTGCGACTTTCAAACTAATTTTGAAGTAATAAATCCGCGTCTGATTTAAAGAAACTTGGTCTCCTTTGAAAGCTAAATACGACTAGTTTTCTGACCATTCTTTAGTTTGTTCTCAAATGTCCTTTTTGCTGAGATATAATGAGCGAGAAAATAATTTCTCCGTGTTGTTTACATTTGTGAAAGCAGAGCATAACCTCTTACAGATGTATGTTTTCAATTTTGGTCCGAAACAGTCCAAAATTACCTCTTCAGTCTTCATGACTTTGTTAAGTTGGTGTGCTCTTTGTTTATTTTTCGTGCATGTTCTACCAGGAATATCAACTCAAGCTCGCACTCTTGAATTCACAACCTGTACCTACAATGTTAAATGTTGTTGCCCATTACCTATATTTTGTGTAAACGCAAGCTGAATCTATTTTACGTTTGTCAGAAAACCGGTTGCCGGTTCTTTAAGTTCTGAAGTTTCCTCTTGAGTTTCATTTAGTTTGAAGACTTCCATCAAGCTTCTATGGAATCAGTGCATTTCCAAAATTACCTAGTGATTAGAGTCGGGCAAATAGGAGCGTAATTGATTACACGATTTCTGGCTAATCGGTAATCGTCAAACCTTTGGATGGTAATTAAATGTACCTATTCTTACTAGATAAATAGTAAACTTCAGGGTCTTTTAGGTTAGATCCAAATCTTCTCCAACTAATATGATAGATGGCTTGTAAAAAGTCATCCCTGATTACCATGAAATCGTGTAATCGATTACCACCATATTCTGACCAACTCTGCTAGTGATACACGAGTTCCTCTCACTTTCTTCGATTAGTTATTGGTTGTGCTCATGAATTTTCAAGTTAATGTTGCCATTCTCTGTTGCGCCTTGAGATGAAGGAATCCCTAATATTTCCGCTAAACAATTCTTGAGCTGCAAGGCAGCGGAAATCGTTCTCCCTGACTGCTTGCTGAGCAAAACTTGATGCTAAGTATATTTAAGGGCAGTTGAGCTTGTCACTACTGTATAACATTTTTTTAAGTTTGGAGCACAGAGGGTTTCTTGAAGGACCTAAATCTAGACAGTCAAGCATGAATCAGGTATTTTAATCATGCCACTGAGTTTAAGGTATGCTGAATTTTTCTAATAGTTGAACAGACAAATCGAGTGACAGTTTCTTACTCGACAGTTTAGTTCCTAGAGAGCTTTTAGAGCATCAATTAGCAGGATGGTTGCTATAGCAGAACCATTTTGAGTATCGGGTTCTGACAAGTAGGAGTGCCTGCTTCCAAACTGCATCAAGGCACAGCGGTGAGCGGTTGATAAACATCCAGTTGAAACTCTGCGCTAATCAACTGCTCAACGAAGCATGTTGATGCGGCTCGGAAGCAGGCACCGCTCCTTGTCAGAACCTCATACTCAAAACGGTCCTGCTTCAACTCATCATAATCTTGTTTGGTCAGTGCAACAGCTGGGTTCTGAAGTGGAGAAGGAGCTCGACCGATAATCTTTGGCATTTTTAGGTGCTGTTGTGTGGCCCAAGCCCGTATGCCATCCTTCCAGCATTAGTTTTCATATGGCATGATGGAATGAAATTATATTGAATAAGAGAGATTTAGCCATTCATGAAGGAGCGCCTTAAAAGCACATTGTATAAGTCTACGGAAAATTTGGTTTTGGAGAAATGAACACATTGAAACATAGCTAAAGATTATCGGTCGAGCTCTGCCTGCACTTGTGAAACGAGCTCTAACCTCATGAAAGAATCTGACTGACTTGATCAAGGATAAGTGGATCGGCTCAAGCTCGTTAAGTTGTAAGCTGTCAAGGTGCTGGCATTATTGTTTCGAGAAGCCTCTCAAGGTTGCGGTAGGTACCTACTTTTGATCACTAACTGGAAGCAAATATTTTCATTTATGGAACAAGATTGAACGGGTTACCAGTTGGAAGAAATTAGTTGGCTAGTTCCGTTCTGATGGATCGTGTGAACCATGCCCGCTAACTACATGAAAAGAGTGCAGCATTCCATAGCGTTCCTGTTTAAAAATTAGCCTTTAGTTTACGGACGGATTGATGGATTAGCTATCCGTGATACATCTAAGCGCATCGGTGAGCGATTGGTTAGCTAAGAGTTTCCGCTCATTGCCACTAAGCGCATCGGTGAGCGATTGGTTAGCTAAGAGTTTCCGCTCATTGCCACCCAACCTTCACTGATGCGTTTTAATGAATTTTGGAAGCTTGCTCTGCTACTTGTTAGAGCATATTTGCACCTAATCAACAACAGGTCAGGAGTATATCATGGATAGTTGTAAGTTTAACTTAAACCCAAGTAGAGCGAGACCATTTTGAGTGTCGGGCTCTGACAAGTAGCTGTGCCTCCTTCCGAACTGTATCAACACGCATCGCTGAACGGTTGGTTTTGGATGCAGTTCAGGCACCGCGACTTGTCGGAACCTGATACTCAAAATGACTCTGCTGTAGAACTTCTTGTGTTGAGCATGCAAAATGACGATACCGACCAATTAGATTATTATGCCTTAGATAGGTCCAGGTTACACAGAATCAATCAGAATATCCACTAATTGACACTCAATCAGGAAGTTACCCGGAGTATTTGAAATTTACTTGTAAATAGATATGGAGCGATGTAACTACATTGATTGCATGATGGCTTATAGCGCAAGGTCATTTGACAAGAGTTGGCGGACTAAATAGAATGTCAAAAAATTTGACCGCGAAGCACATTCCTTTGAAATTGAAAGAGGGCTGACTCCCTATAAGACCTTCAAAACCAAACATGTAAAGGTAGAGAGATGAGACTCAATTTCTAGGAGAAAGGAATTCCACATACAATCACAACATGATGGAAGTATATCGCAAGTCAGCACATCACTAAGAACAGGTCTATTCAGAAGTTCCCATTGTTGAACCTTTGAACTCTTACCAATTCACAAGTCAGAGCCACTACAGACGCAAGCAGAGTAATTTTATTGCGTTGAGCAAAAGCAATGAATAGGTAGCTGAAAGTTGATAGAATAGGAAAAAGGAAATACATATGCCAGGAGGAGACTAGGAGAGGTTAGGGCTGGGACCGCTATGTAAACAACGAAATCTGGGTTGTATCAGAGAGCCTTTTCGATGCCCAGTAAGTTTTGGTAATTAAAGGAGAATTCTGAGGATTAAGGTAATGAAAGATCAGATTTCTCATCCTTTTTATCGAAAGATAATAACACTACGAGCACAGAATAGTATTAATTGTCCTCCTGATTCCAGCAGAGGTTGGCTGCCGATGTGATGTATTCGGTGGCAAATGGATCTTGTTCGGTGGTTGATGCGGTTGGTAGCATTGATTGATTTGCGAGCCGCACGGTCCGTTACATCTTTTGTTTTTCTTAGGTTGCCACGACTTGCTTTGAGGCAAATCATTTGAAATTCCCAGAATTTGCAAACGAGATTTCTCGCTTACGAGATAAAATTAAAAGTCGAAAAGTAGAAAAGTATCAAAACGAACTCAAATGGAGACGATTGGTATACGGCGATATAGGGTTTCGTTCAGCCGTTAATTCGGTAGAGAGTCATATTAGAACAAAACGGTCCAAACGAAATGATTCTTGTAATTATAGTGTGTGGTCTCTTTTTCGTTCTGTTGGGACTTTCCGTTTTGCGTTTGACCAAACGCTATAATGAGGTTGCTATGACTCTCATAATATTTTTCTACGAAAAAGCAATTAAGAGTACCTTTTTTGACACTCTTCGTTTGTGAGGAGCCGTTTGAAACCATAATTTTAAAAGGGGGTTCCAGGTTCGGTTCACTGTTCAACAAACTCGCGGTTCGGAGCGGTTTTCGGTTCGGTTCGGTTCGGTTCGGTTCAAGTCCCTGCCCTGAACCCAGAGAGTTGGGCAACCAACTAATGAGAATTAATAAAATAAATCCGGCAACATTGAAAACTGGGTTGCGGCTACCAGTGGCGGCTCGTGAAATTTGGCAACAGTGTACTCCTCCCATTTAATCAATGCAAAATAATCGATTCTCCCGGAGGCTGTCAGCCTCCTCAAGAATCGATTCTTTTACCTAAGTGTAAATGTAAAAATTGCATGGTTGCCAAATCGCACGAGCCGCCACTGGCGGCTACCTGAGCTGAGGAAAGGTAAACGCACAGAAGGTATAGGTCAATAATTGAAGAATTATTCATAGATTAATTCGATTGACGCGGCCGCGGCGCACTGTGGTCCAGGCGCCAAAATTAACTAGACAAAAGTCCTCAAGCTAACATACGCGGATAAAACTACGTCACCGGGGGTTTTTTAGGTCGCTGAATCCATTTTTGATGTCACTTTTTCAAAATTGTGACATATAACCTCATAAAAGTCAATTTACATACAAAAATAGTGCAAAGTAAACGCCAGAAAAAGAAGCAAATAAGTCTCCTCTGCTGTATGAGCTATAAACCTCTTCTTTAATCGGTAAAAATAAGTTAAAGTAATAAGAGTTAAATTAATTAAATATTTACTCAAATGGTAACAAGCACAATTACGTCTAATGAAGGGGGAGGGGAGTAATGAAAATTCAATTTTTTTATTTTCGTAAAAAAAAAATGGAAAATTCAACTGCTATAATGAATAATTTAATTCATACAGTAACCCTACCCCCCCCCCCCCCCCCCCAAGGGTTTGCATATCTTTTGCGTCGCTCTATAGATCTAGTCGCTTATGGAATCAGAAGAAAATGAGCGATGAGTTTCAACGTTGTGCGGTTCCACTACAATTATAGACTTTGTTGGAATGAAAATAAATCCAATCGGTAAAACTACAGTGAGTCACTTGCGTTTTTAATTTCATTAATTATTTTTTAATTGATCGAAACCGACCACCAAACCCTGCCCCCGACCGCATCGTTCTCTGAGACCCTAAATTAATTTAAACTAACAATTCGGGTAGTACGATTATTTCTCTAGATTTACGTTCGTCCCAATCCACCAGCCCAATTAATTAGTTAATTATTGTTTCACTGTCGGACTGAATTGAAGTACTTTCAAGGAAGTTTTTGTCGCGCTTGCCAAGTTTTATGAACCAAGGAATAGAATTTCGAAACAAATGTGGATTCAAATTATTTGCAACTCAAATCATGGCTAACAGACATTCCCGAACTCAGGAATAGACTAATTTTATATGTCAGGGTACTTGCCGATGAAAAATTGCGAACAAAATATTTATCAACAGCTACAATACTCTAAAGGATTTTCATATGTATCACTCCAAATTTCTATGAATAAATTCCATAATAACTACAACTTTGTCTTAATTTGGCTGTATAACGAAAGCTGTTTCTCAACCAATTATTGGACAACATTTCATGTGTTTTTTTTTTTTTTTTTTTTTTTTTTTTTTTTTTTTTTTTTTTTTTTTTTTTTTTTTATAACTTATCCTCCTCCGCGTTCATTTTGAAGTTAATGTCATGTCTGACGCACGTTTTGGTTACTGGAAAACCCGATAATATATCCCATCAACAACAATCCATAATTTTCAAAAAAGCTTAGTTCTTCAATCCTCTCTTTTAAACTTTTTTGAATGAGTGTCTCGGAATTGGACAGATTTGGGAAAATCATTGCTAGTGCGCAATCTTTGAAGTCTATAAACCTGGGTCGGTGATTTAACCCTTAACGCCCACCAAAAAGACATAGCTGCTCGTATGTCCGTTTTCCCATTTAAAATAACATTGGCGGTGCCCCGGAAGAGCACAGCGGACATTTTTGAGAGCCCTAAGCCTTGTCAGCGATTAAAAGCCCACCAAAAAGACGGAGCTGCTCGTAAGTCCGTTTTGCCATTTAAAATAACATTGGCGGTGCCCCGGAAGAGCACAGCGGATATTTTTTAGAGCCCTACACCTTGTCAGCGATTTAAAGCCCACCAAAAAGACAGAGCTGCTCGTAAGTCCGTTACCCCATTTAAAATAACATTGGCGGTGCCCCGGAAGAGCACAGCAGACATTTTTTAGAGCCATACGCCTTGTCAGCGATTTAAAGCCCACCAAAAAGACAGAGCTGCTCGTAAGTCCGTTTTCCCATTTAAAATAACATTGGCGGTGCCCCGGAAGAGCACAGCGGACATTTTTGAGAGCCCTAAGCCTTGTCAGCAATTTAAAGCCCACCAAAAAGACAGAGCTGCTCGTAAGTCCGTTTTCCCATTTAAAATAACATTGGCGGTGCCCCGGAAGAGCACAGCGGACATTTTTTAGAGCCCTACGCCTTGTCAGCGATTTAAAGCCCACCAAAAAGACAGAGCTGCTCGTAAGTCCGTTTTCCCATTTAAAATAACATTGGCAGTGCCCCGGAAGAGAACAGCGGACATTTTTTAGAGCCCTACGCCTTGTCAGCGATTTAAAGCCCACCAAAAAGACAGGGCTGCTCGTATGTCCGTTTTCCCATGAGCCCTATACCTTGTCAGCGATTTAAAGCCCACCAAAAAGACAGAGCTGCTCGTAAGTCCGTTTTCCCATTTAAAATAACATTGGCGGTGCCCCGGAAGAGCACAGCAGACATTTTTTAGAGCCCTACGCCTTGTCAGCGATTTAAAGCCCACCAAAAAGACAGGGCTGCTCGTAAGTCCGTTTCCCCATTTAAAATAACATTGGCGGTGCCCCGGAAGAGCACAGCGGACATTTTTTAGAGCCCTCCGCCTTGTCGGCGATTTAAAGCCCACCAAAAAGACAGGGCTGCTCGTAAGTCCATTTTCCTTTTTAAAATAACATTGGCGGTGCCCCGGAAGAGCACAGCAGACATTTTTTAGAGCCATACGCCTTGTCAGCGATTTAAAGCCCACCAAAAAGACAGAGCTGCTCGTAAGTCCGTTTTCCCATTTAAAATAACATTGGCGGTGCCCCGG
>VMOF01000379.1:10135796-10153551 GCA_011764245.1 Trialeurodes vaporariorum
AATGGGTCTGTTGCACACTTCGGCTACAGCGTTTTAAAGTATCAATTCCTATGTAAAAAGCCGAGAAAATAACAATGGCAGCATCAGAAAACACTAAAATTCAGTATTAAACTCACAAATTGCGAAAAACATTAGACACTATTCACCCCTATATCTTTCCACCACGTGCACGATATTTCGCGAAATTAGCGCGGCACATTCAAATAATCACGGCCGACAGTCATCATTCATAAACAAATAAACAGTAAACACTGAAGGCATCTGTTCTAATTCTTACGTTTCAATATCCTCAATTCCTCACAAAAGGTTGCGAAAGGTACTGAGACCGATATTTGTGTCGAAAACTTATCAAAATGAAACAATAACTCACAGGAGTTCCAAGGATGATTCCAACCTCGATCATCATGCTTGGAACTCCTGTGAGTTATTCTTTCTTTTTGATAAGTTTTCGACACAAATATCGGTCTCCGTACCTTTCACAACGTTTTGTGAGGAATTGAGGATATTGAAACGTAAGAATTAGAACAGACGCCGTCAGTGTTTACTGTTTATTTGTTTATGAAGTCAGCTGTGATGACAGTCGGCCGTGATTATTTGAATGTGCCGCGCTAGTTTCGAGAAATATCGTGCACATGGTGGAAAGATACAGGGGTTAATAGTGTTTAGTGTTTTTCGCAATTTGTGAGTTTAATACTGAATTTTAGTGTTTTCTGATGCTGTCATTGTTATTTTCTCGGCTTTTTACGTAGGAATTGATACTTTAAAACGCTGTAGCCGAAGTGTGCAACAGAACCCATTGTCAAAACTGATGACATCAACAGTCAACACGCCACAACGTCTATAGTACTTACGAATTAAATGAGTTAGCCTGAGGCAGCGGCGACTCATGGTCTATTGATTGTCGTCACACGTTTCCCAAAACTGAGGCTCAGTCACAGAATCACTGGTTGACGAGTAGCTCTAGGTTCACGCGGAGGTTAGCACGGATTCTACGAGGACGCCATCATGGTTGCCGGGCACGCACTAGACAAAGAGCGCGCAGTTTGAAATTGACCAATCACAGGTGCTGGTTTTACAATGAAGCATTAACATTTAGCCAATCACAAGAGTCGATTTTATGATAGAAAGAATTCAACAAATAAAGCAATTAGATAGGATATTGGAAGGTAGGTCAATCGATATGACAAGACGAAAAGGAATGCGCGCGGTGAAATTAACCGCTTATTTCGGAAGAGGAACATTGGTATAGCTGAAAACTGGGCTCGGGGGCTATAAAATAACATTGAGATATTGAACAACGAGAAGCTGTGATTTTTTCGCAAAAATCCTAAAATTTGAAGAATTAATAGCAGCGATGGTAAAAAGCAGTGACATAGCCGTTCAAACCACCCGGTTCATTCGAAATTGTTTTGTCGGGGTACGAATGGGTGCCATTGTGAAAAGAGGTGATATAGTCCTCAATACTGAGTGATACAGGGGGCTGTTGACTATGAGTCTTGCCTTTTTTGCTTTCCAATTTAAAGTCCGGCGATGTCTCTAGGTCTGGGTCCTGGAAAGTCTAGTAGATAGATATCTGATTGTATTAAAGTAGTTTAACTGCGTATTCGCAATACTTCCAAACGGATCGAATTTCACCTGTTCTATATGATATCGCCAAATTGCCAGTTTCCTGCCCTTTTTATATCTACTGTTATTTCCACTCTATTACAGAATGAATTTTAAGAGTGTTGATGTTCATATCGGATTTCTTGTGACATTTGCGGTAAAATCAAATAATTATGTTTTCATAGCAGTAGTGAGCAACAGGCCCATTCAAGTTACCGTAAAAGCACCAATCAGAGCTTCAAGCAAGAGGTCAGAAAAATGAAGATCCGGTTGATAGAAAGGGTAAAATGGCAATATAAATCATTCTGAACATTTGAAATTAATTTACGTAATTTGGAGCTTTTAACACTCAAAGAAATTATATTTTGACACTTTCATTTTTTGGAAAAACAGCCTTTTTCAAATGGGTGGTGATAAATTCCTCTACAGTGGCTTCTACAGGAGCTCGTTTTGGCGAATAAGCGATACCGTGGCGATCCAGTAGTTTAAAATCCGGCGAATTTACTTGGTCTTGGTCAGTGATTATATTAAAGACAGGGCAGGAAGAAGAAGCCGGAAGGTAGGCAAAATTGCTGAGAGATCCAAACGTTTTCCCGTAACGCACATAATCAATGTAATGTTTACAGTTGCAACTCAGGCGCTTGTAGGGTAAGGTCATGCCAAACATTCTGACAGCAAGACTAGCGGATGTAGTCCTGTCCAACATTATCTCGTCGGTATTGGGAGGAACGAGGCTTCCTGCGTAAGTTTGGTACTTTGACTTCCGAATGAGTGATGGTCTGACTTTCGTTCTCTTTTTATTCGCATAAACTACGTGGAAGAAATAATCTGAGGTTAATGCATACAAGGGGTGGCAAGGAGGCTGCGAACATAGCAATCTTGACCCACACGCCGATAACACTGGTACCTCCCAAACCTGTCCAGCCTTAACGTCCTTCTCGGCTAACGACTGGCGGCAAATTCCTCCTCGAAGAAGCATCAACAGGAAAAGAAAACTAAAAACTGGAAAATGAATATGTTAAAATTCAGTGGACGGTTCCACTTATAACGAATATTGTAAACCGAATAAATCAGTGAATCAAATTATTGGAAAATCAACGGCAAAAATGATCTCATTAAATTTTATAAGAGTATGGCCCTTCTTCTCAGAGATAATCATTTGTTCACGAAGAGTAAATCATGATTGATTTTGATGCTGAATAAATGTAGTCCAAGAGATTCTTTATTAACTCTAAATCCGTTGTCTTCTTATGTCTACATCGGATCCCGTTGCCTCTTGGTTCTGAATCACTTGTATTGGTTTCGATTGTCAATGGGAGAGGGTTTCGAACCTGGCCGAAAGGCGAAAAGATCTCACAAGGATTGTACATAACTACAGAGTTTATGAAATAGGTAAAATAAATTATTTTGTTTCCTTTGTTTTTTGTTGTTTTTTGTTTTTTATTATTTGCACATGCAAGCTTACACTTATGAGCTACATGTTGACACTTATCCTAATGAATTATTTTACAACTTATTTCTATTTATACATTTATTCTTCTTTTTACACTTCGTTGCCGGATTTCTTTTAATTTTTTTTTTTTTTTTTTTTTTTGGGGGGGGCTGTTGACTATTGAGCCGCAGTAATTAATGATTTTTTGCATTGCAGCTATATTTTCTCAAAAATATTTTTACTTCTTTTAAATGTAAATCTTCTTCTTCTTAAATAAATCTTTTCTCTGTTTCATATTAATTAATCATTTATTTTGATTGACTTTGACAATCATTCGAAATACCTTTTTGAATGATTTTTTATTACAATTTTTAAAAGATTTTACAGCAAGATTTTGCAAATTTTATCAGAAACATTTTGCAAAATATTACAGAAAGATTTTAGTAAGAATTTAAAAATCCTTTTAAAACGTTATCGGGTCATTCCATTTTAAATCAACCAAAATTAATGAAATATGTTGCTGCCTAGTCATGGATTGTGAAAATATTTTGTGGTATGATTGTAACTACTTTTAGTAGCTCAAAACGTATTTTTTCATATTTTTTTAGCTTACGGCCCCTGAGATATAGGCAACCGGAAATTCAAAAATTGCGATTTTAGGCTTATCTTTGAACGCGTGTCACAGCCTTCATTCTCAAGGAAAGATACGGTTGAGGTCTCATTTTGATGCATTTTTTGTCCTCTTTTCATTGCTTTAGGTCGTTTTTCATTAATTGAAGGTTTAGCAGGTTGCATACCTATTTGAACTTTGGTGACCCTATTGCAATTTTTTCGATCTTTGATAATTATTTTAAATAGGATAGCGTTGGTATAAAAAATTTATACTTTCCAAGCTTTAAGTACACTACTAAGAGTACCTGCTCAAACAAAATTGGATCTCCTGAGCTATTTTTTCTAGTATGAAAAATTGCTTAAAGTCGGCTGAAATTAAGAAAGACCCAACTTTGAGGTTAAGAAAGTCGACGTGGGGATTCATGAAAAAATCTTAAAAAATAAGTAAAATCACCGCTTTTATGTTTACTTTCAATATCTGAAGTCGAAAGTTTGTGTATTTGACCGCTACAGTCGATTTTTTTTTTTTTTTCAAAATTGGTAAAAATACAATTTGCTCGCATACACGCGATCGAAGCGAATAGAAGATCCAACTCTTTGAGCTTAAAAAATCTCGCAAAATCTCTAAAATCATCGCTTTTAAGTTCTTTTTCAACGCCTGAAGTCGGACAGTTGAAAATGAAAATGCGTCGCGTGAAATTTTACCAATTTTGCAAGCTTGTATTTCATTTGAAGCGCTTCAGTAATCAACTGTCCGACTTCAGGCGTTGAAAAAGAACTTAAAAGCGATGATTTTAGAGATTCTGCGAGATTTTTTAAGCTCAAAGAGTTGGATCTTCTATTCGCTTCGATCGCGTGTATGCGAGCAAATTGTATTTTTACCAATTTTGAAAAAAAAAAAAAAAATCGACTGTAGCGGTCAAATACACAAACTTTCGACTTCAGATATTGAAAGTAAACATAAAAGCGGTGATTTTACTTATTTTTCAAGATTTTTTCATGAATCCCCACATCGACTTTCTTAACCTCAAAGTTGGGTCTTTCTTAATTTCAGCCGACTTTAAGCAATTTTTTCAACTAGAAAATATTGCTCAGGAGATCCAATTTTTTTTGAGCAGGTACTCTTAGTAGTGTACTTAAAGCTTGGAAAGTATGATTCTTTTCTATCAACGCTATCCTATTTAAAAAAAATGATCAAAGATCGAAAAAATTGCAATAGGGTCACCAAAGTTCAAATAGATGTGCAACCTGCTAAACCTTCAATTAATGAAAAACGACCTAAAGCAATGAAAAGAGGACAAAAAATGCATCAAAATGAGACCTCAACCGTATCTTTCCGTTGAGAATTAAGGCTGTGGCACGCGTTCAAAGATAAACCTAAAATCGCACTTTTTGAATTTCCGGTTGCCTATATCTCAGGGGCCGTAAGCTAAAAAAATATGAAAAAATACGTTTTGAGCTACTAAAAGTAGTTACAATCACCCCACAAAATATTTCCACAATCCATGACTAGGCAGCACAGGCTCTGGTTGATTTAAAATAGAATGACCCTAAATCAGCAATATTTTAAAAAGATTTTCGCGGCAAACAAATGGATGGAACACAGCAATATTTTTGAAAGATTTTTGAAAGATTATCTGCAAGAACTTGGCAGGATTTTAAAAATATTTTTAAAATATTTCTTTCATATCTGGGAGTGAGCAATCGTCCCATTCAAAGTATCGTGAAAACACCGAACACAGCTTCAATTCAGAGCTCAAAAAAATAAAGATCCAGATGAAAGAAAAGGTCATAAAAAACACCCATTCCGAGTTGGCGCAAGTCAAAACAATAGAAGAAATTAAAATATGTTTAAATACCGTACTTTGGCAACGTCGCTCACATCTCTGATAGGATAGATTTTTGGAGCGTCGGTGGTGAGACAGAAAGGCAATGTAAGATCTTAAACTCTGGTTCATTCAGGAACTTTCTCCCCCCCCCCCTTTGTCGGGACTAGCACATTTCACCTGTCGAATGTAAATTCGTAAAAAAGAGAGAGAGAAAAAAAAAAAGTTTTATAAAACAAAATTGTCCGTCAGAAAATTCTGCCATTGAATTAAAAAAAAAAAAATAAAAAAAAAATAAATAAAAAAATAGAGAGTGTAAATGGCCCGCTGCGCCGCGTCGAAAAATTGAAACAACGTAAAAGCATTTGTTCATATTAAAAAATTACTTAAATTCCATCATTTTAAACAAGAACAACTACTGCCACATCGAAATGATAAAAATTAGGGTGGGAAAATGGAAATTAAAAAAAAATTGGGGAGTGTAAATTGCTCGCCCCGTCTCCTACACCTACATCGTTACTCTCATGTTTCGATTGGAAAATCGATAAATTAGAATAACAATGTGCATTTGCATCTTCATGACACGCGTTATCACTGGCGAGTGGGCACAGCTCGATATCTGCCGTCTTCCATTCACACACCTTTGATTTTTCTCGTCAGAAAAATGCCACGTTGCCAAGTGCTCTCTTATTTATGTATATTTTTTGACACGGGTCGACTCTTTATACGAATATACGGCTACACGCGGCGGCAAATCGGCTTAGGACATTATGGGACAACCCGGAGTCAATTCTTTTTGGAAAGCAGCCTTTTTTATACTTGGCGATAAAGTCCTGTACACTTTCTTTGTCATCTAGAGGAGCTTGATATGGCAAATAGGCTTTGTCATTTTTGTCAATCAATTTGAAGTCCGGCGAATTCACTTGGTCTAGGCCAGTGATTATATTAAAGACGGGGCAGTCAGAAGAAGCCGGAAGGTACAGCAAATTTCTCAAAGATCCGAACGTTTTGCCGTATCGGACATAATCAATGTAATGGTGACAGTTGCATCTTTGGCGATCATATGGTAAGAGCATGCTAAGCATTCTTAAAGCGAGCCTAGTGGATGTAGTCCTGTCAAGCACTCTAACGTGTTTTTTGGGAGGCACGATGCTTCCTATGACGTCATCAAACCTGGTCGTCCGGATTAGCGCGGGTGTAATTTTCGTTTCCTTTGCGTTGCCATAAATGACGTGGAAGAAATAATCTGAGGTCACGGCATACATAGGGTGGCTGGGAGGATGATTGCATCGCAAACCAGACCCACAGAATGTTATCAATGGTGATTTCCAGACCTGTCCAGCCTTAATGTCCATATCGGCTAATGGCCGACGGCAAATTCCTCCTCGAAGATGCATCAACAGGAAAAGAAAACCACAAACTGGAAAATTAA
Source organism: Trialeurodes vaporariorum (assembly GCA_011764245.1). Lineage (NCBI taxonomy): Eukaryota > Metazoa > Arthropoda > Insecta > Hemiptera > Aleyrodidae > Trialeurodes > Trialeurodes vaporariorum. Next base: position 10,142,704 of record VMOF01000379.1, read on the forward strand.
TCCGTTAAAATTCAGTGACCGATTCCAATTAAATCGAATATTGTATAAACCGAATAAATCCAGTGAATCAACTTTTTCGAAAAATCTCATTCAATTTAAAGAGAGTGTGACTCTTCCTCTCATCAGAGTGATCGATTGTTCTCGATTAATCGATTTTCTCTCCATTTGAATCAATTCGAACAAGTTGACGCAGTCAGCCCCTTTCAAATTATCAAATAAAATGTAAATAAGTTAGCCGAAACAGTATCGGTGCAATCGATATGCAAATCTTCTAATGACTAAACTGCTACAAGAACGATAGAAAAATTTGAAATTTTAAAAGCAGTCAAATAGAAAAAATGACATTTTAATCCACATCCAAACTCTGGCATTGGCATTACAACGCAAAAACTGTGCTGTTCGAAAAAAGCTGGTCTTCTTGTTTTTCTAAATTCAAAGTTCAAATTTCAGAAGTAATGAAACTTGAAAAAATCTTTTTGGATGTGTTCGCGTGGATGAAAATCGTCATCAAGCCTCTTTGACGTTTAGTAACTTCCAGGTTTTGAAACAAAAAAAAAGAAATACTTCGGAACCCTCTGGTCCCATCCAAGAAGGGCTGCTCCTGAAAATCTCAGCTTTGAACATTCAAAATTCGCGAAAATACACGCAAAAACAAGGAGCAGGATATGTCATCCACGCGACAACTCGAGGGTTAATCTTCAATGTGATCCCAGGCGAAACGTTGCCAGATTTCAATCCAATGGATATCGCCACTAGTCGCTTTTGGAAAAAGTCGTGATTTTGGCATTTGAAATTGAAAACAAAGAAAAAACGCAAAATCCGATAAAGTCAGCACCTGCGATTTGTTTTTATGGATATTTTGAGCCAAAAGCGAGCAAAGTTGGTTCAGAATTGAAGCTGTAAATTATGAAATTCGTTACGCCATAAGCTTAGTGAGTGCAAGTGATACTATGTCTATCTGCCTCACTCGCACTCATTGAGACTTAAGGGAATTTTCGTACTTCTTATAATTTCCGGATTCATTATTGAGTATTACAGCTTGAAACTTTCAGGATATCTTTCTTAGATATGTATGCAGGCTCTGAATTTCCTCAAATGTGTACTTTTCGCGTGAATTCTTCGATTTCAGCGAAAAAAGTTGACTTTTACAGAGCTAGTGGCGCTATCCATCGGCTTGAATTCTGAACAAGCTTTGTCTGGAATCACTTCAAACTATTTCATTGACACCTTCATCAAATTGATAATGGGGCTGTTGCACACTTTTACCATAGCGATTTTAATACTCGATTCTGGTGTAAAAACCTCCAAAAATAACGATGATAGAACAAAAAACTTCCGAAATCCACTCCTAAACTCAATAAACGCTTTTAATTGCGCGAGCGTAATGGTGGCTGAGGGCAGTAATAATGGGAGATTGATTCTTCCATTATTACTTTACAGTGTTACAGCATATTGTTAGATCGTAATCTCCGAGATTCCCATCTAACAGACTAACAATACTGTAACTCCATTATAAAGTGACAAATAAGATACGACTTTCATGTGACACCGCGGTGTCACTAGGTGGCACAGAGCCATGCCATTCATCGGATGTGGATCATTACTCTGATGACTAATTACTCTGTGAATCATCCTTGTCAGCATAGAGAGAGTGACGAAATTAGGATGTGAATCTCCCATTATTACTACCCTCAACCACCATTAGGCTCGCTCAAATAACAGCGTTTATTAAGTTCAGGAGTGGATTGCGGAAGTTTTTATTGCTTTCATCGTTATTTTTCGAGGTTTTTACACCAGAATCAACTATTGAATCGCTTGCAGCAAAAGTGTGCAACTGCCCTATTGCGTGAATAGGTTCAAATAAGAGAACAATGGCAAAAAATTGTCCGTGCGAAAATTCTGTTATTGAAATAATAAAAATAAAAATGGGGTTGTAAATAGCCCGACGCGTCGAAAAATTGAAATAACGTAAAACCATTTATTTGTGTTAAAAACTTGACTACATTACCACATTTTAAACAAGTAAAACTACTCAAACAACGAAAAAAATTAAAATTAGGAGGAAAAAGAGAAATTAAAAAAAAATTGGGAGTGTGAATTGCTCGTCCCGTCTCCTACACCTACATCGTTACTCTCATGTTTCGATTGGAAAATCGATAAATTAGAATAACAATGTGCATTTGCATCTTCATGACACGCGTTATCACTGGCGAGTGGGCACAGCTCGATATCTGCCGTCTTCCATTCACACACCTTTGATTTTTCTCGTCAGAAAAATGCCACGTTGCGAAGTGCTCTCTTATTTCTGAATATTTTTGATACGATTCAATCGGCTTAGTAAATTATGGAACAACCCGGAGTAATTCTTTTTTGGAAAACAGCCTTTTTTATAATTGGCGATAAAGTCCTGTACACTTTCATTGTCATCTAGAGGAGCTTGTTCTGGCACATAAGCTTTGCCATTTTTGTCAATCAATTTGAAGTCCGGCGAATTCACTTGGTCTAGGCCAGTGATTTTATTAAAGACGGGGCAGTCAGAAGAAGCCGGAAGGTAAAACAGCTTTCTCCTAGATCCGAACGTTTTGCCGTACCGCACATAATCAATGTAATGGCGACAGTTGCAACTATGGAGGTCATATGGTAAGAGCATGCCAAGCATTCTTAAAGCGATACTAGTAGATGTAGTCCTGTCCAGCTCTATCTCGTGTTTTTTGGGAGGCACGATGCTTCCTGTGACTAAGTAATACCTGGACTTCCGGACTAGTGTAAATATGGCTTCCGTTTTCTTTTTGTTGCCATACCTCACCAGGAAGAAATAATCTGAGGTCACGGCATACATAGGGTGGCTGGGAGGATGATTGCATCGCAAACCAGACCCATAGATCGATATCAATGGTGATTTCCAGACCTGTCCAGCCTCAACGCCCATCTCGGCTAATGACCCACGGCAAATTCCTCCCCGAAGATGCATCAACAGGAAAAAAATACCACAAACTGGAAAATTAATCCGTTAAAATTCAGTGACCGATTACAATTAAATCGAATATTTTATAAACCGAAAAAGTCCAGTGAATCAACTTTTTGAAAAATCAACTAAAAAAATCGCATTAAATTTAAGAGAGTATATGAGTTTTCTTCTTCTCAGAGTGATCGATTGTTCACGATGAATCGATTTTTTCTCCGTTTGAATCAATTCGAACACGTTGACGCAATCAGCAGAATTTCAAATTATCAAATAAAATTTAAATAAGTTAGCCGAAACGGTATCGCTGCAATCGATATACGAATCATCTGACTAAACTGCTTCAAGGACGATAGAAAAACTTGAAATTTTAAAAGCAGTCAAATAGAAAAAATGACATTTTCATCCACATCCAAACTCTGGCATTGACATTACAACGCAAAAACTGTGCTGTTCGAAAAAAGCTGTTCTTCTTGTTTTTCTAAATTTAAATTTCCCTCTAGTTTCATTTTTATTGTCAGTGACTGCTACATAGGAGTCCTTCGTCGAATCTCTTTTATTTGCTTACCTAGTTTGATGTTCATTGGTGTTCATTATTTTGCACAATTGATTTGAATGCTCTTCAAACCTATTCTAAACTTTCCATTTTCTATTTTCCTTACGCATTCTTACCATTGCATTGGTTCTTATTGTTTGTGAAAATTTATGATGTAAGGATTGTAAGGTTATAGTTTTCCACCCTATTCTCTCTTCCTTACCTCTGAAGATGGCACTAAGTGCCGAAAGGCCTCAGGTATGTTTTTAATCAAATAGAATATTCTTATCAAAATGCGCATCATATTGGCTAATTTAAATCATTTTTATTTCATTTCAATCAATGGAAAAAAATTTACCCTTGAACTTGTTCATCGAACTTTTCGAGATAATTGATTGTTCACGAAAAGTACTCTCCAATTCGAACCTGTGTAGTAAATTAATCCTCAATGTGATTCCAGGCGAAACGTTACCAGATTTCAATCCAATGGGATATCGCGCCACTAGTACCTAACTACCACTTGCATCCACTGTATTGATCTGAAAATGGAATTGGGAAGAGACGAGCAGATGAGCGCGATTGTAGAAAAATTTGAACATTTTAGCCAGTTTACTACGTAGGAATAATTTTTCTCGGTAGTCGCTATTGGAAAAAGTTCCGATTCTGGCAATTGAAATTGAAGACAAAGAAAAAACGCAATACCCGATAATTTCAGCACTTGCGATATTTTTTTACGGATATTTTGAGCTAAAAGCGAGCAAAATTGGTTCAGAATTAAATCCGTAAATTATGAAATCCGTTCCGCCATAAGCTTAGTGAGTGAAAGTGAGCGCGAGTGAATCCATGTCTATATGCCTCACTCGCACTCACTGAGACTTATGGGAACTTTCGTACTTTATAATTTCCGGATTTATTATTGAGTATTATAGCTTGAAACTTTTAGGATATCTTCCTTACATGTGTTTGCAGGTGCTGACGTTTCTCAAATGGGTACTTTAGGCGCAGATTCTTCAATTTCAGCAAAACAAAATTGACTTTTATAGCGCTAGTGGCGCTATCCATCGGATTGAAATCTGAACAAGCTTTGCCTGGAATCACCTCAAACGATTCCATTGAACCTTCATCAAATTGATAATGAGGCTGTTGCACACTTTTGCCATAAGCGATTGAAAAGTCGATTCTGGTGTAAAAACCTCCAAAAATAACGATGATAGCTCTAAAAACTTCCGAAATCTATTCCTAAACTTAATAAACGCTTTTATTTTCGCGAGCGTAATGGTAGCTGAGAGCAGTAATAATGGGAGATTCCCATCTAACAATACTGTAACTTCATCATGAAGTGACCTAGAAGATATGACTTTCATGTGACACCGGTGTCACTAGATGTAAAGGTACCATTCATCGGATGTGGATCATAACTCGGATGAAGAAGTACTCTGTGAATCATCCTTGTCAGCATAGAAAGAGTGACGAAATTAAGATACGAATCTCTCATTGTTACTGCCCTCGGCCACCATTACGCCCTCAAAAATAAAAGCGTTTTTTGAGTTTAAGAGTGGATTTTGGAAGTTTTTAGTGCAACTATTGTTATTTATCGAGATTTTTACACCAGAATCGACTGGTAAATCGCTAATAGCAAAAGTGTGCAACAGCCCCATGTCCAATAAAAAAGTGCGTTAGTTATGTTACAATACAGATGTTTTAGTGTGACATCAATTTGTTGACCAATAAGATACGACTTCCATGTGACACCGGTGTTAGTAGATGTAAAGGTACCATTCATTCGATGTGGATCATTATCTGATGACTAATTACTCTGTGAATCATCCTTGTCAGCCTAGAGAGAAAGACGAAATAAAGATAGGAATCTCCCATTATTACTGCCCTCAACCACCATTAGGCTCGCTCAAATAACAGTGTTTATTGAGTTTAGGAATGGGTTTCGGTAGTTTTCAGTGGTGTCATCGTTATATTTTGAAGTTTTTACACCAGAATCAACAATTAAATCGATTGTAGCCAAAGTGTACAACAGCCCCATTGCACGGAAAAAAAAACTACGGTGAAAATAACCATACAGATACCTGATTTTGGCACCTTCTAGATGTTATGGTAATGTTAACCAGAAGTATACCATGTTTTGACTAGGTACTAGATGATGTTACCTGATTGCATGTCGAATTTACTCAAAGTATCGGTAAATGTACCATACTTCTGGTCAAGTTTACCATAACATCTAGCAGGTGCCAAAATCAGGTATCCGTATGGTTATTTTCACGAATCTTTTTTTTTCGTGTGCGTGGAAAGGTTCAAATAAGAGAACAAAGGCAAAATCAATCGATCACTAACCGCCACAATAGTCACGAGCTGGCAACCCTGGCAAGCATTCGAGTGAAGGAATCGTCAACGATGCGGTTTGATGAAAATGAAGATGATGAAGAGATGAAAATATGATTGACGTATATATAACGAAGACGAGCAGGGCTCATTTGATAAGTGGGTCTGCGGTATGTCTCCTCCGTTTGTTCACTCTTCTGTGTGAGCTTCGAGTTTGTCTTACTTTTTTTTCTATATTTCGTCCGCCTTTCCGCGGTGAATTAAATCTCTGGCGTGCGGTTTCGGTTTCCTCGACGAAAGCGAGCCAGCGACTTTAAAAATGAGTGCGAGCCAAAATGGAATCACGAACAGAGTCGTATCCGGAATAACGGCGCACTATGGTCTGAGATCGTCAGAAAGTGGCCAAAAATCACACACTGAATTTCTCACAAATTTATCATTTATAAACTTTTACGACCAATTTCTATCATAGAGAATACTTTTAACAAGTAATTTGAACTTAAAAATGTCACCATGAAGTCTTAAATTATGCTTAAAACTTAGAAAACCATGATTTTTTATGACTATTTTGCCCCTGATTTGTGGCCACTCTTTTTCGATCTCAGACCATAGTGCGGCGCTCCAAACATCTTGTGTGCTCTTCCAAAAGAAGCCCCTGGTTCAGTGGCAAAAGAAGAAACATTCTCTGTCTCTCTTTTTTCTTCATAGTAACACATATGTTCAACAAGGATAGTAAATGGGATAAAACACTCGCTCTTCCTATCATTTTTCTACTTATACATACGAAGGGGAACTAAGAGAGATGAAAGTGTCATGTCCGGAATAAAGGCTCATGGAACATCTTGCATATGTGTGGTCTTCGGAAGAAACCCTGAAGCAGTGGCGCAATGGAGAGAAATTCTCTAACCCTCTTTCTCCTCCAATGAAACACGTATGTTAGAAAAAGGTAGACAAGGGAATAAAACACCTTCTCCCTGTCCTTTTTCTACTTATATTATATAGGTACATTCAAAGGGAAGATGAATGAGATAGAAGAGCTCCTGGTTGCGCAACAGTCTGGCGTAAACTCGAGGCAGATTTTTTTTCCGGAAGAGCATATCCGATGTTTGATGGTTTTAGCTCTCCTGTAGATACCGTCTCAGATCATATGCGCATGGAAAAACATTGAATAATTATTGCTCTCGTTAAGTAGTGATGGGCAGATCCTTGTTTTCAAAGTTGTTAGGTCGAAAAATCGACGCAAATATGATGAAAGTAGAAATCGCAGGGCTTCGGAGGGGGGGGGGGCGGGGCAGAATGTGGCACAGCCGGAAAAATTGCTTGAATCAGTGTCAACCACTAATGGTAACGACATTCACGGTCGAATGACATTAAAACGTTCTAAAGCGGGGACAAATATATCTCACTAGGCGCAGGGTATGCAACCACGTAACGCATCTAATACACGCGTTGGATGGGTTATTGTGCATTGCATATCTCATGCCCTGGCTAGCGGTCTGATTATTTACTTTTACTTTAAACCGATAGTTAAGACTGTCTGTATGAGAGGCGCTTATTACGGTCGAGCATTACTGTCATTAACAAAGCAACAGTCAAGTCTTACAATTGTTGAGGAGTTCTTCGGTTAAAGAGTCGAAAAAACAGAAGGGTGTGCTGTGCTCGTGATCAAAAACCCTGATTTCAAAATGTTATTATGTGATTATGAAGTGTTTGATTGAGTTTCTTAATAATCTGACTAGACTAAATATGACGAATTGAGCAGATGGATATCCGTAGCTCTCGGAATCAGTTGTCCATCGATGACAGCACGTCACCGATTGTGTAAAAATACTTTAAAAAAACAATATTGGTCGTTCAAATTGATGTTTACATTTGCTGTTAAAAGAAAAATACGGTAGCTTTAACCACGGAAAACGACTTTACAGTATTGCTTACCTTTTTTCTTGATTCAAATGTCATTCAAGACTCAAAATCTTGCAGTTTACGCGGTCACGTGACGCGTTTTAATCAAATGGGATGTACCGATCGATTCCCGAACAGAACTACAAACCGATTTTATTCGCGAAGGCCGACCCTGCGAACCGAATCAAACCGAAATTAATGCCGGTTCAAAGCCCTGGTTTAATTAGCCTCCATTCAAAAATGCTAGCTCTTACGAGAGTAACACATTGAACAGAAACCACCAGACGCAGACGACAAAGGATACGAACGGTTCGCTGAAACGATATATAACGATAATTTATTGGTGTGTACTGATAAAATGGACAGGAGCCAAATAATGTTTGGACCTCCCGGTTCTCCTCATAGATGTATGGTGTGTACTTACGAGGGGTTCTTACCAGTTCAAACCCCTCTAAAGCATACATCAGTCATCTACCAATGACCACCGATGACCACCGATGATTACCGATGACCGCTCGTAAGTGCCGCAAAGTCAAAACATTATTTGGCCCCAGGTAATGAAGGTAGATTGACACAGGTAGTTGCACAAGCCTATAGACGGTTTCAGTGCGGAGTCAACGGTTAGCCAACAACCACAACAATGCACTCACCGGTCGCAATTGGTTGCGGTAAAACTCGCTTAGCGTTCCAAACTATCGCACTCAATCTCCCGTGACCCCCCCCCCTTGTATACCCATCTCTTTCTAGTTCCAAAATTCGTATTCATGGCCTTGTTTTACGACGTATTATTATCAAAATCGCATTGAAATGCCTCGAGGAATTCATTTCAGCCAAAAAAAATTCACGAAAGATGTCTCTACCTACGATTTTTGAAATTAGAGTGAGATGGGCAGTACATGGGGGTCACGTGAGAGCGAGAGAGATAAACTGCCTTTGTTTAGAACGCTCATCCTCGGCAGTCGCCATTACTAAAACCGTCTATTTTGAGCGTCCTGCGAGATCAGAGAAGTTAAAAGAATGTGCCCGCAGATTGGATTGGGCTAGCAAGTAGATTTGGGCAACCGAACAATCAGAAATAATGACATCAGTTTGGGAGATGTGACACCATTGCCTGTGAGGAGGAATGGTCAATGGGTCTGTTGGAAATTTTTGCTACAGCGCTATAGTGTTCAATCTCATGTAAAATCGCGTGAAAAGTCCATTGGTGGCATCAGAAATTCATAAAATGCAGTATAAAACTCACGAGGGACATTAAATGAAATCCAAGATGGCGGTGAAATATCAAGCAACCTGTATGCATGCACCACGAACATCCAAGGATAGCCAACCTCACAAGATCGATCACACCCAATCACAACGTAAATAAACACATAACCTCTGAAGCTGTGAGGTTATCAACGTTGGCAATCCTTGGATGTTAAAGGTGCATGCATACAGATTGTTCGATATTTTACCGCCATCTTGGATTTCATTAAACGTCTCTTGTGAGTATATTATCGCATTTCATGACTTTCTGATGCCACCAATGGACTTTTCGGGCGATTTTACATATGATGAAACACTCTTTATCGTTGTAGCAAAAGTTTGCAACAGACCCATTGACCATATTAATCCGGCGAATAATCTGATTTTATCGCGTTGCCAAACTATTGACAAATAATTCGTCAAGTAATATTTACCCAACTCTGCTGTAATGAAAAAGGCGACAAAACCAATTGATGTTTACGGACGGATCAGGTAAAGTGTGAACTTACAACTTTATCAGACATGAAATCATGCTTGCGAATGGGGCAGTTGCAATGGTCTGAAATGTTGTGTTTTTTATAAAGAAAATGGATGTGATTGATGAGCTGAGAACAAAGACGCCTTTGGTTTCTAATTAAGTCCCATTGTTCCGAAGATGAGATTTTGGCCCAAAATACATTGTTTTAAATGGGAATTCCGCGTAGTTACGTCACTACGCGCACGATTTCTTACAACTTTACACGTGTGTATCTCCAAAACCGGAACACTTAGAAAAAAAACCAAAGGCACCATAGTTATCAGCTCATAAAGTACTATCATTTTCTTTATGAAAAACACAAAAGTTCATGGTCTTGCAACTGCCCCATTTAGTCGAGATAAGAAAAAAATTAGCTTACCTTGTTTAACCAACGTAACCACAGTTGTCTTTCCCATTCGCATTGGAAGCCTAGGAAAATGGGGCGATTGCCAGATATCCGTATGACCTTCTTGTTGAATTTCAGCTCTCGACTGATCTCCACGCGTGATTTGATTAAATTTACCGTCTCCAGCTCGGCATTACTGAACGGAGCTGAAATGAGGGGAAAAAAGAAAGTCGAATGATAGAAATATTTTTTTTACATTTACCTGTGCAGAATTTGGCAAAGTTGTTCTAGAAAAAAGTTATTCTTGGAAAAAATTATTTTTGGAAAACCCGTTTGCTGTTAGAAACAAACTAAGTAATGCAACCTTCAAAAAAAAAAAAAAAAAAAAAAAAAAATGAAAGATACATGAAAAATATGAAAAAAAAATTAATCAAAAAAATAAATTAAAAAGCAGGAAAAACAGGAGGACAAGTGCAGATGAAAAATCGACTTTTGAGGAGTCCCACTCTTCTACGTAACCAACATGACATCGATGTTTAAACGGTCTAAAAGTAATTTTCTACGTCCTAAATGAAGTATATATTTGAATAATGTGATATCAGGAAAAAGTATTGACTTTTTTATAATAATACTAGTGGCCGGTGGCCGCTTCGCGGCCAAGCGTTCCGTTTCGCGTCTTGCGCGTGATTTTTGTTTATTTGAGCTAAGACTTTGACTCGATATCATCCACTCCCTAACTCCGTTTGCTATTCGCCCATCTAATCTTGCTCCGAAGAACGAAATCTAAAATCTTACTCTATTATTCCTGAAATACTAAAGTGTTATTTTCTCAGGTACCAAAAGTTTAGAAAACACGAGTCATTATTTGGAGGGGCATAAATAGCATAACCCCCGCCCAAACCCCCTTATATGAAACTTAAACATTTTTTAGGGGTAGTCGTTCTCAAGAGGGCCCGATCAAAAACCGCCAATTTTTTTTTGGCGCTCATGGAGACGCCGAAACCCCC
>VMOF01000379.1:10154051-10343119 GCA_011764245.1 Trialeurodes vaporariorum
CTCTGTAGTTATGTACAATCCTTGTGAGATCTTTTCGCCTTTCGGCCAGGTTCGAAACCCTCTCCCATTGACAATCGAAACCAATACAAGTGATTCAGAACCAAGAGGCAACGGGATCCGATGTAGACATAAGAAGACAACGGATTTAGAGTTAATAAAGAATCTCTTGGACTACATTTATTCAGCATCAAAATCAATCATGATTTACTCTTCGTGAACAAATGATTATCTCTGAGAAGAAGGGCCATACTCTTATAAAATTTAATGAGATCATTTTTGCCGTTGATTTTCCAATAATTTGATTCACTGATTTATTCGGTTTACAATATTCGTTATAAGTGGAACCGTCCACTGAATTTTAACATATTCATTTTCCAGTTTTTAGTTTTCTTTTCCTGTTGATGCTTCTTCGAGGAGGAATTTGCCGCCAGTCGTTAGCCGAGAAGGACGTTAAGGCTGGACAGGTTTGGGAGGTACCAGTGTTATCGGCGTGTGGGTCAAGATTGCTATGTTCGCAGCCTCCTTGCCACCCCTTGTATGCATTAACCTCAGATTATTTCTTCCACGTAGTTTATGCGAATAAAAAGAGAACGAAAGTCAGACCATCACTCATTCGGAAGTCAAAGTACCAAACTTACGCAGGAAGCCTCGTTCCTCCCAATACCGACGAGATAATGTTGGACAGGACTACATCCGCTAGTCTTGCTGTCAGAATGTTTGGCATGACCTTACCCTACAAGCGCCTGAGTTGCAACTGTAAACATTACATTGATTATGTGCGTTACGGGAAAACGTTTGGATCTCTCAGCAATTTTGCCTACCTTCCGGCTTCTTCTTCCTGCCCTGTCTTTAATATAATCACTGACCAAGACCAAGTAAATTCGCCGGATTTTAAACTACTGGATCGCCACGGTATCGCTTATTCGCCAAAACGAGCTCCTGTAGAAGCCACTGTAGAGGAATTTATCACCACCCATTTTGAAAAAGGCTGTTTTTCCAAAAAATGAAAGTGTCAAAATATAATTTCTTTGAGTGTTAAAAGCTCCAAATTACGTAAATTAATTTCAAATGTTCAGAATGATTTATATTGCCATTTTACCCTTTCTATCAACCGGATCTTCATTTTTCTGACCTCTTGCTTGAAGCTCTGATTGGTGCTTTTACGGTAACTTGAATGGGCCTGTTGCTCACTACTGCTATGAAAACATAATTATTTGATTTTACCGCAAATGTCACAAGAAATCCGATATGAACATCAACACTCTTAAAATTCATTCTGTAATAGAGTGGAAATAACAGTAGATATAAAAAGGGCAGGAAACTGGCAATTTGGCGATATCATATAGAACAGGTGAAATTCGATCCGTTTGGAAGTATTGCGAATACGCAGTTAAACTACTTTAATACAATCAGATATCTATCTACTAGACTTTCCAGGACCCAGACCTAGAGACATCGCCGGACTTTAAATTGGAAAGCAAAAAAGGCAAGACTCATAGTCAACAGCCCCCTGTATCACTCAGTATTGAGGACTATATCACCTCTTTCACAATGGCACCCATTCGTACCCCGACAAAACAATTTCGAATGAACCGGGTGGTTTGAACGGCTATGTCACTGCTTTTTACCATCGCTGCTATTAATTCTTCAAATTTTAGGATTTTTGCGAAAAAATCACAGCTTCTCGTTGTTCAATATCTCAATGTTATTTTATAGCCCCCGAGCCCAGTTTTCAGCTATACCAATGTTCCTCTTCCGAAATAAGCGGTTAATTTCACCGCGCGCATTCCTTTTCGTCTTGTCATATCGATTGACCTACCTTCCAATATCCTATCTAATTGCTTTATTTGTTGAATTCTTTCTATCATAAAATCGACTCTTGTGATTGGCTAAATGTTAATGCTTCATTGTAAAACCAGCACCTGTGATTGGTCAATTTCAAACTGCGCGCTCTTTGTCTAGTGCGTGCCCGGCAACCATGATGGCGTCCTCGTAGAATCCGTGCTAACCTCCGCGTGAACCTAGAGCTACTCGTCAACCAGTGATTCTGTGACTGAGCCTCAGTTTTGGGAAACGTGTGACGACAATCAATAGACCATGAGTCGCCGCTGCCTCAGGCTAACTCATTTAATTCGTAAGTACTATAGACGTTGTGGCGTGTTGACTGTTGATGTCATCAGTTTTGACAATGGGTTCTGTTGCACACTTCGGCTACAGCGTTTTAAAGTATCAATTCCTACGTAAAAAGCCGAGAAAATAACAATGACAGCATCAGAAAACACTAAAATTCAGTATTAAACTCACAAATTGCGAAAAACACTAAACACTATTAACCCCTGTATCTTTCCACCATGTGCACGATATTTCTCGAAACTAGCGCGGCACATTCAAATAATCACGGCCGACTGTCATCACAGCTGACTTCATAAACAAATAAACAGTAAACACTGACGGCGTCTGTTCTAATTCTTACGTTTCAATATCCTCAATTCCTCACAAAACGTTGTGAAAGGTACGGAGACCGATATTTGTGTCGAAAACTTATCAAAAAGAAAGAATAACTCACAGGAGTTCCAAGCATGATGATCGAGGTTGGAATCATCCTTGGAACTCCTGTGAGTTATTGTTTCATTTTGATAAGTTTTCGACACAAATATCGGTCTCAGTACCTTTCGCAACCTTTTGTGAGGAATTGAGGATATTGAAACGTAAGAATTAGAACAGATGCCTTCAGTGTTTACTGTTTATTTGTTTATGAATGATGACTGTCGGCCGTGATTATTTGAATGTGCCGCGCTAATTTCGCGAAATATCGTGCACGTGGTGGAAAGATATAGGGGTGAATAGTGTCTAATGTTTTTCGCAATTTGTGAGTTTAATACTGAATTTTAGTGTTTTCTGATGCTGCCATTGTTATTTTCTCGGCTTTTTACATAGGAATTGATACTTTAAAACGCTGTAGCCGAAGTGTGCAACAGACCCATTGCAGACAGATCTTAAATCAAAGACAGATCTTAGTATTGTATAGACGAATTAATTGATGACGTCATGATCACATTCAGAACCAAACAAAGGACACTGCGCGTTTCTTATGGCGCGTGGGCCAAGGCTCAGGTGTACTTTTTATTTTTGCAGAAATTGAAACGAGAGATCACTCGGAGCAAAAGTTCTCGCGGGCTGGAACAGCGGAGTTCCGTGTTAAGTTTAGCCGATATTAAAGTTTGAAAGTTTAATCAGAACCTTTCGTGAACTCGTTTTTGAGCAAACCGTATCGTTTTGAGCGAGCGCACAGGAGCGCTTCGTACACGATCAAACTGGATTAGCGAACTCGATGAGCATCGATGAGCAGATGAGCCAAATGCTTCAGGTTGAGTTGTTGCTTTTCAGTTAATAGAATCCGTTTTTGAGATGTTTTGGTCAAGATTAGGTTTGAATTTCGGAAGTTGGAAGTTGGCTATACTGCAGTTTGATCAAACTCGTTTGAGCGTTTATGAAGCCCTAGAAAGATTGGCCGGCCCCAAGGTTATAGGTTAAAGAGGTTTGCTCATCTGACTTCGCGGCACTAATTCAGTGGTGCGCACTTCAAAAGCACTGCAGGCAAGATGGCCGGTAAAAGCAGAAAACGTATACTCTTTGCAGAAAACATTGGGCTGCACTCTGCAGGAAAGCAGAAAACAACCCAATGTTTTCTGCAAAGAGTATACGTTTTCTGCTTTTGTCGGCCATCTTGCTTGCAGTGCTTTTGAACTGTGCGCCACTGAATTTGTGGCGCGAAGTCAGATGAGTATACCTCTATAATCTATAACCTTGGGCCGGCCCTGTGTCTTTCTTTCTGGTCCGTCCCAAACATTGAATCAACCTCAGATCTTACATCTCAGATCCTATACGGGAGGTAGAGGCAGTGCCGGGCGGCCTTTCTGTGAGCTCGCTCACTCCGATATATTTTGCTGAAAGATGAGCTCACAAAGTGGTATGAGCCAACTTAAACCTTTCAATGCGGCTGGACTTGACATAGGCTTATTTTTTTTCGACCCGTGAGAACTTATGCTTAGAATTGTCCCTAGTTTTGCTTTCTGTAAAGAAAGGATGCTTCGATCGTAGTCTACGCGCCGTAAGAAACGTGTAGTGTCCTTTTCAATCTAAAGTTTTTTCGTGAAAGTTCCCAAAATAAATTAGGTATGTCCAAATTGTCTGATGCAAATGCATGATAATAAATAACCAAGTAACGCCGACCCTCTTAACTTATTTTCTAATTGAGATAAAAGGATGCGGTTTGGACCATTCTTATTTATATCAAAGGTGCTACCTGAGGGAGTAATTTTCGAAAGCCCCTTCCCTGATGCTGGGAGTTGCATAGGGCGAGAGGCAACTCCATATTTTCTTACGTCAACCCTTATCTTGTGATACAAAAAGGCCATAGCATTCTAAGAAGTTTGACGCAAACCGATTGTCAAAATCGCATTTTGTTTTCAATGTTAATTGTAGAGTTGACTTTTGCCGCCCGCCTTAACCCCGAGGTAGGGTCAGTTGAAAAAAGCCCCCTCAGATAGCGCTTTTGACGTAAATTAGAATACTCCAAACCTCATCATTTTATCTAAATTACAAAAGAAGTTAAGGGAGGGGGAGGGGCTGGGCATTATTTTTGAATAATCTTGTATTTTTCCACTCACACTAAGTTCTTGATATCCGCATCAATGTCAATCACAGTTGTATCAAAGGAAGTCCCATGATTTGTCTTTTTCTGAAGAGTCGAATTGCATTTAGAGGTAGCGTAGTCAATGATGATTAGAGTCTGACTTTAAAGTCGGCTTCTGATTGGCTGGAAAGGGAGGGAAATGCGCGGACCCAAACTATTTTGGGCCTTATGGAAATTAAAATGGGGTTTTTCTTTAACGTCATTCTTCTAGAAAACAAATAAATATTACACCGCACTAAATTCTGTAAATCGATTTAGCAGAATTTTTTCAACTAACTGATTGGTCATAAGTGCCTCTTTATTACAAGTTCAAAAGGATTACCTCTCTATAATTCTTTCAAATAGTTTCAGGCCTCTTCATTTCTTTCAACAAAGATATTATTGTGAAGTAATTGCTGCGCAGTGCGCACCCTGGAAAAGTCAGCGCTTTTACCATGAAGAGCGGCAGTAAGTATGCAATGCAACCCGCCAATTCGATGCTTCTTCTGTCCGCCTGGCGCCGGGGTCCGTTACATTAAAAGCGCTGACTTTTCCACTATTTGCAGCGATTATCTCGCTTAAAATGCGTCGTGTAGGAAAAAATGAAGAGGTCCAAAAACTTTTTATCCATCTGATTCTAGGAATTATTCTCCAAATGTTTAAACTGTAATACAAAATTTATGCCGTCAAAGATGCAAGGTTACCTGAAAAGTACAGTCAGACGTAATTCCTGAATTTCTCGATGCCATTAATGGATTCTACCCGTAATATTACTTCGGGGCACCAATTTCCCTGACATTTGGTTCATAATGAATAATGGTCGTTATTCCAAAAAATCATAATTTTCTTAAAACTTTGGGGGAGGGGGGGAGCTCAAAATAGGAGCATGTTCATATGTAAAAGAAAATTCTTATTTAGATCTCAAAAATGCGTCGTTGCAAGAACAACGTAAGTAATTATGTTTCTGATACACTCTGTATATTGCTGAGAAATGCAACGCTGCTTGCAATTTTCATAAAATTGCTCAGAAAAAGGCAAAGTAAAATAAACGGCTACGTCATCGTGGTACGAATGCCTACTCCTTTCATACTTACGTCATGAGAAGAGCCACTTTTTTCAACTTTAAAGGGACACATTTTTTTTTATTTAATTTGTCAAAAGTTTGACTCGATGGACCCATTAAATTTCTAAAATGTTTGATCACATTGGAACTGCTCACTGAAACTCGCCTTAATAGAATAATCTTCCAGTTTTTAGTTTTCTATTCCTGTTGATGCATCTTCGAGGAGAAGTTTGCTCTCTTAAGTCGTTAGCCAAGAAGGACGTCATGGTCGGAGAGGTTTGGGAGGTACCCGTGTTTACGGCATGTTGGTCTGGTATGTTTTGCACTATCCCTCCTATTCACCCGGTGTACGCAGTGCACTCGAAATATTTCTTCCACGTCTATCTTGAAAGTACAACGGCTGACTCTGTGAGAATGACGCTGATCCCGAAAGCAAGATATACAACTGACAAAGGAAGACGCGTTCCGGCCAAACTTTGCGGAGTGCAGCTGGACACGTTAACATCCATTAATCTCGCCTTCAGAATGGTTGGCATGGTCTTACCTTACAAGGCTTTGTCATGCAACTGTAAACATTACATCGAATATGTCCGCTATGGCGAAACTTTCGGATCTATAACTAATTTGGCCTACCGTCCGGCTCATGCCAAATGCCCCGTCTATAAGAAAATCACTAGCCAACAACAAGTAAATTCGCGGTACTTCTATTTAGAAGACAAAAAAGGCAAGCAATATCGGCCGAATTATGACCCTCTTGGATGCACTATAGAGGAGTTCATCAATGAGTTTAATAAAAAGAACTACCCTTCGGAGCCTAAACTTTGAATGTACATTTTCCTTAAGTGTTAAGGTTCTACATTACCTAAACTAATTTTAATTGTTTAGAATGTGCCATTTGCCTTTTAACACATTTTCTCAACGGCCTTTTTTTTTTTTTTTTACATTTTGGTTTAATAGCTTGTGGGTAGTTACATGATAGAGTTAGTTGTTTATCAATCGAGGCAAAACAAATTGGTCTGTACAATCCCCTCTAACTGGCATCATAGAGGAATTCATAAATAACTTTAACGAACGCCATTACCCTTCGGAGCCTAAACTTTGAATGTATGTACATTTTCATTGAGTGTTACGAGTTCTACAGTACATAACCTAATTTGAATTGCTTATAACGTGTTTTTCTTTTGCCGTTAACACATTTTCTCAACGGGATCTTTTTTTGACCCTTTGCTTGAGTAGTTCATGTTCATGAGTGATTACACACGATAGTGTTAGCATAGAGTAAAGATTACTTCGTAATAGAAGCGACACTGACGCCGAATCTTCTATCGGCACTCGTTGACCTTGAACGGTCTCAAAAAGATTTTGTTTGGAAGGATGTTTCAAATTCTGTAACCTTTTCATTCAACAACAACATCATCAACCACCCATCAGCGCTGCCACTGGCTTATTTTGAATTTCGTGGTGGCCGGCTTATTTTAAATCGTGCGGTGGCTGGCTTATTTTAGATCGGTCGTCGGCTGGCTTAGAATCCTGTGTATTAATAGATATACAGGGGATATTAAATTTTAGTTTTAGTTTAAGCTTTTAGTTTTTTACAACCCGACTTTTCAAAGAGGAGTGATGATTTTTTTGAAAATGGGTGCAAATCTAACTTTGATCCTCGATATATCGAAAACGAAAAACGATATCGACCTCCTTTTCGCGAAAATAGTCTTAGAATGGTATGCCCTTTCAAACGATTTATCACAAGATAGGGGTTTCAAAAAGAAAAAAATTCCCCGACATATTTTTTTTGTTTGGATTTTCCTGAAAAACTTGAAAATTAATTTATTTTTCGAGGAGCTCGAGGAACATATTTCCAATTTGGCCTTATATGACTCCATGCAGACCCTAATTTAAGCTCCTGAAAAGATCTGAGAGGTCTAGCGATTTTTTATTCACTTTCGTTGAAGCCAACCGTGACCGGTGATGCTGGACAAACGGGCGCGGCGCGGCGAGAACATTTTACGCATATCATAAAATGGACGTTTGTGGCCTTAAAATTGCAGATATGACAAAAATAATGAGAATTTCAACCTTCACGGTCCTAAAGTGGCTATTTTACTTCATAATTGACTACTAAAACATCAAAAAATTCGAATTTGGTACGTGGACCCTTTTTACGGTTGAGCGTCCATTTAAAATTAATTTTTTTCAAAATGCTTGATATGGGTCAATTTTGTACACCACAAAGAACGAAAAATCGAGTGTCCGCAAAAAAATGTCGGAATTTTAAAAAATAAGAATAACACCCCCCCCCCCCCCCCCCATCCTTGTGATATTCAAACCCACCTACCGTTGAGAACCTATACACTACACCTTAGGCCACCGCACCATGGCCTGAGATTTCGAAAAATGGTGAGAAAGTAGGAAGCAAATTTTTCATCAACTTGTCATTTATAATCTTTCAAAGACTAAGTTTAAACACAGAGAACACTTTCAAAATTTAAAATCAACTTGAAAATGTCTCTGGAAAGTCTTGGTATAAGCCAGTGGCGTTGCGTGCAATCTGGCAACATTGTATTCTACCCATTTAAACTCATGTAAAAGGTCGAATTCAGGGGGTGCACAGTGCACACGGTAAATTCGATATATTGAATGCTTTTAAATGGAGGAGGCACATTGTTGCCAGATGGCACGCGACGCCACTGGTGTAAGCTGAAAAGGTCGAAAACAATGATTTTTGAAGACTTTTTTTCACATTGATTTATTTGCCAATTTTTTTTCGATCTCGGACTATAGTACATCGCAGTTGCGGCTCGTGCAATTTGCCAACCATGCTAATTTCCCATTGAAACCTATGCAAAATTATCGATATCTTGAGGGTGCAATTGCACCTCCTGAAGATCGATTGATTTATACAGGGTGTCCGGTAAGTCCCGGAACGGCTGCGCCATTTCTTTATTTACGCAGATAAAAAAACCAAACTTTGGGAATGTTCCTAGATAAATAAAAACTACTTTGGGGGGGGGGTCAAAATTTTGGGCGCCCCTCCAGCTCCCGGGGGGGCGGGGGCGCCCCTAACTTTGTTTTTTTCAAATGGCAACCCCTATGTTATGATACCTCGTTCGAAAGAGGGTAAAAAACTGAGTATTTTGGCGCAAACTGCATGTCGATGTCCCTTTTTGTATTCGAGATATCGAACTTCAAAAATCTATGGAAACCAATTTTAAAAAAAAAGCATAACTCTTATTCAGAAATTCGCTATTTAAAAAACTAGGGGTCTAAACTACTCTACATAACAAGCTCTTTCCAGGGAAAAAACACCTCTGCCCAAAAAATTAACACAGTTATTTTTTTCCCGCCAAAATTTTTTAAAAAATTTCAAACATTTTGGATCAGCAATTTCCCTGTAATATACGGACCAAATATCCAAATTTGGGGTAGAAGCTTCTCTGAGAAGCTCAGTAATTACTGTGAAGCGCTAAAATTTCAGAAAACCCCATTTAGCCCGAAATTCACTTCAATTTACAGCCAGTGAGATGTGTGAACTCGGAGTTTCAAGTGATTCACATTATCTCACATTCATCTGCTTGCTCCTTCACTGCCCTGTCGCAGGGTGGATGAATATGAGATAATGTCCGAGTTCACAAATCTCACTGGCTGTAAATTGAAGTGAATTTCGGGCTAAATGGGGTTTTCTGAAATTTTAGCGCTTCACAGTAATTACTGAGCTTCTCAGAGAAGCTTCTACCCCAAATTTGGATATTTGGTCCGTATATTACAGGGAAATTGCTGATCCAAAATGTTTGAAATTTTTTAAAAAAATTTGGCGGGAAAAAAAAACAACTGTCAGTTAATTTTTTGGGCAGAGGTGTTTTTCCTTGGAAAGAGCTTGTTATGTAGAGTAGTTTAGATCCCTAGTTCTTTAAATAGCAACTTTCTGAATAAGAGTTATGCTTTTTTTTAAAATTGGTTTCCATAGATTTTTGAAGTTCGATATCTCGAATACAAAAAGGGACATCGACATGCAGTTTGCGCCAAAATACTCAGTTTTTTATCCTCTTTCGAATGAGGTATCATAACATAGGGGTTGACATTTGAAAAAACAAAGTAAGGGGCGACCCCGCCCCCCCCCGGGAGCGGGAGGGGCGCCCAAAATTTTGACCCCCCCCCAAAAAAGTAGTTTTTATTTATCTAGGAACATTCCAAAAGTTTGGTTTTTTTATCTGCGTAAATAAAGAAATGGCGCAACCGTTCCGGGACGTACCGGACACCCTGTATAAGTTTAAATGGAGAGAATACGTTGTTGCCAGATTTTACGCGCCGCCACTGGTACATCAACCTGCAGGAGCCTGATTATGAACGATCGTATCGCAATGCTATCGAGTCGATAATCGAGTGCGTGTTATCTTATTATCAAAGAGTAAATAGAGTCCCAAAAAAACGGTGGGAGAGCGTGGCATAGTCGAATTACTATCGAATGTCACTATCGATTGTACGGCCTCTGATTGGCTGGCAAAAGCCTGGGCCCTGTGAGATCGTTCTCATGGAAATTTAACAAGGGGGTTTCGACTTTGCTTCTTTTAAAGTTAAATTCCAAGAAAATCATTGCTCCTTACCTTCGGGAAATTCAAAATATAGTTTTTTGAGGATATAACGAAGATTTGCATGGGTCATACATATCACCTCATCGAAAACTTAACAGAACAATATGAATTTGAAAGTAAAATTACGGGCAATTTTTCGCCGTGTTTTCCACTCTTCGAACTTATCGGGCCGAGTGTGGTGTAGCAGTTTTTTTTTTCCATTTTTCTTGTTTTAGTTTTGTGCAGATAGTTTGAGATGCATGTAAAATTCATTCTTAGAAGGAAATACGCAAATTTCATGAAGAAAAACCCAAGATTTAACCACAAATCCACAAGACAACACGAAGTTTAGCGGCTCACTATCGGACGTGACGGCGGAAAAAATTGCCCGTAATTTTACTTTCAAATTCATATTGTTCTGTTAATTTTTCGATGAAGTGATATGTATGACCCATCAAAATCTTCGTTATCTTTAAAAAACTATAATTTGAATTTCCCGAAGGTAAGGAGCAATAGTTTTCTTTGAATTTGACTTTAAATGAGACAAAGTCGAAAACCCCTTGTTAAATCTCCATAAGAGTGATCTCACAGGGCCCAGGCTTTTGCCAGCCAATCAGAGACTGACTTTTCGATATCGCCAACCTAACCTCACCTGCCACGCTTTCCGACCGTTTTGTTGGGACTCTTGTTTACTCTTTGCTTATTATGAGTGATGCCATTCCGATAGGATTAATTCCTGAGCTACCGGAAATTTTCGTAGAGATAGGAGGGTTTCTATCGGAATGCCATCACTCATAATAAGATAACACACACTCGATCATAGAATAGCATTACGAAACTATTGTTCACAATCAGCTTAATTGCTGAACATTTTTGAGTAAACAATTTTCCTTTTAGAATTTAACATCACTAAATTTATCACGCGTCGGCCTTTTCGTATCTTTTTCTAGGATACATTGTTTTAAGCGTGCCATACGAAGTATATGGCAAGCTTCTTACTCTCGTTTTGCTGTATACAATAAATAATATAATACAGTGGAAGAGGTGCCCTCTGGTGGCCGTGTGTGTTTTGGAGATTTTGTTTTCAGGATATAAGAATCAAAACTTACATGATCGGGTTACATTGTGTATTTTCGATAAATTGTTTAATACGTACAATCAAACACTCAGACACGTTTAAATTTTTCATTTGGAGTCATTTGGTGCCCTCGTTGATTTTATTTTGCACAAAAACGGGGCCCCATCTTACAACAAGTCAAGTTCTCGGACTCTGTTGACTTCAGTTGTCTTCGATGCACACACAGAAAATATACTGATTGTGAGTTTATACACACACACATAGGTAATTGACCCATGTCAAACAGGTTTTGACACATTTACAACATTCGATTCTTTCCCGAATCTCGTGAATATCTCCCCCCCCCTTCCCCGTTACATCTCTCAGCCGCCTTGGCTCGTCACCACTCCAAACCTCCGATCAGGGGCCCTGAACGAATTAAATGAACGAGTTGTTGAACGCATATTTTGACTCACTCAACTGTTCCAAGAGCAGGTATACGAACACAAAGGATTCGGACGCGGCTCCCGTGAATCGAACATTTCGTCGCTTTGTGCTGTTCGCTCATTTGCAACTGAACGGAATCAATAGGCTATCCTTCCTTCTCCCCACAATACATGACTGTACTATCTTATTCTGCTCGCTCCCAACGCTATTTAAAAAACTAGGGGTCTAAACTACTCTACATAACAAGCTCTTTCCAGGGAAAAAACACCTCTGCCCAAAAAATTAACACAGTTATTTTTTTCCCGCCAAAATTTTTTAAAAAATTTCAAACATTTTGGATCAGCAATTTCCCTGTAATATACGGACCAAATATCCAAATTTGGGGTAGAAGCTTCTCTGAGAAGCTCAGTAATTACTGTGAAGCGCTAAAATTTCAGAAAACCCCATTTAGCCCGAAATTCACTTCAATTTACAGCCAGTGAGATGTGTGAACTCGGAGTTTCAAGTGATTCACATTATCTCACATTCATCTGCTTGCTCCTTCACTGCCCTGTCGCAGGGTGGATGAATATGAGATAATGTCCGAGTTCACAAATCTCACTGGCTGTAAATTGAAGTGAATTTCGGGCTAAATGGGGTTTTCTGAAATTTTAGCGCTTCACAGTAATTACTGAGCTTCTCAGAGAAGCTTCTACCCCAAATTTGGATATTTGGTCCGTATATTACAGGGAAATTGCTGATCCAAAATGTTTGAAATTTTTTAAAAAAATTTGGCGGGAAAAAAAAACAACTGTCAGTTAATTTTTTGGGCAGAGGTGTTTTTCCTTGGAAAGAGCTTGTTATGTAGAGTAGTTTAGATCCCTAGTTCTTTAAATAGCAACTTTCTGAATAAGAGTTATGCTTTTTTTTAAAATTGGTTTCCATAGATTTTTGAAGTTCGATATCTCGAATACAAAAAGGGACATCGACATGCAGTTTGCGCCAAAATACTCAGTTTTTTATCCTCTTTCGAATGAGGTATCATAACATAGGGGTTGACATTTGAAAAAACAAAGTAAGGGGCGACCCCGCCCCCCCCCGGGAGCGGGAGGGGCGCCCAAAATTTTGACCCCCCCCCAAAAAAGTAGTTTTTATTTATCTAGGAACATTCCAAAAGTTTGGTTTTTTTATCTGCGTAAATAAAGAAATGGCGCAACCGTTCCGGGACGTACCGGACACCCTGTATAAGTTTAAATGGAGAGAATACGTTGTTGCCAGATTTTACGCGCCGCCACTGGTACATCAACCTGCAGGAGCCTGATTATGAACGATCGTATCGCAATGCTATCGAGTCGATAATCGAGTGCGTGTTATCTTATTATCAAAGAGTAAATAGAGTCCCAAAAAAACGGTGGGAGAGCGTGGCATAGTCGAATTACTATCGAATGTCACTATCGATTGTACGGCCTCTGATTGGCTGGCAAAAGCCTGGGCCCTGTGAGATCGTTCTCATGGAAATTTAACAAGGGGGTTTCGACTTTGCTTCTTTTAAAGTTAAATTCCAAGAAAATCATTGCTCCTTACCTTCGGGAAATTCAAAATATAGTTTTTTGAGGATATAACGAAGATTTGCATGGGTCATACATATCACCTCATCGAAAACTTAACAGAACAATATGAATTTGAAAGTAAAATTACGGGCAATTTTTCGCCGTGTTTTCCACTCTTCGAACTTATCGGGCCGAGTGTGGTGTAGCAGTTGTTTTTTCCATTTTTCTTGTTTTAGTTTTGTGCAGATAGTTTGAGATGCATGTAAAATTCATTCTTAGAAGGAAATACGCAAATTTCATGAAGAAAACCGAAGATTTAACCACAAATCCACAAGACAACACGAAGTTTAG
Source organism: Trialeurodes vaporariorum (assembly GCA_011764245.1). Lineage (NCBI taxonomy): Eukaryota > Metazoa > Arthropoda > Insecta > Hemiptera > Aleyrodidae > Trialeurodes > Trialeurodes vaporariorum. Next base: position 10,167,742 of record VMOF01000379.1, read on the forward strand.
CGGCTCACTATCGGACGTGACGGCGGAAAAAATTGCCCGTAATTTTACTTTCAAATTCATATTGTTCTGTTAATTTTTCGATGAAGTGATATGTATGACCCATCAATATCTTCGTTATCTTTAAAAAACTATAATTTGAATTTCCCGAAGGTAAGGAGCAATAGTTTTCTTTGAATTTGACTTTAAATGAGACAAAGTCGAAAACCCCTTGTTAAATCTCCATAAGAGTGATCTCACAGGGCCCAGGCTTTTGCCAGCCAATCAGAGACTGACTTTTCGATATCGCCAACCTAACCTCACCTGCCACGCTTTCCGACCGTTTTGTTGGGACTCTTGTTTACTCTTTGCTTATTATGAGTGATGCCATTCCGATAGGATTAATTCCTGAGCTACCGGAAATTTTCGTAGAGATAGGAGGGTTTCTATCGGAATGCCATCACTCATAATAAGATAACACACACTCGATCATAGAATAGCATTACGAAACTATTGTTCACAATCAGCTTAATTGCTGAACATTTTTGAGTAAACAATTTTCCTTTTAGAATTTAACATCACTAAATTTATCACGCGTCGGCCTTTTCGTATCTTTTTCTAGGATACATTGTTTTAAGCGTGCCATACGAAGTATATGGCAAGCTTCTTACTCTCGTTTTGCTGTATACAATAAATAATATAATACAGTGGAAGAGGTGCCCTCTGGTGGCCGTGTGTGTTTTGGAGATTTTGTTTTCAGGATATAAGAATCAAAACTTACATGATCGGGTTACATTGTGTATTTTCGATAAATTGTTTAATACGTACAATCAAACACTCAGACACGTTTAAATTTTTCATTTGGAGTCATTTGGTGCCCTCGTTGATTTTATTTTGCACAAAAACGGGGCCCCATCTTACAACAAGTCAAGTTCTCGGACTCTGTTGACTTCAGTTGTCTTCGATGCACACACAGAAAATATACTGATTGTGAGTTTATACACACACACATAGGTAATTGACCCATGTCAAACAGGTTTTGACACATTTACAACATTCGATTCTTTCCCGAATCTCGTGAATATCTCCCCCCCCCTTCCCCGTTACATCTCTCAGCCGCCTTGGCTCGTCACCACTCCAAACCTCCGATCAGGGGCCCTGAACGAATTAAATGAACGAGTTGTTGAACGCATATTTTGACTCACTCAACTGTTCCAAGAGCAGGTATACGAACACAAAGGATTCGGACGCGGCTCCCGTGAATCGAACATTTCGTCGCTTTGTGCTGTTCGCTCATTTGCAACTGAACGGAATCAATAGGCTATCCTTCCTTCTCCCCACAATACATGACTGTACTATCTTATTCTGCTCTGCTCCCAACGCAACGAACCGAGCTGTGGTCGAGTGGATTCAATTCACTCGTTCCGAATACGAACGAACTACTTCCCGCTGAATTAGTTCTAACGAAATATTGAACGAATTTCCGAACGAATTAAAATGAATTAATTTCACTCATACTCATTACCTGGTTGACCATCCCCTCCCTTCACCAAAGTACCCCTGCTGATTGACTTAATATTGTACCGTAGGATCCGATATACCTCCGAATCAGTGATACCTTTAGCGGGGGGCACCTCCCAGGGGAGGTCCCCCCCCCTGAATTTAATACTTCAAATGAGGACCCTCATTTTTCTAAGATGATTGGAAGGAGGATAAAATTCTAAAACTTTTCGACTGAAACCAATAGTCGATATCCGTTTGCGTTTTCGATCAATCGAAGGTCAAAGTTTGCTATGGACCTATTTTCAAAAATTCGTAACTCCCCATTGAATGATCCTATAAACAACGTTGGGTCTAAAATGCTTTAAAGAGGAAGCAATTTTTAGAAAAAAATATGTCTCCTCCAAAAACTTTACTTGAAGGTCGCTTATAAGCCCCAATTTTTTTAAAATGCCAAAATTTTCAGAGGCTGCAAAAAAGTAACGACTTCGAAATTCCGAAAATGCTTAACTACGGATTTCATTAACCGTTTTCCCTGGCCACCGATTCTCACGCGCCCCGAAGGCGGGGGGCGGGAGGAATTTTTCGATTATAAAGAGTTTTGTCCCCCAGCCCCACTTCCCGCGGGGGCCCGAAAATGGTTTTCTTTGTAATTAATGGAACCCGCGTGCTTTGGCTTTTTCTGAATTTTGAAGTCGTTTCTTTTCTTTCAACCTCTGAAAACGTTGAAATTTAAAAAAAAAAAAAAAATTAGAGGCTCAAAAGAACCCTTTCAAGTAAACTTTTTGGAGATGACATATTTTTCTGAAAGGTGTTTGCTTTTTAAAGCATCTTGGAGACAATTTTTTTAAATTTGGATCATTAAATGGGGAGTCTAAAATTTTTAAAAGTGGGTCTGCGTCAAACTTTGAACTTCGATTTATCGAAAAAATAGATCGACTTCCGGTTTGCGTCAAAAGTCTTGGAATTTTATTATCTTTCCAATCATCTGATTAAAATTGGCTATCCTCATTTGTAGTCTATAGTATGGATTTAGGGGTGGTACTTCCCCCTAAGAGTCCGCCCCCCCCCCAAGAGTACCCCTTCGAAAGATGTCCCCCTCGAAAAAATCGATGGACTTTTATACACATTAATTGAAAACTCTTGTAAAGAGAAACTGTTCAGCGCATAGAAACAGTCAAAATATTGATTTGGGCGGAAGTTGTGGGGCTTTAAAGGTTTTAACTTTAGGCTTCACTCCCTCCATCTGCAGTGGACCAAAATTAAAGAACAAAGCTTGTTAAAACGGAGCTTTCTCAAAGAGGTCTATCGAGTATCGACCCTGAATTTATGAGATTTTTTGAGGATAGCCCATTCTTGATGGGAGTTGGACCAACCTCTTTCTGTTTTGCGTGGGTGCCACAATGCATGCCCTCAAACACTAAATAGCAAATAAATTGTAACGAACAAAATTACAATCATATAATGGCACGCTTTACCAATACATAAATTGTATTGGAGATCCCCTGCTTGTTTTATGGTCTTATTTATACGTTCGTTTTGCACATATGTTCTTATTACATCTGCATTTCTGTGTAGCGCATGCATGTAGCTCCTTTGGTGTTGCCTGATTTTCGTACGCGTGTTCATTTGCTGCTTCGGGAACGTACATCTAATTCATTCAGAAATTGCGTTGTTACTTTGATTTTTTATTTTATGCGTCATTGCCACTGACTCTCAAATCGACGAAATAGAATTCATCGACCCGTTTATTCGCACCCATAGAAAGAGCTCTCTCCAGATTCAGAATTTTTAATCGTTCTTTTAATAAATAGAAGGGACCCTTTTCATTTTTGTTAAATTGTCGTGTGTATGCGTTTGAACTGCCTTACTTTCGTCTTTTCTGTTCTCATTTCTATTATTTTTCTTACTTTAATTTTAAATATTTAACGTGTGCGAGGAGAATGTGTTTTGAACAATGTGTTCAAACACCAACTAGTCCAAGCTGCGTTTCATACTTTTTTTTTTTTTTTTTTTTTGTTTTGTTTTTTGTAATGTTTCTGCTACATCCGAGGTACGTTTATTTGCGAATTTTTGCCGGAAATTCAATTCGATCTATGATTTCGTCATTATTAGCGATTCTCATTTAATCCAAGAATTGATTTTTTTACACGTCCGCATCGGAATTTATAAAACTCAATTTTCAATAAGTGCACCTATTAAGCCAGTCATTTTATCTTTTTATTATTTTATATTTTAATTTTAAATATTTAGAGTGTTGGACGGGGGTGTGTTTTTAACAATATGTTCAACCACCGAAGTATTTGAAATCATGAAATCGCAACTGATTTTAAGCGTGCCATACGAAGTATATGGCAAGCTTCTTAGTCTCGTTTTGCTGTATACAATGAATAATATAAAATAGTGGAAGAGGTACCCTCTGGTGGCCGTGTGTGTTTTGGAGATTTCGTTTTCAGGATATGAATCAAAACTTACATGATCGGGTTATATTGTGTATTTTCGAAAAAAATTTTAATACGTACAATCAAACACTCAGACACGCTTAAAGAGGTTGATCCAGCTCCCATAAGGAATGGGCTATCGGCAAAAAAAGTTCATATTTTCAGAGTCGATAGAACTCGTCAAGACGCGTTCAACGATGGCCAGTTTTTTAATTTTGGTCAACTGGTAAGGGGGGGAGGGGGGTCCAAAGTCAAAACCTTCAAAGTCCCATAACTTTCGCCCAAATCAATATTTTGACTTGTACTTTGCCCCAAAAGATTCGTCTTAAAAAGAGCTTTCGAATGATGTGTATAAAAATTAAATTATACAAATTTTAAACCAATTTTTTTCAATTTTTACAATTTTTCTAACTTGAAATTTTTGGTTTTTTGAGCCTGAAAAATACGCGCAACGGGTTGAGGAGAATAAAAAACTATGGAAATAAAAGTCAAAGCTATGCTCTTTTGAATGTCACAAACCGCGATCCGGGGAAATGCTCCGTTCAAAAGTTATAAGCGCCTTAAGTTGCGCACCTCCGAAATCACGGTGCGTTCAGTGCATGTTTTCAAGGGCGCGCGTCACCCTCGCTCACCCTCGATCGTACGCGCCATTGAAAACATGCACTGAACGCACCGTGATTTCGGAGGTGCGCAACTTTAGGCGCTTATAACTTTTGAACGGAGCATTTCCCCGGATCGCGGTTTGTGACATTCAAAAGAGCATAGCTTTGACTTTTATTTCCATAGTTTTTTATTCTCCTCAACCCGTTGCGCGTATTTTTCAGGCTCAAAAAACCAAAAATTTCAAGTTGGAAAAATTGTAAAAATTGAAAAAAATTGGTTTAAAATTTGTATAATTTAATTTTTATACACATCATTCAAAAGCTCTTTTTAAGACGAATCTTTTGGGGCAAAGTACAAGTCAAAATATTGATTTGGGCGAAAGTTATGGGACTTTGAAGGTTTTGACTTTGGACCCCCCTCCCCCCCTTACCAGTTGACCAAAATTAAAAAACTGGCCATCGTTGAACGCGTCTTGACGAGTTCTATCGACTCTGAAAATATGAAATTTTTTTGCCGATAGCCCATTCCTTATGGGAGCTGGATCAACCTCTTTTTCATTTGGAGTCATTTGATGCCATTGTTGATTTTATTTTGCACAAAAACGGGGCCCCATCTTACAACAAGTCAAGTTCTCGGACTCTGTTGACTTCAGTTGTCTTTGATGCACACGCAGAAAATATACTGAGTTTATACACACACACATAGGTAATTGACCCATGTCAAACAGGTTTTGACACATTTACAATCCGATTCTTTTCCGAATCTCGTGAATATCTCCCCCCTTCCCCCACCACCGTTACATCTCTCAGCGGTGAGGAGCTGGCTCGTCACCACTCCAAACCTCCGATCAGGGGCCCTGAACGAATTAAATGAACGAGTTGTTGAACGAGTATTTTGACTCACTCAACTGTTCCAAGAGCAGGTATACAAACGCAAAGGATTCGGACGCTGCCCCCGTGAATCGAACGAAACGTCGCTTTGTGCTGTTCGCTCATTTGCAACTGAACGGAATCAATAAGCTATCCTTCCTTCTTCCCACAATACATGACTGTACTATCTTATTCTGCTCTGCTCCCAACGCAACGAACCGAGCTGTGGTCGAGTGGATTCAATTCACTCGTTCCGAATGCGAACGAATTACTTCCCGCTGAACTAGAATTCTAACGAAATATCGAACGATTTTCCGAACGAATTAAAATGAATTAATTTCACTCATACTCATTACTTGCTTCTTCACCATCCCCTCCCTTCACCAAAGTACCCCTGCTGATTGACTTAATATTGTACCGTAGGATCCGATATACCTCCGAAGTATCAGTGATGCCTTTAGCGGGGGGCACCTCCCAGGAGAGGTACCCCCCTGAATTTAATACTTCAAATGAGGACCCTCATTTTTCTAAGATGATTGGAAGGAGGATAAAATTCTAAGACTTTTCGACTAAAACCAATAGTCGATATCCTTTTGTGTTTTCGATCAATCGAAGGTCAAAGTTTGCCATGGACCTATTTTCAAAAATTCGGAACTCCCCATTGAATGATCCTATGAACAACGTTGGGTCTAAAATGCTTTAAAGAGGAAACAATTTTCAGAAAAAAAGATGTCTCCTCCAAAAACTTTAGTTGAAGGTCGCTTTTAAGCCCATATTTTTTTAAAATGCCAAAGTTTTCAGAGGCTGCAAAAAAGTAACGACTTCGAAATTCAGAAAACGCTTCACTATGGATTTCATTAACCGTTTTCCCTGGCCACCGATTCTCACGCGCCTCGAAGGCGGGAGGAATTTTTCGATTATAAAGATTATTTTTCGAATATTATTTTTTTTATTATTATTATTAATTGAAAGCTCTTGTAAAGAGAAACTATTCAGCGCACATGAACATTCAAAATATTGATTTGGGCGGAAGTTATGGGGCTGTAAAGGTTTTGACTTAAGGCTTCCCTCCCTCCATCTGCAGTGGACCAAAATTAAAGAACAAGGCGTGTTAAAACGTAGCTTTCTCAAAGAGGTCTATCGAGTATCGACCCTGAATTTATGAGATTTTTGAGGATAGCCCATTCCTGATGGGAGTTGGATCAACCTCTTTCTGTTTTGCGTGGGTGCCACAGCGCATGCCCTCAAACACTAAATAGCAAATAAATTGTAATGAACAAAATTACAATCATATCATGGCACGCTTTACCAATACATAAATTGTATTGGAGATCCCCTGCTTGTTTTTTTTGCGCTCGACTGCCGCCGCTTTTTATGCCTAAATGATATAATGTGTCCTGGCACCATGAACGTAAAACCAGGTTTTCTCAAATTGAAATATATCCCGTTCCATGGGCGGATCCAGCGATCTGGCAACTGTGTATTCTTCCCATTTGAATGCGTGAGAAACAATCGATTAGTCAAGGGGCCATGGCCCCCTCGAGAATCGATTCTTCCTCATACGTTCAAATGGGAAGAATACATGGTTGCCATATTGCTGGATCTGCCCTTGCCCCGTTCTCCCCTTTCCGCGACCCTTTTCACATATTTTGACCTGCTGATTTCGAATTCGGTCTTGGTTCTTACTTAAAACGCATACTTTTTCCAAAAATCCGAATTTGTTGCGAAAAAGACGAAAAATTGAATTTATGCAATATTTAAGCAAATTTCATGAAAACTAATAGCATTTTTGAAATCAGACTCTCGAAATATATTGATGTGCGATGATGAAGTGAAACACAGAAAAAAAAGGATGTGCTCCAGACATGATCTATATACACACCAGTACGTAACGTGCTCAGAGCACAAACATTTCAGGTTCTGGACACGACGGGATGCGTTTCAGACGCAAACTCAACCTAAATAGATTGCGCTCAGAACTCGTTCCCGTACTGGTGTGTACTATCAACGATTTTAAGATTGTCGCGAGATTTTTTCGAGCTAAGTTGCGCCTTCAATGTGTCGGTTCGGCCACTCTTCGTACTCCTCACTCGACGCAGGCGAGGGGCTAGTGCGGGCGGAACGGGCGGAGTGGAGTGGGAGAGCCGTCGCATATTAGTCCCACACTCACACTCACACGCACAACTGTCGCGTTGGCTTTCACTCATTTTCGGCAAGGCACGGCACTTGTTATCTTCGCGTCGGCTTTCCTGCTTCTGAGTCTTCGTATTTCCTACGAGGTATTGAAGATTTGCGTCGGCCTTGACCGATTGAATAGACCCTTACATTTTTGCATCATTTTTAATTCCATCTCACCTGCTCGCACTGATTGTGAGTTTCGAATCTGACGTGGCGCTTGCGGCCAATTTACCCCCTGCTTGCCGTTTCAAAGGAACAATTTCCAACTGACCAACGCCCGCACTCCAATTTCCACTCATCAAAACAGTTGAATTGGTTTGTTATGCTGATGATTTATTTTTGTCAGCATCGGATGATGGGTGAGGAGAGGAGAGGGGCTAATCATTCGATGGACACACTTGTATGACTTGAGTCGAGTTCCATCCAGTAGCAGTCCGTCGAAGAGGCAGGGGGAAAAGCTTTAAGGGCTCAGCCCCCCCCCCCCCGGCCCCGAAACTCAATCGTAGAAGGGCTAAAAAGGGAAATATAAGGTAGTTTTACCATATTAACTAGGTGAAAATAATGCAGCGACGACTTGACGCAAAAGAAACAGGTGAACCGGAGAATGCTGTAAAACACGCAAACAAATATTTTGAAATAATTTTTTTTTTTTTTTTTTTTTTTTTTTTTTTTTTTTTTTTACATTTTGCTTTGAAAATGGCTGCGATTTGAGCCGAAATGTCGTCACCAATTTTTTATGTCTTTTTTCCCCCGTGTTTTTCAGCATGGTTCGCATGTTTCTTTTATCACACCTTAAGCCGCCCCCCCCAACATTTATATAAAGAAGGGATGAAGATAAGTGGAAACAGTGGCGTCGCCTGCCATCTGGCAACAATGCAACTGCCCCATTTAAACTCATTAAATATATCGAATTTTCCTTGTGCACTGTAAACACCCTGAATTCGATATTTTACATGAGTTTAAATGGATAGAATACATTGTTGCCGAATTGCACGCGACGCCACTGAGCGTACTGTTCGAACATTAGAACATTTTTACCGGGGATAACGCTTCCAGTCCGCTTAAAAGTCCGCTTGAGTTCTTTCGCATATGTCGATTTATTTAAAAGTAGCACAAGTATCGTTTCGTTTCGTTTCTTCTTTTTTTTTTTTTTTTTGTTTGGCGGGAAACGGACTTAAAGAGTTTCTCCTCTAAAAATGGCACTGACAATAGATAAAGACCTTAGTTTAAAAAGGCAAACAAAGACGGAACCTTGAGAATTTCGATACAGCCTGGTTTTTCAAATCGGATTGCTTGACGAACCACATTCAACTCATAGAGTAAAAAAAAAACAGAAAAAGCTTCATGTTAGAGGGTGGCATGCAAAATAGCCCCAGAAGAGTAGCCCAGTAGCCGTTCGACGTGAGAAAGAATGCCGAAAACCACGTCTCAAAATATCAAACAGTAAAAAAGTGGGTGGGGGTGTGCGTGCGTTTTCCCACCCGCTGCACGCTGTATGTCGCTCCTTCTTCGGCTACCGGTAGCAAGGTTGGCATCTGTTAAGCATTCTCGACGGACAGTGCGTACCTTGGATAAACTAGATATATGTCGCAGTAAACAAAGAGCAACATTTTTTTAGCAAAAATTGTAATTTCGTCCGTTGCACATAGTGAGTAATTTCGGCAATCTAGCGCCCGAAAACCTCCAAAAAGTATATTGGCAGATCATTGAAAGAAGGTCTGACTGTGAGATTGACAAATTAGAAGTACAAGGAGCAAGAAAATAGCATCATATACGACCATAAAGCACCTTTTAAAGGGTATTTGGGTCCTCAAATTCATCAAATATAGTGGACACGAATCATACATCAGCCGGCGAATCTCAGAAACACACGGGGGGGGGGACGTATAAACATCTATAGAGTCAAATGAAATTTTCGCATACTCGACTTTCCATTGTATCAAAAAAAAGCTGAGACTCTCTACTTTCTTTATCTGGGAAGACATTCTGCGAATTTTTGCGATTTAAAAGGTTGAGATCATAAAAAAGAACGGCATAGTTGATTGATCTGCAAATCTCAGAATGCACGGGGGAAAAACAGAACACATCAATAGGTTCAAATGAATTTTCGCATGAAATACTCAAAAACACTCGACTTTCCTTTGTATCAAAAGAAAGCTGAGACTCTCTACTTTCATTATCTGGAAAGACATTCTGCGAATTTTGGCGATCTAAAAGTTTGAGATCATAAAAAAGAACGGCATAATTGATTGATCTGCAAATCTCAGAAATGCACGCGGGGGAAAAACAGAACACATCAATAGGTTCAAATGAATTTTCGCATGAAATGCTCAAAAATACGCGACTTTCCTTTATAACAAAAGAAAGCTGAGACTCTCTACTTTCATTATCTGGAAAGACATTCTGCGAATTTTTGCGATTTTATAAGTTGTGATGATAAAATAGAAGGCACGGTTGCGACGTGTTTGTTCTGCGCTTCTCAAAAACGCACTATGAAAAAAAAACGTATAAACATCTATACTTAGATTAAAATGAAATTTTCGCATGATATACTCAAAAATACTCGACTTTCCACTGTATCAAAAGAAAGCTGAGACTCTCTACTTTTTTATCTGGAAAGACATTCTGCGAATTTTTGCGATTTAAAAGGTTGAGATCATAAGCAAGAACGGCATAATTGATCTATTATTTCTGCGCATCTCGGAAATGCAAAAAAATAGTAAGCATCAATAGATTCAAATGAAATTTTCGCATGATGTACTCAAAAATACTCGACTTTCCATTGTATAAAAAAAAAGCTGAGACTCTCTACTTTCTTTATCTGGAAAGACATTTTGCGAATTTTTGCTTTCTCTTTTTCTTTTTTTTACCTTTTATTTCCCTTTTTTAGCCCTTCTGCGATTGAGTTTCGGGGCCGGGGGGGGGGGGGGCTGAGCCCTTAAAGCTTTTCCCCCTGCCTCTTCGACGGACTGCTACTGGATGGAACTCGACTCAAGTCATACAAGTGTGTCCATCGAATGATTAGCCCCTCTCCTCTCCTCACCCATCATCCGATGCTGACAAAAATAAATCATCAGCATAACAAACCAATTCAACTGTTTTGATGAGTGGAAATTGGAGTGCGGGCGTTGGTCAGTTGGAAATTGTTCCTTTGAAACGGCAAGCAGGGGGTAAATTGGCCGCAAGCGCCACGTCAGATTCGAAACTCACAATCAGTGCGAGCAGGTGAGATGGAATTAAAAATGATGCAAAAATGTAAGGGTCTATTCAATCGGTCAAGGCCGACGCAAATCTTCAATACCTCGTAGGAAATACGAAGACTCAGAAGCAGGAAAGCCGACGCGAAGATAACAAGTGCCGTGCCTTGCCGAAAATGAGTGAAAGCCAACGCGACAGTTGTGCGTGTGAGTGTGAGTGTGGGACTGATATGCGACGGCTCTCCCACTCCACTCCGCACGTTCCGCCCGCACTAGCCCCTCGCCAGCGTCGAGTGAGGAGTACGAAGAGTGGCCGAACCGACACATTGAAGGCGCAACTTAGCTCGAAAAAATCTCGCGACAATCTTAAAATCGTTGATAGTACATTCGTGTCTAGAACACGGAAAGTTTGTGTCTGGAGCACATCCATTTTTTCCTGTGAATAAAGGGCGGAATATCATGTTAAAACACTAAAAAATCGTAAAATTATACTCTGTTCACGATAAGAAGGCGGGTGAGAATTCAGGTAGTAACGCACTATTTAGCAACAGTGCGGCTATACCGGCTACTCCAACCCTTCGCAGTGGCCGTTGTTCTTCCGACTTCTCTCTTGGCACGGAGGATTTCCAAGAACTGACAGACTCAAACATTTACACACTTCCAGTAAAAATTGCGAACGGTCAAAAATACGAAAAAACGGACGAAATTTTCGCCCTAAAGGGCCAAAACTCGGCAAAAATAGTCGACTTTGAATATTGATGACGCTCATATATTCGATATTAGACAAAATATCCTGAATTTAATTCGGACGGAAAAATACGAATTTCTGAGAGGCATCAATATTCAAAGTCGACTACTTTTGCCGAGTTTTGGCCCTTTAGGGCGAAAATTTTGTCCGTTTTTTCGTATTTTTGACAGTTCGCAATTTTTACTAGACGTGTGTAAATGTTTGAGTCTGTCGGTTCTTGGAAATCCTCCGTGCCAAGAGAGAGTTCGGGAGAACAAGGGCCACTGCGAAGGGTTTGAGTAGCCAGTATAGCCGCACTGTTGCTAAATAGTGCATTACTGCCTGAATTCTCACCCGCCTTCTTATCGTGAACAGAGTATAGACACTGATAGACGGGTGATTATCTTGGATAAATTATGTCGTTTTCTAGGCTTACTTACTGCCGTCGCCATTGTGCAGTGAAATCAATGCAGGGCAGCCATTTAGCGGATCTTCAAAGAATTTTTTTAAATCACCGGCGATTTCACCCGTAGGTACTGACGATAAGTTTTCTTAGTTCCGGTCAACAGAGTGACTACGACTCGCGAACATAATCCGATCTGTAATATTTTCATCCACCGATAAAGAAACCGTTGAAATTGAAATTTTAATAAAAATAATGGTATTCACCGACAGTGTTGCCAGATTGGGGTGAAAAAAGCCGTACGTTTTACATTGATTTAAATGAGGACGATACGGCTTTTTAACCCTCGATCTGGCAACACTGTGAAATGATTCCTTCTTCGGTCGATGACTGCTGCTCTAAGTTTTTTTCGTGCGTTATCGCAATACTGTTAAACTGGATTATGTAATCTTTTCATCGTCGCCAGTGGAATTCCCTGTATCCGCCCATGATAGCAGGTGACTGTTTTATTAAGAGGACTCTTTCTTTCGTGGAATCAAAATGTGCGATTGGTTCAACTTTTCTAGGATTTTATTGCGAAACTAGGGCCTCTAACAGGTAAATTTTAAATTGCGCGCTCTTTGTTCAGTGTCCGGCAATTGTGATGGCATGGCGTCCACGGAGACTCTGGTCCCGAAGTTAGATCTAACCTTCAACCTGTGATTCTGTCACTGGGCCTGGGACTCTGTGTATTAAGAAACGAGACGGAAATCGACTGACCATGATCCGCCACTGTCTCAGGGTAACTCAATTGCATTGTAAGTACTAGAAGTCTTGGTGTTTTCAAGTTATCATCTGTGATAACCGTGGAGTCATCTCAATATTGTATATATGTCGCAGGCAAATCGCAAGCTGCGCTCATTTGTGATCAGAAAAAAAAAGGTCTGGCATTTTTGCATTTCGTCCATTTAAACCCATGAAAAAGATCGAACTATTGGGTGTTCGGTGAACACCTTCGCATTCGATCTTTTACCCGAGTTTAAATGGACACATTACAACGTTGCCAAATTGCACGCTACGCCACTGCATCAAGCGTAAAAAGTAGTGACTTACAAAATAGTTTTATCGAGATTTGATTTAATTCATTCTAAAGCTACCATGCTAACGCGCATATTGATATTCACGGACTAAGTTTTCTCCGCATTTGATCCTCTTTTTATGAACATTCTAGCCTTTCATACCTGGTGCACATTTCACTGTACCACATCTGAATAACATAGAATGTTATTAAGGAAATGAACGTATAATATGCAGATCGTTTTATACACGACGGATAAAAAAAGACTGGTAGAATTCACCATCTACATAGCTAATTTTGGAGTCTGCTATCAAGTATGGTAATTTTTACCATCATGATATGGTAAATGCAACGTACCTTGTAGTAAATTAAGATAATCTGTTGATACTTTTCACCATAAGGTACGATGTATTTACCATATGATGGTAAAATGTACTATACTTTATAGCAGACTCCAAAATCAGCTATGCAGTTGGTAAATACTACTAATCTTATTTTCAGGAGTGGGAGAATTATGTCCTGATCAGCTATGGTGGCCAAAAATCCGCTCTTGAACCAAAAGTATTTTCAGGATTGAAAGGGTTAAAGAAATTAAAATACAGGTTTTCAAACATACACTGTTAAAAATAACGGAGTGAGAAGAAAAAAGTTCGGAGTTTTATAATCAGTGAAATGAGTTACAATCCGTGAAAGGTTGTTGTTTGTCTTAAAAAGACAAGAAAAATTCCGAGAGGGCTGAAACCTATCCCGAAAGCGAGTGAAAGTCACCTCCAGAGGCCCGATAAAAACATCGTTCCGCGCGAGGTTGATTCTCACTCGCTGTATGGGAGTTAAGCCAGCTCGAAAGAAACTTCGAATCGTCCGTACGCGGACGCAGGGCGTCTCTGAGACACCAAAATACTGTTTCTCATCCCTCGAAAGTGTCGAAAGTCTGGGTCCGGACGGGGTGAAGTTCCATCCACGTCCAAGTCAAAAGTCTTCTCATCCCCTCTCACCCACCCCGCTACTGACCATTAGGAATCAGTCTTGAGTTTTTCTGCCGAGGAGAGGTCGTTGGTTGTGTTTATTTGCGTACGTTTCATTTTCCTCGTTATTCTAAGTTCCCCAGTGTTATGTGTGATTATAATTCGACAGTTTATTCAACATGAAGTGAATGACGACTCGCTGATTCGCATAGTTATATAATGTCTGAGGTAGTTTTTGTGCGAGAAATTTGTTTGAACTTTTGATTTTGAAGATTAATGACACTCTGAATAGAGTTTTCATTTCCTTGAAATCAAGTTCTATATTTCATCGTGGGAACAACGTGAGAATAAACTTGACAGCTCGCATGAAAGGTAGTAGATTGTTAGAGGCCGTTTCAGATAGCTTTGACAGTTCTTTGTTTACATGCGCGGAAGGACGATACTACGTCCTCCGCGCACGCCCGCTTCAGTGTTACCAGCCGCGTGAAAACTTCGACCCCGCTCACTACGCGAATAACTAGAGCTGTTTGCCGCGTAATGGATTCGATTAGCATCGTTAATAGTAAATCTTTTATTATTTACTATTTACGATAATTAACCGAGTCTATTACGTGGCGGAAAGTTCTGATGATTCGTGCAGTGAGCGGGATCGATGTTTTCATGCGGATGGTAACACTGGATTCCGCGTATGTAAACAAAGAGCTGTCAGAACCGAAGCTATCTGAAACGGCCTCTACCAGCATACGATTTCTTTTATAAATTTACTTGTTTATTTACTATGTGTTTTTACATCCATGACAAATTTAAATATTTTATGTAACGTTTCTTTGCATTTTCTCTGACATTTCTTGCATTTACAGGTATTTCCTATTTCTTTCGCGTTCTTCTTTCCCGATCCCAAAGAACTTTACTCAAATCTAATGCGTTTAACTGCATAGGCTTACCGATTCAACTTATAAGTAATGTTTGTAGCCACAACCGGTGTCAGTTGGTTGTGAGTACTAATTTAGTGGTTATGGTGGGGACTTTAGACGCTATCGAAAAATTATTAAATAACTCTATTAGTCTATCGAACCAACTTTTATTTTCAGCGCACGAGACCAATTAAAATTATCGAAATTTATCGTTCAAAGTGTTTTTTAGCGCGATTTTTTACCGTTGAATCATATGATGATTATCATCATCAAGCGATTAATTATTGGCGATAGAATGTGGATGTGTTTATCATAAGTGGCGGTAGCTACACACTGTTCTTCAAATTCTGCTGTCTTAAGTTTTATTGCAGTCCAAATAATGGCACCGTTGGGTCCCCTCGTAATCGCGGAAATCTAAGAAATTTATCGTGATGTGTTTTGTTTGACGTGACTACGTGACTCCTGATTCACATTCCAAGCGGCAATTCTTGAGGTATGAGACTCATTCCTGAAGGGAGCTGCAACGCCTTACATTTTGAATTCCATTGGGAACTCTTTTTAAAACCCATGAGGGACGACTTTCACCCCGTCAGGGAGTGAGAGCTCTCACCCCGATAGGGAGTGACAATCAATCCGTCGAATCTCACTCCTTTCATTACCACCCCGTCAATTCTAACTCCGCTTATTCTCACTCCTTGAATTCTCACTCGGAGTGAATGCTTCGATTATAACGGCGGACGAAGCATTCCTCTCGATCCGTTTTTTTTAACAGTGTATTTACTTTAAAACACAGTGGGTAAAGCACTAATCGAATCAAACTAAATCCGTGGTTATAGCAATATGCTCGTTAGTTTATTAGCTTTATAATGACCCAAATCACATTTTCATAATATTATTCCGTATAGTCAACATTACGCTTGATCTGAATGTTTTTGATCTTAATAAGCGGCTTGCCAACGATTGCGATTTGCTTGCCGTATAGATGTTTTAAACATTCACGCCATCGCGATCAAAAGTGGATCCAATCTTTCCAATCTCACTTTTTCTCGTGAAGTTACATAGGAGGAACTACACCCTTTTCTAACGCAAATTTAAGCTTAACGCTTATGAACAGCCTGTTATCTTCAGTTTTACTGGACCAACAGATTCCACGTGTCTACACAGTCTAGCCATAAGTTCTGTCACTCGCTATTTTGCCGATAGCAGCTAAACGGCTGAAAATAAGTATACAACACTGTATATATTCTGAAACTAAACAAAAAATGCTACAAAACCATACTACGATCATTTGACGGAAGCCCCTGTATCTCCCGCAATAAGCACTGATATATGTCAAGGTCGGGTTGCTGTTGGGCGCGTAGAAATTAGTAGCTATGCCTGGTTGAAAATGAAGTTTTGGGCATCAAATTTTCGGAGAAAAAATAAAAAAAAAAAACTTCCGATCTTGTAGCACTTTTTCTCTAGTTTCAGAATATATGTAGTGTTATGTACTTATTTTTAGTAGTTTGGCTGCTATCGGCAAAATAGCGCATAACAGAACTCATGGCAG
Source organism: Trialeurodes vaporariorum (assembly GCA_011764245.1). Lineage (NCBI taxonomy): Eukaryota > Metazoa > Arthropoda > Insecta > Hemiptera > Aleyrodidae > Trialeurodes > Trialeurodes vaporariorum. The sequence continues at coordinate 10,184,121 of VMOF01000379.1, forward strand.
TCGAGTGTTATCAGTACGCGCCCAACGGTAGTCCGACGTTGACAGATATCGCTGCCTGTTGCGCAAAGCACATGTGCTTTTGTCACATAATAGTAGCAAGATTCTGCAGCATTTTTTGTCTAGTTTCAGAATATATATAGTGTTGTCTACTTATTTTCAGTCGTTTGGCTGCTATCGGCAAAATAGCGAGTGACAGAACTTATGGCTAGACTGTGTAAATACACATTTCCACTCCAAATAAATTATTGATTATAAATTAAATTATAAATTATAAATTATGATTAATGATTAATTAATTAATGATTAATTATGATTTATGATAAATTATAAATTATTTAATGTTTAATCACAGATCTATCGAATGACATCCCTTGTACACTGGCGGAGCCAGGAATCTGTCCTTCTCTCTCTTATCTCATTAGAACGCGTGTGTTAGAAAAGGACAGAATAGGGGCAGTCACGTGATTTTCGCCCCCTCTTCTATCCTTTTCAAACACATGCGTTCTAATGAGAGAAGAGGGAGATGGACAAGTTCTTGGATCCGCTAGTGTCCTTGTATTTTGCTTTTCATACTCACGGTTTCTGATCGCTGGTGTCGGATCCAGTGTTGCCAGATTGGGGTGAAAAAGTCGTACGTTTTACATTGATTTAAATGAGGACGATACGGCTTTTTACCCACCATCTGGCAACACTGGTCGGATCTCCGTTTTTAATTTTCTCTTTCTATTGATGTATCATGGATTTATTAGTTTCTCAACTTATTGGTTAAATTAAAGCCCTTTTACGGACTATGCGCCTTAAGAGATCAATTTTCCAGTTTTAAGTTCTCTATTCCTGTTGATGCACTGTGGACCTACTTGGTTTCTCAAATTTTGTGGTTGCATTGCAACCAATGGGTCTGTTGCATACTTTTGCTACATCAATATAGAACCTTGATTCTTGTGTAAAATTCGGCGAAAATAACGATGCGCACTTAAAAAACGTACAAAAACCACGCATTAACTCAGGAAATCACTTCAATTTCAAACAGCCCGCGCCACACTAGACACTATTTGCACCGGTATACTACTACATAGACGAAACCACCGTGCATAAGTAAACAACATCGTAACTACAAAATGATGGAATTTCTTTTTTAATACGTGGAATATAAGCTGCATTTGCTGTCTGGTGTCTTTTCGGTTTATCTGCAAAGATTACAAAATATTATAAGAAATGTACGCATCTGAACGAAACATTCCAATGTTTGTAAGTTCTATTCATGTTTACATAAACAAGATGGTTCCATCTATGTAGTTATAAGTCGGTGATATAGTGTTTAGTGTAGCGCGGGTTGTTTGAAATGGAAGGGATTTCCTGCGTTAATGAGTGGATTTTGAACGTTTTTAATGTGCGCATCATTACTTTCGGCGAATTTGACGTAAGAATCAAGGTTCTATATTGTTGTAGCAATAGTATGCAACAGACCCATTACGGAGTATGCGCCGTAAGAGATCACTTTTCCAGTTTTTAGTTTCCTTCTAATTTTGTCGATGCATCTTTGGGGAGGAATATGCCTTCAGTCAGATCACTCCGTACCGTCGTTAGCCCATGATGAGGTCTTCGTCCAAGCTGGAGAGGTTTGGGAGGTACCAGCTTTTACAGTGCGACCTATTGGAATGTCATTTTCTAAGTCATTGCGCCACCCTTTGTACGCAGTGTCTTCAGATTATTTCTTCCACGTCACTCCTTATGATCTACTGCGTACAAAAGTCGAAGCTACGTTGGTGTGGAAAGGAGTTAGAATAGAAGAGGCAAGCATAGTTCTTCCCAAAACTGGCGAGATATTGCTGAACAAAAAGATATCGATTAATCTCGAATAGAATCTCAATTATCGAATGGTTGGGATGATCTTATGATCGCGAGCCGTGAACGACCTCTCCGCTGAAATTTAGTATTGTTGGGGGCCTATAAACTTATAAACGGGTGTTTCATAGTCCCTGTAACTCAAGACTCTCGCTTGTTCTTCGCGAATAAGCCCCTCTTCTCTTTTGTGAATTTTAGAGTTCTTTTATACTCACATATATCATAGTAGTACATAGTGACTCTTCAAAACAAAGAGTAGACACTGAAAGGTGCTGTGGAATGGCTAAAAAGAGACTCCTAAAATCACAATAATATAAAAAAATATTACAAAATTACGTTGCTGAGGACGAACATTGTTTTTAGATAGCCATGGAATTATTTTCCTTTCTTTTGTGCTTTGGGAAAATTTACAATCTATCGCTTGCAACTCTGAGTTCACAATGGAATTCAAACATGACAATATGCTTCGTAACAGTATACTTCGAAGTTTATTTTCATCCATTATGATTGACTGTCGGCAGATGAAAAATAATCATCGTATTCTAGTAAACCGAAGTCAGAAATGTAAACAAACCAAAGGCACCGAAGGAAACACGCCGACTTTGCAGCATGCAATTTTCGGGTTGAGTCTGTCAATCCAAATACCACGGCTCTCTGCAGATGAGTGTACCTAAATAAATGCTTTAAAAGTTAACTTTCAAATTCACTGTTGGAACTCCAAGTTCAACGAGCTAAGGAAGCTCTTGCAAACTTTTGCTATAGGGGATTGAAGAGTTGATTCTTGCATAAAAACCTGTACAAATGACAATGAGTACACTGAAAAATCACAAAATTCACTCTCAGAATCGGGCTTAATGGTGGAGTGACGCAGGTGCCATGGGAGATTCCTATCTATATTGAGACATATCTCTGTGTTTCCGTTGAGAAAGTGACACAATAGACAGGATATCCCATGATTCCTGCGTTGAGCCGCCATTACAAACTTACCGTTATAGACTGTTTTAGTAGAGCGATATATCGTATCGATTGCCGTCCGAGGGCCTCTGGTTCCAAACAAACTCTGGTTCAATATAATTTCCCCATAAGCGAACTTTTAAACGGAAATTTAGGGTATTAAATCAAACAATTAATGCGACCTTGTTGCGATTATGAATTCTACGTCCTCGAAAATGCTTAATTTTGCCTGGTTCCTTGACTAAAACTGCCGGAATCAATAAGATATTACAGATTAAATGTTGCATTTGTAGGTTAGAATCGCCCGAAATCCCGCCAATTCCACAACAACAACAATAACATTTGGGTGATTCCAACCTCCAAACGCATCAATTAATCTGTAATATCTTGTTGATTCCGGCAGTTTTACGGGTGGAACCAGGCAAAATTAAGCATTTTCGAGGACGGAGAATTCATAATCGCAAAAAGGTCGCATAAATTGTTTGATTTAATACCCTGAATTTCCGTTCAAAAATCCGCTTATGGGGAAATTACATTGAACCAGAGTTTGTTTGGAACCAGAGGCCCTCGGACGGCAATCGATACGATATATCGCTCTACTAAAACAGTCTATAGCAGTTATGTGAGTTTATTACTGAATTTCAGACTTTCTCGGTGCGATTTTTGTGATTTTCGCTGGTTTCTATTCATCAGATTGGACTATTCATTTGGTCACAGTAAAAGTTTGCAAGAGCCCCATTGTCCGAGTTCGCATGTGATGTTCTGTTGTTTGGGATGTGAAATGGATGTTGTGCGCACTCATACGGGTGGCTCATCTGAACTTCGCGAGGGTTAGGTGTCATAATTTTTCAATGATCTCATCATATTTCTTGCTGCATTTTACGTCAGAATTTAAGGTTTTATACCTTAATTGCACGAGCTTTATTCCACGATCGTTAAAACTGTCGATGAAGCTGTGCGTCGCGTATTAAAAACCAAAGAAAGAAAGAATTGAATACGAAACCAACCGTCATAGTCATTCGTCATTCATTCGACGTCATCCATCTTGCTTAAAAATAGTGGATTCGTGATAACTGTACTTCGTTCGTATCTCGCGTGGGTAAACACTGTAGGTATGTACATTGTACACCTGTTGCTTCCATACCACTAGCACCAGCACCCTTTATTGTTAATCCGATGACGTCAACTATAGTCATGATGTCATAAGCTGATTTCTCGCAACATACTACGCATAACGAAGCTAAGTTTTTCATTGGCGTTAGCCAGGAATTTTTCTAGGGGGGGGGGGGGGGGTCAGACGTCCAAAAATTTTCAAGAGGGGGGTCCAAAGATACTAATTTGGTCAAATTTGTCTGGAAAAGCAAGACATAACCTTATTTTTAGGACTAATTTTGGTTTTAAGGGGGGGGAGGGTCCAGACCATCTGACCCCCCCCCCCCCCCCGGGCTACGCCACTGGCGTTGGCGTCATCTCTTTCCCTGGTTCTTTCCCCTCGATTTTGGACAAGTTGCCAGTTGTATTTTTATTGCCCCCTCCACCCGCCCCCCCCCCCCCCCCCCCCACAATTCTATTGGGATTCTTTTTGAATAACCCACGGAACCGACAAGAGTCTGGCTGAGCGGGTTTGTAATTCGATGAAAATGAGCAAAACCGGCAAATTTGCCTTGGAACTGTAATAAAGCGGGGCCAGGGCCCACCCTACAACGCCTCTCTTTGCGTCACTGTCCCGGGACGGTGGATGCCGGACGGTGCGTGGTGACCCAAGGTATATGTAGAACAGGTATGGACAACACTCTGAGCTTGGCTCTGATTGGTTGTGAAAAAAGCGACTCCGCCGCCACTTTTCTGACGGCGCGATTCAAATTTAGACTCCACATCTTGAAAAAGAAAATGAACAACGTAATCGATGATGTTAATCCATTCTACGGTCACAAAATTAACATTTAAAGATAAAAATTACATTTCATTGATCAAAAATAAATAAAGTATTGCTTCAGATAAACTTCCCCTTCAAACCTAACCACAAACAACAATGCAAGATCAAAGAGTAAACAAGAGTCGCAATTGAATGAAAGGCCTGCGTGGTCAACGTAGATAAGGGATCCGAACGCCGCACTATGTGGTATTTGACCGAAAAAGTTGGCATAAACTGTTTCTACTGTCCAAATAACTTGAAATTTGGTTTTCGGGGGTACTTTTTAACGCTGAATTCAAATTTTACATCAGTTTTTCAAAATTTGAAAATCCAAGATGGCCGCCGACAAATTTTTTGGCTAATCGGTCGGCAGCCATCTTGGATTTTCGAATTTTGAAAAACTGATGCAAAATATTAATTCAGCGTTAAAAAGTACCCTTGGATACTGAGTTTCAAGTCATTTGGACGGTGTTGCCAAATTTCACTCTCGTAGCGATGTAGCCCTTACAACACGTAAAAATGAGAATTTCGCGCAAAAACGCAAAATTCGAACTAATTTTCCCGGAAAAGCCGCATTTTTCCGCAACTTCTGACTTCAAGGCCTGTTAGTACGCACTAAGGACTACCATTTCTCATATATATACTCGCGGGATGTGGCAGGATAATTGAACTTAAGTTCTCTTGAAAATCGGAAAATTTACGTTTTTAGCTAAAAACTTTGAAATAGCAAAAAAATATCAAATTCAAATTAAAATTGGATAAAATAGGCATAAACTGATTGTAAATACCTTCAGGAAGACGATCCATGTACAAAAATTTTGTTCTGACTTCATTTGAAACACTTTTTTTTTACTTTGATTATAGTCTCGTGCTGAGGCTAAATTTAATGGTGGTAAAACTGATTTTTCCCCTGGTGGATTCTAGTTAAATTAATCTAGTTTAGACCCGCTAAATACAAGTTTCTAATGCAGAAATCTATGTAGATTCCGAATATCACAACAGTTTTTCCCAATAGCGACTTTATTTTTTTGAGTTTATGCCAGCTTTTTTGGTCAAATACCTCATAGTGCGCCGGCTGGCCTCTGATTGGCTGCAACGGGTGGAGCAAAAATGACTCGGGGTATAGGGAAAATAACACGGGATTTTCGTTCCGGGGCGTTTATCTCGAAACCTAAGCAAAATAGTATCTAAACAATTTATACGAGTCGATTTAGCAGATTTTTCCGAACAATTTGATAGGTCATAAGTGCCACTTTATTGCAAACTCGAAAAGACTGTTTCAGTTTAAAAGTACGCACAATAGTGAGTTACTCAAACACTGCTCGAACACACGCCAAGCATGTAATCACACAATTGTGCGTACTTTTAAACTGAAACAGTCTTTTCGAATTTGCAATAAAGTGGCACTTATGACCTATCAAATTGTTTGGAAAAATCTGCTAAATCGACTCGTATAGATTGTTTAGATACTATTTTGCTTAGGTTTCGAGATAAACGCCCCGGAACGAAAATCCCGTGTTATTTTCCCTATACCCCGAGTCATTTTTGCTCCACCCGTTGCAGCCAATCAGAGGCCAGCCCGCGTTCGGATCCCTTATCTACGTTGACCACGCAGGCCTTCCATTCAGTTGCGACTCTTGTTTACTCTTTGTGCAAGATATACACGGTGTAAATAGGAGACAAGATGGCGGCGAAGTCGCTTTTTCCCAAGTGGTCACGCCCCCTGAGTCGAGCGTTGTCCATACCTGTTCTCCATATACCTTGGTGGTGACCCAGACGGAAACCTTGCGCGCCGCGCCGTAGAAGCGCTTCCCACACCACGCTATAGAGATGCCGATTTGTGTTGATTTAATGGCATTTTGAAATTCACCGAAGATTCAACCGGGCGGTTGAGAGAATATGACAGAGTTTAGCTCAGTGTATGACTGTAATGCACGAAAATACTAGCGTCTTTTATCTTTACTTAACCGGTAGATGCGTCGATAACTTTGCGAAAACTTGCGGATATTTTATTTAATTAACGGCGTTTCCACCGATTGAGAAAATATTACAGATCAGCGTATTTCCGTGCATTACATTCATTCAATGAACTGAACTATGTAATCTTTTCTCAACCGGTGGAATCATCGATGAATATAAAAGAAAAGTCATTAAATCTACGCAAATCGGCAGCACTGCCGCTCTGTCCCGTCGCGCACCTTCTCGGGACGGCGCAGTGTCGCCAGATCGAGGGTAAAAAGCCGTATCGTCCCCATTTAAATCAATGTAAAACGTACGGCTTTTTCACTGGCAACACTGGGACGGCGACGCGACGCACAGTGTGTCCACCTGTGGAAAAAAAACCCCCAACGTGACATTCGCGCTTTCAAGGAAAAAAATGCGTGAAAATATTCCTCTGAGTACGTAGAATGTCGCTGTGAAACTGTTTTTTGGACCAACAAAAAAATTGGGCAAAATAAGGGCTCTTAAAATGTCTCATTTTAAAGGTTTGAAAAAAGTGCGTTTTCAACTGTCACCTTTACTCAAAATTTGAAGTGTGTAGAAAGAATCTTTTTTAACAGACTTTTAAAGTACATAAAAAACGTACTCTGAGCTATCTTTTGATACCTAGTTTTTTGAAAAATAACAAAGCACTCTCATTTTACTCAAGCTTAAAAGTGAGAGGTGTAAAAGTCAAAATTTTGAGTTTCCCTGATACTTTTGGAAGTTAGCTCCGCGCGCCTCCGGTTTGAATCTTCAATTAAATGGAAGCTCATACTATGTAGTATATCTCCTAAAAAAATATATTGCACATATTTGCACATCTCTGAGATACGCGCATTTTAAGTTGAAAAGTGAGCGCATGAAAACGCATGAAAATGACTCCGGCCGCGGCCGGGCCGAGTGGTATTTTACCCAAAAAGTTGGCAGAGACGGTTTTTACCGTCTAAATGACTTGTAATTTGGTATATACGTGTATTTTTTAACGTTGAATTCAAATTTTGCATCCGTTTGTCAAAATTCGGAAATCAAAGATGGCTGCAAACAATTTTTTCCATTACTTGGTCGGCGGCCATCTTGGATTTTAAAATTGTGAAAAACTGGTGCAAAATTGGTATTCAGCGTTAACAAATACCCTCAGACACCAAATTTCAAGGCATTTGGACAGTGTTGCCAAATGGAACTCGACCAAATGAAAATTGACCCTCCCCCCCCCCTCCACCCACGAAAGCGACTTACAACAATACCATTCGCCTGATGAGTGTATTACTACGAGACTTACGATTTCTGAAAGTTTCAACGTTGAACTCGCACTCCTGAAAAAGTTACGGGGTTTTTTCCAAAATGAGCGCAAAACGCAATACCGTGCGGCGGTATAAAAATGAGCAACCGGTGATGGAAGATGGAATTGAATCTTCAGTGTTTTCTGACTTTCAGCCATCTGGACCAGTTGTTTGTTGCTCATACGATTTAAATGGTATTACTTACCGGCGAGAATCTAATACAAGCTGTCAGGGAGTATGAATACATATTCAGCCCGCAAGATGAGCATCACTCCAATCATGTACTGAGGAAGAAAGCTTAGGAAAAGATTGGCAAAAAACTGGGAGGTGCCTCTGGTAAGTTTTGGTTAATGACGTTAATGTAAACGTTTGCTCCGTTTCATTTTTTATTTTTTCATTTATCTATGACTCAGCCGGTGTGATTAAAGTCGAGCGAGGAGGCAACAGACAGAGACCTGGCACCGCACTGCCTCCTAATAAACATTCTTCCTCAGCATCTGATTGGAAAGATGCCTATCTTGAAGGTTGTATTTGTATTCATACCAAAGATTATTTATACATACAGATCAGAGACAAATAGAGACCGTGCACTCCCTATTCTTCCCGTGGTTGCGCGTGGTGTCCACTTTTCGTGAACTACTTTTGTCGGGACTCATCGGCCTCAACAATCAACCTTCGCCTAATGTTGAATGGTGAGCCCAACAAAAGGCTGTGATTGGTTCGCGGTCCCGTAAACGGAAACAGGTTTTGCTTGGCGAATGCAAACTACGCGCTCATCAGTCAACGTTAGGCGAATGTTGGCTGTTGTTTCTATGAGTTCCTACCAAAATTGAGCCAGAAAAGTGGACACATGTCGCAAGCTTTGTGCACGGTCTCTATTTTTCTCTGATACAGATGTGGCACAAGAAATCTTTCGCTTGAGTTCAGTGAAAAATGGATAAAACGCCGGCCGTGATACAACCGGGCATACTGAGGGGATCGTAAAGATTACAGAATTCTGGTTCGAAAAGATTACTTTTCCCACTTTTCCTGTATTCGTTAGCGGAACTAGAACAAACATTAAACAGTGAACGCTGATACGTGAAACACCTGCAACTTCATTTAAAACCACAAATGCATATTCGTCACACTTTTTTTTTTTTTTTCTTCTTTCTTTTTTTAAATTTAAATGTTGCAAAATATGAGGCAAACAAATCGAGCCTGTGTGAAAAACGTCCATCATGGCTAGCTTTGTAAATCAGTGGTGGCTCGTGCAATTTGGCAACGATGTTTTCCCTTAATTTGAATCTATGTAAAACAATCGATTGCCAGTGAAGTCTGCTTCACTATCGAATCGATTATTTTGCATTGAATCAAATGAAGGGAAACATTGTTGCCAACTTGCACGAGCCGCCGCCGCTGTCGTAAATTTTCAATATTACGTTCCACAAATCCTCCCTATCGCTATGGCTCGTTGATATTTTCTGATCTTGTGGATTCGTTAATATTTCCTGTTATCCAAGTGCTGACTCACAAACCTCGCTCACTTTCCACAACCTTTTTTTTGCGTTTTAAAACTATAATAGGAACTTTTCTAGGATGGGTAGTTGAACTGATTATAAGTGGCGATAGCCGTCTAGATTCAGCTTTGTATTTGTACCGAAAAAAATGTGTTTTGGTTTGGTTTATGAAAAATGACCGAAGGAAATAGTCTTTTGCCGGAAATAACTTTATTTTATTGAAAGAACTCTGAACATTGCTCATTGAAATTGCCCCACAGTCAACTATGTTGAAAGAGTATATCATTATATAGATCACTCTTCTCTTTAGGCTCTATAATTTATTTACTTGGTTTTCGGATCGTGGCTGCAATTAAATATGAATATAGTGCTTGACTGTGAAGGCGTTCCTCTGTAGCCAGGCAATGTCGGCAATGCCAATACATTGATCGCATGCCTTCAGACCTTGCAAAATGTACTTATACTTTTGCTATTTTGCCAACTTTTAGCTTAACCCTTTTAGGGGAAGTGGAACATATGTTGTTCCACTTAATTAAACATGTGATACAACGGAATTTAAATGAACTTTTTTCAAAAAGTTGAGTGACCCATCAAAGTTTTTAGAAAAGTGTCCTCTTTTGAACGGTTTGATAAAATCTTAAAAAATTTCAAATCCCAAAATGCGCGCAGAAAAGGGGCTTTATCTCGAAAGCAGCTCAAATGATTTTTTTCCGGTTCGTACGACTTTGGCTCAGACTTTCCAAAAATAATGATGCGCCCGCTTTGAAATATTTTTATTTTCAAGCAAACTTCGTTAGAATTTTGCAAGGTCCTTTCTAGGGAATTATTTTTGATAGCCAAACATTTTGACTGCCTGCAGGCTGATTCTGCTCGTTTGGACGAAACGAGACGAGATAGCGAGAATCGACCAATCCCATTGGTTGAAATGGCGTCACGTGATAGATCTGAAGTCATTCAATTGGTGGATCGACGGAATCTGAGTCATTCATTCGAAAAGAATGACTCAGATTCCGTCGATCCACCAATTGAATGACTTCAAATCTGTCACGTGACGCCATTTAAACCAATGGGATTGGTCGATAGTCGCTAACTCGTCTCGTCTCATCCAAACGAGCAGAATCACCCTGCTGGAGTAATTGGACTGTTCGAAATAAACAGATAAATTAGAACCACTTACTAAAGATTCATTTTAACTATCAATTGTTTCAGTTTTTAGTTTACCATTCCTGTTGATGTATATTCGAGAAGGATTAAGCCTTCGATCGTTAGCGGAGAAGGACGTCAATCTCGGGGAAGTTTGGGAGGTACCTGTAATTACGGGATGTTGGTCTGGAATGCTGTGTACTAATCCACCCACCCACCCGGTGTATGCGGTGGCATCAGATTATTTCTTCCATGTTGCTCCTGCTAATAAAATCGAAACAATTGCCAAAGCTACGCTGATCCCGAAATCTCGGTACACAGACGAGGCAGGAAAAATCGTACCCCCCAAACCTGGCCGAACTTTGCTGGACCCGACTACATCCCTTGTTCTCGCTCTCAGAATAGTTGACTTGATATTCCCTTACAATGCTCCGAGTTGCAACTGTAAACATTACATTGATTATGTGCGTTACGGAAAATCTTACGGATCTGCGGTAAATTTGGCCTACCTTCCGGCGTCTTCCAACTGCCCTGTCTTTAATATAATCACTGGAGGCTTAGACCAAGTGAATTCGCCGGACTTCAAAATGCTAGACAAAAAAGGTCTGTCTTATTGGCCTAAATACCCCCCTCTAAAGGGCAATCTAGGTAATTGTATTACTGCTTTTAACAATGGCGATTCTTACCCTGAAGAAAATCTTGTGAGAGAATTACCACCACCCCAAAGTGATGTACAGCATTCAGTACGGAGTGCAGCGAGACCAACTACGAGTCTGGCAACCTTTTATTCTAACTGTCAGCGCGTTCAAAAATACCCGTAAACGGAATGAACTTCCTGCTCGAACTTTTACTACTCGCCGTTGAATGTGACCGAAGCGAATGATACAGAAACAGCAAAATACAAGGTAGGCTTAATTCTACAGATCCAGGGCAACTTTTTTGGATCATTTACTACTCGCTGTTGAATGTGACTGAAGCGAATGATACAAGAACAGCAAAACACAAAGTAGACTTAATTCTACAGATTTAGGGCATTTTTTATTTGAACTTTTACTGCTCGCTGTTGAATGTGACCGAAGCGAATGATACAGAAACAGCAAAATACAAGGTAGGCTTAATTCTACAGATCCAGGGCAACTTTTTTTGAACATTTACTACTAGCTGTTGAATATGACCAAAGCGAATGATACAAGAACAGCAAAACACAAAGTAGACTTAATTCTACAGATTTAGGGCAATTCTTTTGAGCTTTTACTACTCGCTGTTGAATGTGACCGAAGCGAATGACACAAGAAGCAAAACACAAAGTAGACTTAATTTCTACAGATTTAGGGCAATTTTTTTGTTGAACTTTTACTACTCGCTGTTGAATATGACCGAAGCTAATGATACAAGAACAGCAAAACACAAATGAGACTTAATTCTACGGATGAAGGCATTTTTTTTTTTTTAACTTTTACTTCTCGCTGTTGAATGTGACCGAAGCGAATGATACAGAAACAGTAAAATACAAGGGAGACTTAATTCTATAGATTTGACGTTTGACTGGAAGATATATATCTGATTTGTTTAGTGATTCATAATTCAGCTATCGCAATGAATTGGAAACATTTATAAGAAACAGATCCCTTAGCATTCTGACGTTGCCATTTAATCTCGACTTTTTAATTCCCTTAAAAAATAATCTAATCGTTATAATGGGGCTCTTGCAAACTATTGCTGTGAGTAAATGAATAGTGCATTCTGATGTAAAAACTACCAAAAATCACGAAAATCACACTGAGAAAGTTTAAAATTCAGTAATAAACTTACATAGCTACATAAATGGAAAGATTGTAATGGCTGGCGATTCTACTCAGGTATCACGGAAGATTCCTATCTAATATGCCTCTTTCTCTTTTGAAACACAGAGGTATGTCTCAATTTAGATAGGAATCTCCCATGATACATTCGTCGAACCGACACTAAGCTCGATTCTGAGAGTGAATTCCGTGATTTTTTAGTGTACTCATCGTCATGTTTACAGGTTTTTATGCAAGAATCAACTCTTCAATCCCGTGTAGCAAAAGTTCGCAAGAGCCCCATTGCTTGTAATTTTCAGGAAGTAGACTTGACGTTGAGAAAGAAAGTTTCCGAAAGTTTTGAAAAATTATTTGCGCTTGGTCTAATTTTATATTAATATCAAAGTCAAGTGGAAATCGTAAAGACTAAAGTCGAGTAGACCTCGTTTCAGAATTGTAGGCGCACCAGAACCACAATCTTTGGCGAATTTGCAACTTTTATTTCTTCAAATGAACCAAATTAGGTACCGAATTTGCCTCTGACTTTATTCTTTTGTGTTTAAAGATTTCCTCATTGGAAAGTGAACACTCAATTTTTTTTCATTCATTTTCATCGAGTTATATCAGAAATAATGTTGACAAATAGGCAGTTGCAAGTGTCTGAATTGTTGTGTTTTTTATTGAGAAAATTAAAGTACTCCGCGATGAGCTGAGAAGAAAGATTCCTTTGGTTTCTAATTAAGTCACATTGTTCGGGAGATGGGGTTTTGGCCCAAATTACATTGTTTTAAATTGGAATTCCGCGTAGTGACGTCACTACGCCCACGATTTTTTACAACTTTACACGTGTTTAACTCCAAAACCGGGGCACTTAGGAAAAAACCAAAGTCACCATTGTTCTCAGCTCATCAAGTACTATAATTTTCTTTATAACAAACACAACATTTCAGACCCTCACATTTGCCCCATTTCCAAAGATAATCAGTCTAGGTGCGCATACAGTTCTGTAACTACCTCCAGGGTCATTATTTTGTAATGGGTGGGACATTCAGACGACTTTGAAGTAATTTGTTTCAACTTTCTAATCATTTAAATGAAAAACGATTCCATCAAAAGAAAGCTCTCAACTCCTAGATAGTGATAGAATTTTCGAATTTTAGAAAATGTCTATCCAAAGCTGAGAAACAAGCAAAATAAGGGTGTAACGGGTGGGACAGAAAATTGACAAGGTTTTTGAATCACTTCAAAAAGTTAGAACTCTGTGAGTTTTGAAGAGATCAAAATTTGGAAAAAATATATGCTAAAGGTGAGGGTATAAGCTTTGATCCGACATGAAGTTTTTTTCATTTGGTAAATTAGTTTTCTCTAAAAAAATTAAAATGTAGTGTAACGGGTGGGACAGGTTTTTGTAACGGGTGGGACACGTGCGATTTCGTCATTGACAATACACATTAAACCTTTTGTAACATCAACACCTTTGCCCTTATTAAATATTTAAGATAACAATTTCGTCTCTGGTTGCATTTTAATGCGAAACAAGACTGCTAGGCACTAATTGTAGTGATTTTCTTTAATTTTAGTAGCATAATTTTATGTTTACGGGAAATATCTTTTGACTATCAAATCTTTAAATCATCCATGATAAAGAATGAGAAAGAACTAACCAATGAAAGTGAAAAAAAAAAACATAAACTTTTATTAAACTTCAAATGATAACTATAACTTTAAAGGTACAATAAAATTTTAAGAAAGGAGATTCCTAGCTAGTTATAGTAAATAACTTTAAAAGTTTCCTAGACAGTCATTGCAAAGTTGGTTTCACTGTTCCTGGATTCCGTCCATGTGAAACTTATAAGTTATGTTGACAAATTAACAATGAATATATAATAAGTCATCCCAGAAAGTTTCAATTTTGAAAAGTGAGTCGAATCTGTTTTATTAAATTTTAAAGTTAAGAACTTCTGTGTCCCACCCGTTACACAAAAACATCGATTTTTCAATCTGTACTTCTTAATTTTTGGCAAAGATACCTAATTTTTTTTCCAATGTTAGTTTATCATGTCCTATGTCTATGAGTTTTTATCTTGTCTGGCTTACTCATAATCGATGATCATTTCTCTGTCCCACCTGTTACATGGGTGGGACACTTGGTAATGGCCTTGAAGTGCAATAGTAAAAGTTAGGCTTTAGGGAAAGGGGGACTTTAGATCCAGTATATGGTAAGAACTGGAATGCTAGTATCATCATATCAGCATGCTGATTGTGCTGATACATGTATGATGATCGTGCACACATGCTCTGTGACTATTATATCAGGTGACCTCGCTTCAAATAACGCAATTTTTGAAAAACATCGCGGACGAGTACTTTCAAAGTTCATAAAAACTAACAAAGAAACGACTATTGACTGGTTTAGAAACTAAAATTATTGGTTGTGATAGTTAACTATTGACTTAGGAACTCCCTAAAGCCTAACTCCTAACTTTTTGTGCGGACTTTGAAATAGAAGATTATAAAAATAAAAATAAAAAAAAAATCTATATAAGAAAAAAAAGAATATTGTTTCCGAGGGACCAGTCACAAAGTGACAGAATAAAGACGTTGAATGAATGGGAATCTTTAAAAAAAATGAAGTTGAAAATACGTGTGTTTGATTGTAGCTAAAATATCGATTATCGAAATACGTAGAGGAAAGAGAGGAAGGTTCAAGGATTCAGATTGATTATGTTAACTCAGATCCCTCCTGATTACTCGTATAGATAGATCAACCTGAGAGGAAAAGGAAGGAAAGAATTTAAATAAATATAAAAAAAATGATTAATACGCGACGCGAGTTTTATAGAGAAGTTTACTTAATTATTATTAGAGATTTTAGAGATCCTGGTGTCAAAGTTGACCCGGCTTACGCGTTATAGCGTGCGACCAGAAGGGCCAATAAACAATATAAAAAAAAAGAGTTTTTATCCGAATGCCAAGGTGCATTGGCTGCCGCAGATTTTGCGGGAAACCAGGAAGTGGTCGAAAAGAATAAAAATATAAGTAATAATAAAAAAAACGGGAATTTAGATTTATGAAGAAAAAGGTCCAACTTCAAAGAAGCGGCAAACGCTCAGATACGTGAAGCCATGAAATCGGCTGTTTTAATACAAACGCCGTTGAACGGAATTGTTGGTAGATAGCTCCACATCCACAGATCTTGAGCAGATGGAGTGAGAGAGTAAAACTCCGAGTTAGTTGTTTCAAACGTTGTTGGATAGCGCCACAGCCAGAAATCTCGAACGGATCGAGCGAGAGAGATAGACTTGGTTTTGTTTCCGTCTTAGTACTTGTAAACGCTGTTAGATAGCGCCACAATCAGAGAACTTCGAATTGGCGGGAGAATACTACTTCGTCTACGGCCTTGGGATTGAGATGATTGGATGCTGGTAACTAATTGCACTGACTAAGAGTTCTGAAAAGAACTTGCAATTAATTCCAGGTAAAGATGAATCCGTGTCCAGAGGTCCAGAGAGTTGATTGGCTGCTTCGGTCGGCGTGTGCGCCAAGAATGACAAATAATTCTGAGAAACCCGCGGTATTTATTCTAGTTTGCGATATTTGGCAACGCAGAAAAGCGCGGGAAACTGCAGAAGTGTAGTGAAGCGCTGTGATTGGCTGATGTAGACTGGATGCCGTGTGTCAGAGGATGCGAATATTTTCTTTTGAATTATTAATTGAAATTAATTAACAAGTCGAAACTATTGATTTGGAAAAATTTATACAATTATGGAGAATACGAATATATTTTTGTTAGAATTTTAAATGATTGCTGGAATTAAATATAACTGATAAAAGTGAATGTTGCTGTATGCGGTTTTGGCGCCAAATCTGGTGCGCGGAGTGAGTAGGCGTGACTTTGAGTGTTGAGACTTGAATTTGTCGTGATTGACATTAAAAATGAGTTTTGAGTATTAAATAAATATGAATGTGTCAAAAAATCATACGAAATTCTGTAAATACGTGGATATAATTGGAATAATTTTAGCTTGATTAGAATATTAATTATGAGAAGAATTAAATTGACGATTGAATGGGTTCAGTGTGAACTGGAATGGAGAGCGCTGATTGGCGCGAATTCACGGGTGTCTTTCGCCAGTCGAGATTTTCGCTCGTACAACAATCGCGGCCTCTGATTGGCGCGTTTTGACGAGTTGTCGATTTAGAATTATTTACTTGACTTTTTTGACGTTTGATGATTTTAGAGTCCCAAACACTTTTACTGATTTACTTCAAGGCCGCAGTACCAAGTGTCCCACCCATGTATCACACCCGTTACCACCCTTGTAACGGCTGGGAGAGAGAAATGATCATCGATTATGAGTAAGCCAGACAAAATAAAAATTCACAAAATTTCACAGGCATAAGATATGATAAACTAACATTGGAAAAAAAAATAGGTATCTATGCCAAAAATTAAGAATTACAGATTGAAAAATCGATGTTTTTGTGTAACGGGTGGGACACAGAAGTTCTTAACTTTAAAGTTCAATAAAACATATTCTACTCACTTTTCAAAATTGAAACTTTCTGTGATGACTTATTATATATTCATTGTTAATTTGTCAACATAACTTATAAGTTTCACATGGAGGGAATCCAGGAACAGTGATACCAACTTTGCAATGATTGACTAGATTAATTTCGGAAAAGTTAAAGTCACTAAAACATGCTAAAAATGAGAGTTTAAACCAGCGGTTCCCAACCTTTTTTGGTTGTGGACCACCAATCGGACGATCGGTGGAGCCGCGGACCACCACTTGAAAAAATGAAAAATCGATTACCCTTTTTTTTTCTTTTTTTTTCTGTACAATGGAGGGGGAAAAAACTATCCTGCCCCACAGGGAGCGTTGAGGCTGTGACTTCTCTGTCACTTATCAACTTGTACAAATTATTTAGGCTATGACTCGTTCAAATGATAACTTACTTCCCCAGCAATGACACAATTTTATTTATCCTGCTACATAGAAAAATATTAGTCACAAATTCAACGTTGCCACTTTCGGGCGAAAAAAACGGGAAACATTTGGAAAGGTCTTCGCGGACCACCAAAACTCGGTCCACGGACCACCAGGGGGTCCGCGGACCACCGGTTGGGAACCGCTGGTTTAAACAGAAAAAAACCCAATGAACCATGTATTTCCAGAAAGTAGAAGTAATTTGGCATCCGATAAAGCCTTTACCACTAATTGAAAAGCAATTTCAATTTTTGCATATCATGTCCACTTTCCTGTAGAATGACCCTCCAGCGGGCCGATCTTTGAAACCTTTAGATAAGGCTGGTAAACTGGATGAATTAAGGGCTGCTATTGGTCCCTTTGACGTGTTTTTAAAAAAGTAGAGATATTTAACCACGTATCCCTCCGCTACATTCGATAAGCTATCGGCTGCTTGAAAGAAGCCGATAAAAGTAGGCAGCTTATCGAATGTAGCGGAGGGATACGTGGTTGAAGATCTTTACTTTTTTAAAAACACGTCAAAGGGACCAATAGCAGCCCTTAATTTATCCAGTCTACCAGCCTTATCTAATGATTTCAAAGATCGGCCCGCAGATCCCTTTAGTGTAAATGAATCCAATTAATGGCCCGAGTGTAAACCAACCAATACCATCCTATCCCCCCTCCACAACCGAAGCCTAGATATGCCAATAGTTAGTGATAAAATTTTAGAATTCTCTTTTCTCCCAATCCAGCAGACGTAGACGTTGAGTGAGAAATTAACTTCTTTACTTTAGGCTAAATCATGCTCCCATTCAATTTCTCCTCGTGCACAGAAAACACTCAATCTGCAATGATACCGTCATCAAAAGGAATGACTTCCTTGCCGTTAAAGAAAGCAGCCCTGCTTGATCTCAGGAGTTTAATTACATCCAATTATTTTGTCGTTTTGGGGGAAGTCACAGTTTGATCTTACACCATAGTTGTCAAATTTAATCTTGTCGCAGTAGGCAAGTGGCTCGTGATAAATAGTGAATCGATTAAATATTGAGTTTCTCTCATGATCTTATTGTTAGCAGAAAAAGCGAATGCAGGCAGGTTCGATTCTTTTGCATTTGTTTATTTGAACCGCGGGCATCGGTAAATCGAAAATCACGAGCCAACTTTGTGTACTCATGAAAACTCGTCACGATTTGAGCCGTAGATTAACGATTCTCAGAATGAAACTTGACAATAATTCTGTGTCCATAATCAAGGAGGCAGATAGAAGACGCTTGTTGTTCTAATTAATTATAAAAATGATTTTTTTTTTTTATAATTCATTTCAATATAATTTTTTTTTTCTCACTCTATCTCTGATTTTTCTTCTATGCACATACAGAAAATATACTGAGTTTACACACACGCATAGGTAATTGACCCATGTCAAACACGTTTCGACTGCAACATCCAATTCTTTCACGAATCTCGTGAACATCTCCCCCCCTCCCCCTTCCCCGTTACATCTCTCAGCCGCGAGGAGCCGTGCCGCGTCGTGGCGTGTTGATGTCATCAGTTTCGATAATTGCAGACAGATCTTACTACTGAATAGACCAATTCATTGATGACGTCATGATCATATGCAGAACCAAGCAAAGGACACTGCGCGTTTCTTATGGCGCGTGGGCCAAGGCTCAGGTGTACTTTTTATTTTTGCAGAAATTGAAACGAGAGATCACTCAGAGCAAAAGTTCTCGCTGGCTGGAACAGCGGAAAAGTTCCGTGCTAAGTTTAGCCGACATTAAAGTTTGAAATTTTGACCAGAACCTTTCGTGAACTCGTTTTTGAGCAAACCATATCGTTTTCAGCGAGCGCACAGGAGCGCTTCGTACACGATCAAACTGGATTAGCGAACTCGATGAGCATCGATGAGCAGATGAGCCAAATGCTTCAAGTTGAGTTGTTGCTTTTCAGTTAATAGAATCCGTTTTTGTTAGGTTTGAATTTCGGAAGTTGCAAGTTGGCTATACTGCAGTTTGATCAAACTCGTTTGAGCGTTTATAAAGCCATAGAAAGATTGGCCGGCCCCAAGGTTATAGGTTAAAGAGGTTTGCTCATCTGACTTCGCGGCACTAATTCAGGGGTGCGCACTTCAAAAGCACTGCGGGCAAGATGGCCGGTAAAAGCAGAAAACGTATACTCTTTGCTGAAAACATTGGGCTGCACTCTGCAGGAAAGCAGAAAACAACCCAATGTTTTCTACAAAGAGTATACGTTTTCTGCTTTTGTCGGCCATCTTGCTTGCAGTTCTTTTGAACTGTGCGCCATTGAATTTGTGGCGCGAAGTGAGATGAGTATACCTCTATAATCTATAACCTTGGGCCGGCCCTGTGTCTTTCTTTCTGGTCCGTCCCAAACATTGACTTAACCTCAGATCTTACATCTCAGATCCTATACGGGAGGTAGAGGCAGTGCCGGGCGGCCTTTCTATGAGCTCACTCACTCCGATATATTTTGCTGAAACATGAGCTCACACAGTGTTCTGAGCCAACTTAAACCTTTCATTGCGGCTGGACTTGACATAGACTAATCTTTTTTCGACCCGTGAGAACTTATGCTTAGAATTGTCCCTAGTTTTGCTTTCTGTAAAGAAAGGATGCTTTGATCGTAGTCTACGCGCCGTGAGAAACGTGTACTGTCCTTTTTAATCTAAAGTTTTTTCGTGAGAGTTCCCAAAATAAATTAGGTATGTCCAAATTTTCTGATGCAAATTCATGATAATGAATAACCAAGTAATGCCCACCCTCTTAACTTATTTTCTAAATGAGATGGAAGGATGCGGTTTGGACCATTCTTATTTATATCAAAGGTGGTATCTGAGGGAGTAATTTTCGAAAGCCCCTTCCCTGATGCTGGGAGTTGCATAGGACGAGAGGCAACTCCATATTTTCTTACGGCAACCCTTAACTTGTGATACAAAAAGACCATAGCATTCTAAGAAGTTTGACGCAAACCGATCGTCAAGATAGCGTCTTTGACGTAAATTAGAATACTCCTAATCCCTCATCATTTTATCTAAATTACAAAAGAAGTTAAGGGAGGGGGGGGGGGGCTGGGCATTATTTTTGAATAATCTTGTATTTTTCCACTCACACTAAGTTCTTGATATCTCAACATCAATTTTCCATTACAGTTGTATCGAAGAAAGTCCCAGGATTTGTCCTTTTCTGAAAAGTCGAATTGCATTGAGAGCTAGCGTAGTCAATGATGATAAGAGTCTGATTTAAAGTCGGCTTCTGATTGGCTGGAAATGGAGGGAAATGCGCGGACCCAAACCATTTTCGGCCTTATGGAAATTGAAATGGTGTTTTTCTTTAACGTCATTCTTCTCGAAAACGAATAAATATTACACCGCACCAAATTCTGTAAATCGATTTAGCAGAATTGTTTCAACTAAGTGATTGGTCATAAGTGCCTCTTTATTACAAGTTCGAAAGGATTATCTCGGTTGAAACGTACAAATAATAGTGTGTTCTCAAGCTTGACGTGTGTTGAGAAACACTATTGTTCGTACTTTTCAACTGAGATAATCTTTTCGAATTTGCAATAAAGCTGCATTTATGACCTATCATTAGGATTAAAAATTTGAAGAATAATTACCAGCATCAGACGGCCTCTTCATTTCTTTCAACAAAGATATTATAGTGAGGTAATTGCTGCGCAGTGCGCACCCTGGAAAAGTCAGCGCTTTTACCATGAAGAGTGGCAGTAAGTATGCAATGCAACCCGTCAATTCGATACTTCTTCTGTCCGCCTGGCGCCTGGGTCCGTTGCAGTAAAAGCGCTGACTTTTGCACTATGTGCAGCGATTATCTCGCTTAAAATGCGTCGTGTAGAAAAAAATGAAGAGGCCCAAAAAATGTTTATCCATCTGATACTAGGAATTATTCTCCGAATGTTTAAACTGTAATACAAAATTTATGCCGTCAAAGATGCAAGGTTACCTGAAAAGTACAGTCAGACGTAATTCCTGAATTTCTCGATGCCATTAATGGATTCTACCCGTCATATTACTTCGGGGCACCAATTTCCCTGACATTTGGTTCATAATGAATAATGGTCGTTATTCCAAAAAATCATAATTTTCTTAAAACTTTGGGGGAGGGGGGGGAGCTCAAAATAGGAGCATGTTCATATGTAAAAGAAAATTCTTATTTAGATCTCAAAAATGCGTCGTTGCACGAACAACGTAAGTAATTATGTTTCTGATACACTCTGTTCAGGATACGATGAGACTTGGCGAGTCAGGTAGAAGCGCACTACTTTGCAACGCGGCCACTTGAGTTCATAGCCATTGTGCTCACTCGGGCTCTTTTCGACTGGACCCTTCTTCGGGAAGAAGCAATGCCGAGAATCGGCTGACTGTGATTGTTATCTGTGCAAAAGTCAACTTGGAAACCATTACAGATATGATGAAACGGATGAAATTTACGCCCAAAGGGCCATAACTCGCCAAAAATAGTTGCAAACAACTCCTTATCACCTTCGGAGAGTTATTATTTTAAAGAATTCAATGATATTTCACTCATAAATTGATTTGGTAAAAAATAAATCTCCGAGGGCGATGAGGTGTTAATTTTGACTAATTTCGGCGAGTTATGGCCCCTTGGACGTAAATTTCATCCGTTTTGTCGTATCTGTAACGGTTTCCATCTGACTTTTGCACAGATAACAATTACAGTCAGCCGATTCTCGGTATTGCTTCTTCGCGAAGAAGGGTCCAGTTGAAAAGAGCCCGAGTGAGCTCAATGACTATAGCATTCAAAGGGCCGTGTTGCAAAGTAGTGCGCTTCTACCTGACTCGTCAAGTCTCATCGTATCCTGAACAGAGTATAGTGATCTCACAGGGCCCAGGCTTTTGCCAGCCAATCAGAGGCTGATTTTTCAATATCGCCAACCTAACCTCACCTGCCACGCTTTCCTACCGTTTTGTTGGGACTCTTGTTTACTCTTTGCTTATTATGAGTGATGCCATTCCGATAGGTTTAATTCCTGAGCTACCGGAGAATTTTCGTAGAGAAAGGAGTGTTTCTATCGGAATGGCATCACTCATAATAAGATAACACGCACTCGATCATCGAATAGCATTACGGTACTATTGTTCAGAATTAGTATCTATTTCTAGTATACCTTGTTTTTTATGTTCTTCTTTATACGTGTGTTTTGCAAATCTGTTCTTATTACATCTGCATTTCTGTCTAGCGCGTGCGTGTAGCTCCCTTGATGTTTAGTTGCCTGATTATCGCACGCGTGTTCATTTGCTGCTTTGGGAACGTACATCTAATTCATTCAGAAATTGCGTTGTTATTTTGATTTTTTATTTTATACGTCATTGCCCCTGACTCTCAAATCGACGATTCATCGACCCGTTTATTCGCACCCATAGAGAGAGCTCTCTCCAGATTCTTAATATTTAATCGTTCTTTTAATAAATAGAAGGGACCTTTTTCATTTTTGTTAAATTGCCGTGTGTATGCGTTTGAACTGCCTTACTTTCGTCATTTCTGTTCTCATTTCTATTATTTTTCTTACTTTAATTTTAAATATTTAACGTGTGCGAGGAGAATGTGTTTTTAACAATGTGTTCAAACACCAACTAGTCCAAGCTGCGTTTCATACTTATTTTTTTTTTTTTTTTTTTTTTTTTTTTTTTTTTTTTTTTTTTTTTTTGCAATGTTTCTGCTACATCCTAGGTACGTTTATTTGAGAATTTTTGCCGAAACTCCTATTTGATCTATGATTTCGTCATTATTAGCGATTCTCATTTAATCCAAGAATTGATTTTTTGTACACGTCCGCATCGGAATTTATATAACTCAAATTTTCAATTAGTGCACCTATTAAGTCAGGCATTTTATCTCTTTATCTCTTTATTATTTTATATTTTAATTTTAAAAATTTAGAGTGTTGGAGGGGGGTGTGTTTTTAACAATATGTTCAACCACCAACTAGTCCAAGCTGCGTTTCATACTTTTTTTTTTTTTTTTTTTTTTTTTTTTTTTTTGTAATGTTTCTGCTACATCCGAGGTACGTTTATTTGAGAATTTTTGCCGAAAATCCTATTCGATGTATGATTTCGTCATTATTAGCGATTCTCATTTAATCCAAGAATTGATTTTTTTTTTTTACACGTCCGCATCGGAATTTATAAAACTCAATTTTCAATAAGTGCACCTATTAAGCCAGTCATTTTATCTTTTTATTATTTTATATTTTAATTTTAAATATTTAGAGTGTTGGAGGGGGGTGTGTTTTTAACAATATGTTCAACCACCGAAGTATTTGAAATCATGAAATCGCAACTGATTTTTTTTTTTTTTTTTTGCGCTCGACTACCGCCGATTTTTATGCCTAAATGATATAATGTGTCCTGGCACCATGAACGTAAAACCAGGTTTTCTCAAATTGAAATATACCCCGGATCCAGCGATCTGGCAACTGTGTATTCTTCCCATTTGAATGCGTGAGAAACAATCGATTAGTCAAGGGGCCGTAGCCCCCTCGAGAATCGATTCTTCCTCATACGTTCAAATGGGAAGAATACATGGTTGCCAGATAGCTGGATCCGCCCTTGCCCCGTTCTCCCCTCTCCGCGACCCTTTTCACATATTTTGACCTGCTGATTTCGAATTCGGTCTTGGTTCTTACTTAAAACGCATACCTTTTTCCAAAAATCCGAATTTGTGGCGAAAATGACGAAAAATGGAATTTATGCAATATTTAAGCAAAGAGGTTGACCCAGCTCCTATAAAAAGTGGGCCCCTCGAATTTTCAAACCAAATCTTTTTAGATCGATAGAGCTACCTCTGAGGATATTGAAAAGGTCCAGTTTTTTAATTTTGACCCCATATAGACGGGAGGGCGAGGGGTCAAAGATGAAACCTTTAAACCGTTATAACTCCCTTAAAAAATTAAGATATCGAAACGAACTTGACGCCTAAAGATAGAGCATACAAAGAGCTTTCTAAACATGTATAGTTTTTTAAAATTCCAGCAATTTTAAGTCCCATTTTTGGCAATTTTTCGAATTTTCATAATCAAAAATTTTGATTTTTCGATTTTTAAGGGAGGCGGATCCTGGCTAGGAAGACAGAAAACTGTCAAGGAAGTAGCGGAAGTAATGATCTTTTTAACAGCGCAAACTGCAACGAGAGGAAATGTTTCGTTTCAGAGATTTAAGGCCGCAAAGTTGACGCGTCGAGATTTCTGGCGCTTCTATAGGGGCGCGCGCGACGTCTGCCGGTGAAAATTCACGCACCGGAAAACTGCATGACTTGAATAAATGGGAGGGGAACATTGTAGGACGCTCATTCGATTTTGGATTAAGACTTCCATTTCTTGACCCCCCCCCCCCGCCTCAAAAAAGAAATGAGCCGCGGGGCTGAAACTGACGACGGCGCAATCACACAAATTAATCGAAAATTAAGTAGATCCAAAAAAGAGACTCACCAATGCGGCAATGTATTAAAAGATAAATGAACAAATGAATAGATAAATAAATAAATCAATAAATTGATAAATAAATAAATAAATAAACAAATAAATAAATGAATCAATAAATCGGCGCAGAGTTGAACGCACGAGGGATTATTCGTTGCCAGATTTCAAAAAATATAAATTGACCATCATATCCCCCTTTTTTTAAAAAGCTCGCCTCATATCTCGACACATTTCAAGTAAAATCTACAGTATGTTTATTTTGATAGATTGCAGTGTAAAATCCTCCGATGGAATTAATGGCAGTTATTGCACTTGCCAAAACAGGGCATGCACTGTCAACCCGTGCTCCCATATTATCGCATTAATATATAGTATTTATTTTTACGGTCGGTACAGGCAATCGGTTCAATCACCTGCTGAATTTTTAAATGATAATTCCTTATTTTCGAGTCAAGTTTTGATCAAAGTGATTCTAAGGATGATTTTGATGATGTGGAGGAAGAAGAATGATTTGCTGCATTGGTTGGGGAGTCTCTTTTTTTTGGATCTAGTTAATTTTTGATTATTTGTGTGATTGCGCCGCGCCGCCGTCGTCAGTTTCAGCCCCGCGGCTCATTTCTTTTTTGTGGCGGGGGGGGGGGGGGGTCAAGAAATGGAAGTCTTAATCCAAAATCAAATGAGCGTCCTACAATGTTCCCCTCCCATTTATTCAAGTCATGCAGTTTTCCGGTGCGTGAATTTTCACCGGCAGACGTCGCGCGCGCCCCTATAGAAGCGCCAGAAATCTTGACGCGTCAACTTAGCGGCCTTAAATCTCTGAAACGAAACATTTCCCCACATTGCGGTTTGCGCTGTTAAAAAGGTCATTACTTCCGCTACTTTCCTGACAGTTTTTTCTGTTTTCCTAGCCAGGATCCGCCTCCCTTAAAAAATCGAAAAATCAAAATTTTCGATTTTGAAAATTCGAAAAATCGCCAAAAATGGGACTTAAAATTGTTGGAATTTTAAACACCTATACATGTTTAGAAAGCTCTTTGTATGCTCTATCTTTTGGCGTCAAGTTCGTTTCGATATCTTAATTTTTCAAGGGAGTTATAACGGTTTAAAGGTTTCATCTTTGACCCCCCGCCCTCCCGTCTCTACGGGGTCAAAATTAAAAAACTGGACCTTTTCAGAATCCTCAGAGGTAGCTCTATCGATCTAAAAAGGTTTGGTTAGAAAATTCGAGGGGCCCACTTCTTATAGGAGCTGGATCAACCTCTTTAATGAACACTAATAGCATTTTTTAAATCAGACTCTCAAAATACATTGATGTGCGATGATGAAGTGAAATAAAGAGCGGAAAACCATGCTGAAACACTAAAAAATCGTAAAATTAGACACTGATAGACGGGTGATTATCTTGGACGAATTATGTCGTTTTCTAGGCTTACTTACTGCTGCCGTCACCATTGTGCAGTGATATCAATGCAGGGCAGGCGGCGCGGCGTCGCGTGCCATCTGGCAACGATGCAACTACTCCATTTAAACTCATTAAATATATCGAATTTTCCTTGTGCACTGTGCACCCCTTGAATTCGATATTTTACATGAGTTTAAATGGATAGAATACATTGTTGCCAAATTGCACGCGACGCCACTGAGGGCAGCCTTTTAGCGGATCTCCAAAGAAATTTTTTAAATCGAGGCCGTGTCCACCTGTACTCATGGGCGCCCGCAGCGGGGGGCAAGGGGGGCAAGGGGGGCACTTGGACCCCCCCCCCCTCCCTCGGAATTTAAAACAGTCAAAACTTCACGAAGAAAAATGAAAGGACCAAAAGAAATTGAATTGTAAATTAAAGGAAGAATAGTTGACAAACTTAATATTAGTTCATTTTGTAATTTAACTCACTTTTTGCAAGGGATAGTAGAATTAAACACTTTTCTTACTGGTATTACCATCTGTTGTCCCTTTATTTATAAGATCAAACTCGTAAAAAGTTATTATTATTATTATTATAATTTGAAAACACCGATGATGGCTTAGTACTTGTTCACTATTTGGATGGGGGGGGGGGGTGAAAAAAAAGAAAAACTAGTTTCCCTTTTTCCTCGGGCACGGAAAAAAAAAGATTAGTGGAAATAACCATACGGATACCTGATTTTGGCACCTTCTAGATGTTATGGTAAACTTGACCAGAAGTATGGTACATTTACCGATACTTTGAGTAAATTTGACATGCAATCAGGTAACATCACCTAGTACCTAGTCAAAACATAGTATACTTCTGGTTAACATTACCATAACATCTAGCAGGTGCCAAAATCAGGTATCTGTATGGTTATTTTCACCTTAGTTTTTTTCCGTGGGGGGAGGGGGGGGGTCCCTTCCAACAATTTTGCCCCCCCCCCCCCCCCCCTGGAAAATTTTCTACGGGCGCCCATGCTGCACTGACGATAAGTTTTCTCAGTTCCGGTCAACAGAGTGACTATGACTCGCGAAAATAATCCGATCTGTTATATTTTCATCCACCGATAAAGCAACCGTTGAAATTGAAAATGTAATGGAAACAGTAGCGCACCGAGAGTTTCTCCATCTCTCTCTTTTCTCCATTAAGAAACGTATGTTAGACAAGGATGGACAAGGGGATAAAACCCCCTCCGTCTGTCCTTTTCCTACTCATACATTCAAATGGGAAATGAGAGGGATGGAAGATATCCTGGTTGCGCCAGTGAATAGAAATAATGATATTCACCGATGATTCCGTCTTCGGTCGATGACTGCTGCTCCAAGTTTTTCCGTGCGTTACCGCTGCGAAACTGGATTATGTAATCTTTTCATCGTCCAGTGGAATCGTGGAAAGATTAAATTAAGATTTAATTAAAGATTAATTAATTCTACTACGGATCCAAAAAAATGGCAGCCCTTTACTAAATGTCTCTTTTCCGAATGCTCATTTTCCAGCCCGCACTTCCATATCGTCATGTGATATCGATCGACCGATCTTTCAACATAGCAGGCATGGGAGAGGATACAGGGAATTTTGTTTCTCTCTCTCTCTTCCTATTTGAAAACGTGCGTTAGAAAAGGACAGGAGAGGGGGCCAAAGTCACATGATGGCCCCCTCTGCTGTCCTTTTCTAACACATATATTTAAATGGAAGGAGGGAGAGAGAAAGACAATTCCCTGTATCCGCCCATGATAGCAGGTGACTGTTTTATTAAGAGGACTCTTTCTTTCGTGGAATCAAAATGTGCGATTGGTTCAACTTTTCTAGGATTTTATTGCGAAACTAGGGCCTCTAACAGGTAAATTTTAAATTGCGCGCTCTTTGTTCAGTGTCCGGCAATTGTGATGGCATGGCGTCCACGGAGACTCTGGTCCCGAAGTTAGATCTAACCTTCAACCTGTGATTCTGTCACTGGGCCTGGGACGGAAATCGACTGACCATGATCCGCCACTGTCTCAGGGTAACTCAATTGCATTGTAAGTACTAGAAGTCTTGGTGTTTTCAAGTTATCATCTGTGATAACCGTGGAGTCATCTCAATATTGTATATGTCGCAGGCAAATCGCAAGCTGCGCTCATTTGTGATCAGAAAAAAAAGGTCTGGCAACTTTGCATTTCGTCCATTTAAACCCATGAAAAAGATCGAACTATTGGGTGTTCGGTGAACACCTTCGCATTCGATCTTTTACCCGGGTTTAAATGGACACATTACAACGTTGCCAAATTGCACGCTACGCCACTGCATCAAGCGTAAATAGTAGTGACTTACAAAATAGTTCTATCGAGATTTGATTTAACTCATTGTAAAGCTAACTTGCTAACGCGCATATTGATATTCACGGACTAAGTTTTCCCCGCATTTGATCCTCTTTTTATGAGCATTCTAGCCTTTCATACCTGGTGCACATTCCACTGTACCACTTCTGAATAACATAGAATGTTATTAACCCGCCGTCAGTCGCGCCCTAAAAACTTCCGCGATTAGTCGCGCGGGGTCGTTTTCGACCCCAAAGTTCTTTCGTCCCATTTTACCATTGTCATTCAAAATTTTGATTTCAACCATGCAGAATAGTAATAAGTATGTCTTTGTAAAGCTTTTCACGTGAAAACTGGATTGGAAAAAAGAATTTTACGTTCTATAATTGGTATATTGTAATTTGTGTCGGAAAAACCCTAAAAATGTGATATTTCCCAGATTTTTATCGGTCAGCTGCCTTTAACTAGTTTTGAAACTCCTAAACCGAGGTTTTTTTACTTCTAGGCACTACAGAAGATAATTTCATGAAAAAAAAGTATGGGGTTATGGGGGCAAGTTTTCGAGATATACCCCCCTCAACACCCCTCCTATATTTAGTCCTAAAATTTTGGAGATGAAACAACTAACCATCTGAAAAACTTTATTTTTTACCGAATGAGATGGAAAAAACGCCAATTAAGGTAAGTGAGATTCTATCAACCAAAAAACAGAATCGAAATTGAGGATTCAGGGGAGGGCTGGAGGGGAAAAGGGGGTTGGGGGGGGGTAGCAAAGTGGAGATCCTTGAATTTTTTTTTTTTTTGCTGTGATCTTTTTGCTTTTCGTACATGATTCCAGATACCCCTTTTCACCTCCCTTCCGCTTTCCCCCCACCATCCACCTTCATTTCCCCTCTCATTTCCTTTTTACCCTCCCCACTCCCCGCCCCATGTGATATAATCAAACTTTCGAGGAAAAAAACAAAAACATTTATGATAAGTGGCGTCGCTTGTAATCTGGCAACGCCGCATTTCGTGGATTCAAATGCATAAAAAAGTCAAACTAATGTGCGCAGTGCATTCCCTCGAATCGACACTTTGCACGGGTTTAAATTGACAAAACGAAGTGCTGCCAGATCGCAAGCGGCACCGCACTGATTTAGGTAAAAATTAATACGTAAGAAAGTGGGATAAACGAGTAATTTAGAAAAAAACAGTGAGAGCCAACATTAGATTTGCTGAAAGTACTGTAGTAAGTATAGAAAAGTAAAACAAGTTGGAACTTGCAACACTGGAACAGTGTTAGCAAAGAGAGCATGAGTGTCGGCCGTAAATCATTGTAAGTGTGGAGTTCCATATTGATAGTACAAAACTGCGACAAAGTCAATCGCAACGCTGCATTTGTGTATGTATAACAGTGATCGCTGTAAAAATAACTTGATAGGTCAAAGTGGGAATGAAAATTTACTTATAGCGTGTTGAAACAGTTGTTCACGAGGCGAGGTGAATACTGTGGTTTTGAAAATCGATTTCGATAGTGATAGTTCCTTTAAAATCGGATGACGCAATACCAATCCTAGCAAGCCGCAAAGTCTAGTTTAGTTATTTGGGACTTTTTTAGATTTCTCTCGCCTGAACCAAAGTCATCAGGAAGGAAATTCTTAATACCAATCCTAGCAAGCCGGAAAGTCTAGTCTAGTTATTTGGGACTTCTATAGAATTTTCCTCGCTTGAACCAAAGTCATCACGATGGAAATTCTTCGTCTTTATGGTTTCAGCTCTTTTTGTCTCAGATTAAAAAATGAATGTTAATATTGATCAAATGTCATCCGACACTCATCAAGGCCCTTAAGGAACGTAATATGAACTTGAAAAAAGCTCATTCGATTTTTAAGGGAGCTTAAACGGTCCATGAGAGACGAAATTCGCGGATACAGAGTATCCATAGCTTATTTCAATGTTCGATCTGACAAGACCGTGCGCCTTTGAAAAATCGATATCTCGATAGTGAATCGATGTATTGCAATTCGGTTTGCACCGGTCAAAAGCGCTTGCTTGTGACTGACAACCTCGAAAATTTCAGATCCATCCGAGTTTATTTAATGACCTTACAGGACCTCTCGCGGCCGCAGTTAGACATTTCTTTTCAGAGTTACGCTGAAACGGGGAGTAATTCCCCCCCTAAGATGATATTTTTTGGCTCGAAACTGCATTGGGCCCTCTCAGGACATCATTGGGACCCGAAAAAAAGCGGAACCGATATAATACGGCACACGACTGGTTCGTGAGAGACGAAATTCGCCTTTTTCCAGCCTCCAGCGCCCCTCTAAGGTCGATCTGACAAGACCGCGCGCCTTTGAAAAATCGATATCTCGAGAACGAATCGATGGATTGCGCACTGCGGTTTGGATTGGGCGGTAGCTTCAGCTTTTAGATAATTCTTGAAAAAAAATTCAGATCCATCCAAGTTTTTAAACGGATCTTATGGGACCTCCCGCGGCCGCAGTTAGACATTGTACGTGAGACTTACGCTGGAGTTGGGGCCACGCCCCCCCCCTCCCCCGATATAGACTTTATCGGTCCGACATTTGTCAGGGCCCTTAATGAACTTCATGTGAACTCAAAAAACTCACATATGACTTCTCACGGCGCATGCTAGGTCCATGAGAGTCGAAATTCGCGGATTTTAGAGAATCTTAGATTTCTGACCCTATACCGCGCGCCTTTGAAAAATCGATATCTCGAGAGTAAATCGATGTATCGCAATCCGGTTTGGACCGATCAAAAGAGTAAGCTTACCGGTACTCGCCGTTAAAATGTTGGATCCATCTGATTTCATTTTGAGACCTTACTTGAGTTACTTGGACCCCAGTTGGAATTATTTTTTCGGAGTTACGCTGGCAAGGGGGTCGCTCCCTCTCTTGGAAAACTGTGGAGGGGGCCCTTTGCTGGGGCATACATTCTATTTTTCACTTTTTTTTTTTTTTTTTTTTTTTTAATTTTATATTTGTGTCTAATCTAAGTTGGGGG
Organism: Trialeurodes vaporariorum; assembly: GCA_011764245.1. NCBI lineage: Eukaryota > Metazoa > Arthropoda > Insecta > Hemiptera > Aleyrodidae > Trialeurodes > Trialeurodes vaporariorum. Next base: position 10,215,727 of record VMOF01000379.1, read on the forward strand.
AGGAGGAGGAGAGTACCTGCAAGTCAACCGGCAATTTACTTTTGATAGTGGCTGCGGGTCGAGGGTGCGGATTGCGGACTTTTAACTTGTTGTGGGGTTTACAGGGTGGCCGTGTCTAAACTTATGAGAAAAGAAGGCAACCACAGACCGGAAGAACGTTCAATTTCTGGTTCAGAGACCATGGACAAAGACATGGGCACCCGCAAAACAATTGCCCGGAGGGGCAACTTTTTGAGTGTCAATGGAAGGTCTAGGGGACACCACCTAGAGACGGGCAAGTCTAGAGAACCCCCCCCCCCCCACTTCCGCCCAAAATAGAAAATAAATCAATTATCCTTCCAAATGGTAGAAATTGTAAGTGATTGTAGCATGTAGTTGTATCAAAAGTAATTCTATTTTTGACGTGTTTGATATTATGAATAAAGTGACAGCATCAGATGATAGAAATAGTAAAAAGCTAAGTACAACTATTCCTTCTTTATTTTCATTGTCCTGATGAATTCTAAGAGTTAACCTATTTAAATTAACAAAACCAAAACTCTTGCCTATACATTCTCTAATCATGTAATTATCGACCAGAGGATTCTGAATTTTCAAGGAAGTTCGCAAAATTCTCGTTGCCAACGGTAGTTGCCAATGTAGACACGTTCATACTAGTAGATTTTAAAACTTCTTTTGGCGAGGGAGATGACGGGTGGGAAGGATGATGTCGTCTGAATCAGGAGAGGGTGGGGTAAAAATCAGGGGGAGGTCTAGATCTGGGGGGGAGAGGAATCCTGAAACTGGGGGGCGAGCTGTATAGTGGCAAGGGGTGGTTGGGCACCACTGCTTAGGGGGGGGGGGCTACTTCCCGCCCTGCCCCCCCCCCTAAATTACGCCCCTAATTAAAATTGTAAAGTAAACTAAGAATAAAGTTTGTTAACTCTTACTCCTTTCGTTATTATTTGATCTTCGAATGTTCCGATTCTTTTTTATTGTAACGTTTTGATTTTGAAAGTTTTCTGAATTAGGGGGGGCGCCGCGCCGCCCCTCGGGGAGCGCCCATTGACAGATAAGGGAGAAAGGTAAGTGTAGGAAAGCGCACGGGAATCCGGCGTAGTGTGCCGCAAAAATTACTACCAATGGCGGATCCAGAAAATTCTTTTAGGGGGGGGGGGGGGCTTCACGCCTATGAATTTTCAAATTTGCAGGGAGGAATTTATGGGATTTTTTCTGTTGAAAAAAGGCAAAGGCTACCGTGAGTTGGGGGGGGGGGGCGTGCCTTTCCCGAATCCGCCGCTGATTACCATGTAACACTGGGCCACGATGACCGATGTCGCATAAAACCAGGTAGAAGACCCGTGGCGGGCGTGGCATCCGTGATGGCTGTGAAATTGGGATGAAGTAGATGAACACACATCATTCATGCAATCTGCACAACGCGGCAAGCAACTGTTGTAGGCGTAGGTGCAGTAGTTCGTGGGGAGGGCAAAGGGGACGGGAGGTCGTCGCAAAACCATGGACGAAGATATAACTAAGGACTGCCGACTGTTGTTAGTCCTGTTTTGCTCTCGACCCCAGCGCTCCAAGCAGCTGTCAGCTGAACTACTCTGTCAAGTGAGCGATCCTGGCGATGTGTCCATGCTCACATGCTGTGCTACTGCTAAAACCGTTGTTGGAGTTGGTCTGTTATGGCATGGCTGTCAACTGTTGTCGGCGACCCAAGAGGATCAGATAACTCAGTATCTCAATGGAAGATCGAAAGCAAGGGAAATTCAGAATCAACTTTGGACAAGGTAACAGAAATCATCAGCAAATTAAAAGAGTCGCCTGATCTCTACTAATAAAACAAATGTCTATGTACTCTTTCTTGTTTGATTCCGTTTTGAGGTTAACTGTGATGTATAGTATTTCAGTCCTTGATTAATCATTTTCGACAATTCAGGAATCTTTCAAGAAATACTCCAGACGTTTGCTTTTTAGCGGATTTTGCTTCCTTTTAATTCGCTGATCATTTGTTCCCTTCGTTCAATCGTGATTCAAATTACCTACATGGTATACATTTGCGGGAAGGCATGGGAGAAAGGGAGCCGGAGCGGCCACCGCTGCAGCGGTTCGCTTTTAGTTGACCCTTACTGCTGCTTGGAGCGCTGCGGTCGCGCTCGAAAACCCGCTAACAGGTTTTAACACGGGCGGAGATAGGAAGTCGGCAGTCCTTAGTTATATCTTCGTCCATGGCTCGGAATGGTCTTAAAATTTTCCTTAGGATTTGATCTAGAACGCAACGTTCTTACATTTTCGAAAAGTTAACTCTAGCTCTCGCAATTAACGATTAAAGGCGGAAAAAACATGGTTTCTGGACCGCGGAACAGTGGCGTTATCTAGCGGATGAGAATCTTACTACAGGTCGCTGAGGATTCACCTTAAAACGCAACGCCGATCGCGTTCCCCAAACGAACTCTTTTAGCGGACCGAAACATCAACAATAACAGGATTGGAAATTTGAAATCATCTAAATGCATTTTAAATCGCAGAATACACGAAACATGGACACAATCCTCTGATATAAAACCCCAATATCTCATACAGAAAATTTCGTTGAAGTCTGATCCAAATTAGTAACGTAATTACATTCCCAAAAATGCTTAACCTCAATCTTGGCCAAAAACTCCCGCCACAAAGAAAAAGCGACAAATTGGGAGGACACCGGATTGGCGGAATCACATGGGTCAATCGGTCCTCGAGGACCCGTTCTCGATACTGAAACCAAGCGATCCCCCGAGCGGACCCCCGAACCATGCCGTTCCTATAAGAAAAGCATTATTGACCTTGTAGAAACGATTTCAATAGAGCATGACACTCATGCTCTAAAACTGACGGCAATCACATCCCGCAATTGTAAACACCGCATAGAAACCACGTTTACGTTATGTTCACTCGGTCACATTTTATGAACGTGAGTAGTCGCGCGGGGTCGAAAACGACCCCAAGCAACTTTGACGCGTCCGTGCTTCAAAACGAATGATTGAATTAAGTTCATACTAACAGGGTGGGTAGTCCAAACCCTCGAAGGAAGGTACTGAAACGGACGAGCTGAAACTTTAAAATTTTCATGGACAAAATTGCATTTTTCTGACCCCTGGGGTCGTTTTCGACCCCGCGCGAGTGATGGCGGGTTAAGGAAATGAACATATAATGTGCAGATCGTTTTATACACGGGGGATGAAAAAAAGACTGGTAGAATTCACCATCTACATAGCTAATTTTGGAGTCTGCTATCAAGTATGGTAATTTTTACCATCATAATATGGTAAATGCAATGTACCTTGTGGTAAATTAAGATAATCTGTTGATACTTTTCACCATAAGGTACGATGTATTTTCCATATGATGGTAAAATTTACTATACTTTATAGCAGACTCCAAAATCAGCTATGCAGTTGGTAAATACTACTAATCTTATTTTCATGAGTTGGAGAATTGTGTCCTGATCAGCTATGGTGGCCAAAAATCCGCTCTTGAACCAAACGTATTTTCAGGTTTGAAAGGGTTAAAGAAATTAAAGTGCAGGTTTTAAAACATATTTACTTTAAAACTCAGTAGGTGAAGACCCAAATCACATTTTCATACGTTACCTATTCGATTCAAGTCAACATTACGCTTAATCTGAGTTTTTTTGATCATACAAATACGATTGCGATTTGCTTGCCGTATAGATGATTTAAACATTCATGCCATCACGATCTAAAGTGGATCCAATCTTTCTAATCTTACTTTTTCACGTGAAGTTACATAGAAGGAACTACACCCTTTCCTAACGCAAATTTACGCTTAACGCTTATGAACAGTCTGTTATCTCCAGTTTTACTGGACCAACAGATTCCACGTATGTACAATACACATTTCCACTCCAAATAAATTATTGAAAGATCACAGTTTTATGTTTAATCACAATTCTATCGAATGTCATCCCTTGTACACTGGCGGATCCAGGAATCTATCCTTCTCTCTCTTCTCCCATTAGAACGCGTGTGTTAGAAAAGGACAGATTAGGGGTAGTCACGTGATTTTCGCCCCCTCTTCTATCCTTTTCAAACACATGCGTTCTAATGAGAGAAGAGGGAGATGGACAAGTTCTTGGATCCGCTAATGCCGTTGTATCTTGCTTTTCATACTCACGGTTTCTGATCGCCGGTGTCGGATCCAGTGTTGCCAGATTGGGGTGAAAAAGTCGTACGTTTTACATTGATTTAAATGAGGACGATACGGATTTTTTCCCACCATCTGGCAACACTGGTAGGACCTCCGTTTTTAATTTTCTCTTTCTATTGATGTATCATGGATTTAATAGTTTCTCAACTTATTGGTTAAATTAAAGCCCTTTTACGGACTATGCGCCTTAAGAGATCAATTTTCCAGTTTTAAGTTCTCTATTCCTGTTGATGCACTGTGGACCTACTTGGTTTTTCAAATTTTGTGGTTTAGTCCAGGCAATAGAGACGAAAAAAGTGGCTTACCTTGCAAAAATGGAAGTAGTAGGTTTTTTGACGGAACTTTATGTATTTTTGGTCGCTGATTCCGAATTTTCAACTTCCCACCAAAAATTTCCCGGGGAACGTTGCCAAATTTACGTTTTTTTACCAAAAAAATCGGTTTTTTGACAATTCCGAGCTCCACGTGCATTATTTTGAAAAAATACCTCAGTTCAAAAAGAAAGTAGACAAAAAATGGAACAAAACCTTGTCAACGGTTTTTTTCTAAAATCAAAATTGACCAAAATATGAGCCATCTTCCGAACGCTCCCTTGCGGAAAATTGACGCTAACGCGGCAATACGCGTACAGCACAGCAGCCCCGCAGCCCGCGTGAAGCGATCCTCTTACGTGTCTTCCTCTCCTCCTCCTTCACTGATACTTTTAGATTATTTGGGTTCTGGCACCCCCCCCCCCCCCCCCTGATACGCACCCTTGCCTCCCTTTTGCTTAACCATAATCCTTATTTTATTTATAAGCAATAACGGAACAAGTTTAATGAAGAAAATTAAAACGGTGGTTCTAAGAAAACAAATGGATTCAATTGTACTCTCTATTTTTCGAACATCGTTGCCCTTTGCCATGCCGCAATGCAAATTATTAGTCCTATATATGCCTCCTTCGTTTTACGGCTGCTTAGGGGCCTGGTTAATAAAATATGCGACCAGATGAATACCCTGCTGTTTCTTTATATTCTGAATCTACAGCAACATTGGAGACCCGAAAACCCGTCGGAAATCAAATTGGCGAATGGTGAAAGGGTTTATGATAAAATGAAAATCTCATGACACTCGCAAAAAATTGAAGAAGGGAAAGGGAGTTATATCACTGTTTTCATCGCATGCTTTCTTTCTGTTTACGTAGAAATTATTATTTTTTTTTTTTGCTTCGCTCCTAAAACAAAGAAAACATATATTCGGAGAAAAATTTCGGATTGAAATTACAGAACGTATTAGAAATAGGGGTGTAAAGAAATTCTTTTTAAAATAATGAGAATTCTTATTGATTCAACGAGAATTATCAGTGGTCCAATGGAACGTTCTGATTATTCAGGAGAATCCCAAGAAAAATCGTTGGATCAATAAGAATTCTCATTATTTTAAAAGGAATTTCTTTTTACCCGATTATTAATAATACGTTCCGTTATTTCAACCAGAAATTTGTCTGCGTGTATGTTCATCAACATTTTGGCCTCGTATTCCCGGCAGTGACGTTGCCTTTCTTTTCCCGTTAAACTTTCGTCCTCACGAGAAATGGTACTGATCTTCTTCAGCAGCCAAATCATAAATTACTTCCTAACGAAGCAAGATTGCGTTTTACCCCCAATCATCATTTCAGCTTTCTCCATTATGTCGGTTGTGAACGTTTGCAATAGCGTTATGGAGGGTCAATTCCTACGTAAAATCACATAATGTATATTTCTTCACAAAAGGAACTTGATAGATCAGATTAAATTAATGACTTCTGCAACGCTAGGTTCTTTGCCTTAAATCGGCTGGGTTTATTATTCCGCCAGAAAAACCAGGATTCTTAAGAAAAATGAATTCAGGGTCGATAATTGCTTGTAGTTCTGTGATTTCCCCAGAACGTCGCAATATTTTTGATGACGTAATGTTTTTTTTTACATTTTCGACTCTCGAAGATAAATACCATCCATAAATGTACTTTTTTTCTATTTTTACGCCGATGACTCGCTTTCCGGCAAGAATCCAAACCTTTTTCCGAAAATCCGAAACATTTACCACACGCCCCCCCCCCTTTAAAACACTCTCTCAAAAGCATCCAATTTTATCCATACTTAAAGATTTAGTGAAATTTCTGATGAAAACTCACCACGAATATTGAAACGATTGCAGTTTTTAGAAAATCAATGATAGTAAAAATATTCGAAAACCGCGTACCCTATAAGAAACGCCCGAAGACTTGCGAAAACTAAAACGAAAAAAAGCATTAACTATCAAACACGTCAACGGCAGCAATTAGCTTTTGTTATCAAGAGCGGTATAGAGTGTGTCACGAAATGAAAATATGAGACCAATTTGGGGACGTAATTCCTATTTAAGACGGTCACATTCTAAAAAATCGATATTAGAGCGACTACGGGTGAAATACAGAGACTATACTTGAGATCTTCTTAGCAAGGCTTCGTTTTGAATCGTCTTCCGGACTCAATTTTCAATTCAGAAAGAAACCTAGAGCCATATAATGCCTTGAAATATCTTGAGGAAGTTTCAAGGCATTTTCAAGTGAGATTGAGACACGAATTTGCACTCCAGAGATGCTCCAAAAAAGCTCAGTATTTTGTGCTCAAGGCAAATCTCAACGGAATAATTTCAAGGTAGCTTCCATATCATAAATCTTACACACCTTGAAATATACTCAAAATTCCCCAAGTATCCTATTGCTGGTTTGCTAGGAGCGTCTCTGAATTGCAATTTCTCTCACTGGTCTCAACTCGGCTTGAATATTTCTCAAGCCAAGCCAAGTCTAGGACGGCTCAAGCAAAGACTCTAAATTACATCCGAAAGAGGCATAAATAGGACTAATAATTTGCATTGCGGCATGGCAAAGGGCAACGATGGTCGAAAAATAGAGAGTACAATTGAATCCATTTGTTTTTTTAGAACCACCGTTTTAATTTTCTTCATTAAACTTGTTCCGTTATTGCTTATAAATAAAATAAGGGTTATGGTTAAGCAAAAGGGAGGCAAGGGTGCGTATCAGGGGGGGGGGGGGGTCAGAACCCAAATAATCTAAAAGTATCAGTGAAGGAGGAGGAGAGGAAGACACGTAAGAGGATCGCTTCACGCGGGCTGCGGGGCTGCTGTGCTGTACGCGTATTGCCGCGTTAGCGTCAATTTTCCGCAAGGGAGCGTTCGGAAGATGGCTCATATTTTGGTCAATTTTGATTTTAGAAAAAAACCGTTGACAAGGTTTTGTTCCATTTTTTGTCTACTTTCTTTTTGAACGGAGGTATTTTTTCAAAATAATGCACGTGGAGCTCGGAATTGTCAAAAAACCGATTTTTTTGGTAAAAAAACGTAAATTTGGCAACGTTCCCCGGGAAATTTTTGGTGGGAAGTTGAAAATTCGGAATCAGCGACCAAAAATACATAAAGTTCCGTCAAAAAACCTACTACTTCCATTTTTGCAAGGTAGAATGCTTTATTGCCTGGACTAGTTGCATTGCAACCAATGGGTCTGTTGCATACTTTTGCCACAGCAATATAGAACCTTGATTCTTGTGTAAAATTCGGCAAAAATAACGATGCGCACTTCAAAAACGTTCAAAATCCACTCATTAACTCAGAAAATCACTTCAAGTTCAAACAGCCCGCGCTACACGAGACACTATTTGCACCGGTATACTACTACATAGACGGAACCACCGTGCATAAGTAAACAACATCGTAACTACAAAATGATGGAATTTCTTTTTTAATACGTGGAATATAAGCTGCATTTGCTGTCTGGTGTCTTTTCGGTTTATCTGCAAAGATTACAAAGTATTATAAGAAATGTACGCATCTGAACGAAACATTCCAATGTTTGTAAGTTCTATTCATGTTTACTTAAACAAGATGGTTCCATCTATGTACGAGGGGCGTTCAATAAGTAAGTATCCCCCCCTCTAAAATCCACGAAAATGGACCAAATTTAAAAAACTTTAGATGAAAATCTTCCTTAAGATATACTGAATCCAGCTATTCAAGAATCAACGCAATCGGATAAAATGCGGCCGCACACGGGCCGCCGATGCGCGTTGCGACGGGAGCCGCTCCCGCCGGCTTGGCCGAATATTTAATAGCGCGCGGCTAGAGAGGCTTCTCTTCAAACGTTCATACATTTAATCAACATTCGGGGAGGGAAAAAAATCATCGGTTAAAAACATGATTTGGGCTTACCTTATTTCTCCACATATCCACCTTTTCGGTCCAAACAGGTCTGATATCGAGACTCCAACTTTTTGATGCCTCGCGCGTAGAAATCCTTGGGCTGATTCTTGAAAAAAGTGTTGCAAGCATTTTTGACCTCCTCCACAGATTCAAAATGCACACCACCAAGTTCCGCCTTGAGATATGGAAACATTGGACCGAAAAGGTGGATATGTGGAGAAATAAGGTAAGCCCAACTCATGTTTTTAACCGATGATTTTTTTTCCCTCCCCGGTTGTTGATTAAATGTATGAACGTTTGAAGAGAAGCCTCTCTAGCCGCGCGTTACTAAAAATTCGGCCGAGCCGGCGGGAGCGGCTCACGCCGCAACGCGCATCCGCGGCCCGTGTGCGGCCGCATTTTATCCGATTGCGTTGATTCTTAAATAGCTGGATTCAGTATATTCTAAGGAAGATTTTCATCTAAAGTTTTTTAAATTTGGTCCATTTTCGTGGATTTTAGAGGGGGGGATACTTACTTATTGAACGCCCCTCGTAGTTATAAGTCGGTGATATAGTGTTTAGTGTAGCGCGGGTTGTTTGAAATGGAAGGGATTTCCTGCGTTAATGAGTGGATTTTGAACGTTTTTAATGTGCGCATCATTACTTTCGGCGAATTTGACGTACGAATCAAGGTTCTATATTGTTGTAGCAATAGTATGCAACAGACCCATTACGGAGTATGCGCCGTAAGAGATCACTTTTCCAGTTTTTAGTTTCCTTCTAATTTTGTCGATGCATCTTTGGGGAGGAATATGCCTTCAGTCAGATCACTCTATACCTTCGTTAGCCCATGATGAGGTCTTCGTCCAAGCTGGAGAGGTTTGGGAGGTACCAGCTTTTACAGTGCGACCTATTGGAATGTCATTTTCTAAGTCATTGCGCCACCCTTTGTACGCAGTGTCTTCAGATTATTTCTTCCACGTCCCTCCTTATGATCTACTGCGTACAAAAGTCGAAGCTACGTTGGTGTGGAAAGGAGTTAGAATAGAAGAGGCAAGCATAGTTCCTCCCAAAACTGGCGAGATATTGCTGAACAAAAAGATATCGATTAATCTCGCTATCAGAATGGTTGGGATGATCTTACCTTACAACCCTGTAAGTTGCAACTGTAAACATTACACTGATTATGTGCGTTATGGTAGAACATTCGGGTCTTACAGCGATCTCACCTACCTCCCTGTATCTCTCAACTGCCCTGTTTTTAGTAGAATCACTGACCAAGACCAAGTGAATTCGAAAGAATTCAAATTGAAGGACGGCAATGGCAATAGTTATACCCCACAGCCCCCTCTGCGTCTAAAATCCGGCTTTGATAAATATATCCGTGCTTTTGACAGAGGCTGCTATCCTTGGCTATTAAAGCCTTACTCTAAACCTTCAATGTCAAAAGATGAAGTGCCTATCAGAATGTATCAACGTTTGAAGCCCACAAGATCTTGAAAGTTCCATACATACCTGTTCTTCCTGAAAACTTAAAAAGTGCGTTGGAGCCTGTGGGAGTATTAAACTTGTGTTTACCAAATGTTTTTCCAACAAGATTTTGTGTACCAAGTTAAAAACTACGATACTTACTGAGCAAATGTCATGTATTGTTTCTCTGAGAGTAAATGTAAGTATCGCGAAGAAACCTATATTGGCCAAACAAAAAGATATTCGCAAGAAATTATTTAACCTCATGAGTACGATTAGACAAAATTCACAGCTCTGCATTATCACAAGATATAATGTACATACATGACTTTGATTTTAAAAATGCTAAGGTTCTGCCAGAGAAAACAACAGAAAATCAAGACTTACTTTGGAGACAATTAATATTGAAAGGTCTAAAAAAATGTTAAGTTTAGGAATGACCCTGTAGGTCCAATTAGTAGAAAATGTGATGGTTTTTTTCTCTACGAATAATCAAAGGAAGGGTCTATTTGTGTGTAAGCGCGTGTATTTTAAGCCTCAATTCCTGGTTTTTTTTTTTTTTTTTGCCCGGGATAGGTGTACGTTTCCTATCTGATTGTCATCGCCTCTTCATCCAAAATGTAGCCGTTAGTTTTTTCCACTTTTGTTAAGCGTGCCGTATATATACGGTATGCTTCTTGTTTTCATTTTCATATCTAATATATAGGTTCGATGCCTTGCTTATGGCAAAACCTTTGGCGGGAAGGTTTGAAAAATTAAAAACGTATTTTCTTAAAACTGGTTTCATTAATCGTTAAGTTATTGCTGGAATCCAGGAGGTCTCGGCGTCTATTATCTTAAAATTGTAAAAGTTTTGGTATTCATGTTAATTTCATTAAGTTATTAAGCGTCAAAGTCGAATTCCTTTGAACGGGATTCCTATACAGGTCCAACAACCTATAAGTCATTTGTGCCAACCTATGAGTCGAAATTCCAAGGCAGGAGGGGGGTGGAAACATCCTTCACAGAAACCCTCTTTGCCCCTCGCCTTTGGGCTCCACCGGTCTCAAGATTTCTTCACGGTGCATTAAGCGTTCGAGGCTCGCATCGTAAAAGTGTCAAAATCTGTTTGACGAGGGTACATCGAAAAGAAGCGACGAGATATTGATGACTGTCCCCCCTGTAAGAATAGAACATATCTATTATGTTTCGCCTTATTTCAATCATGAGACCTACCGTTGCTATAGTCAGCGCGCTTGAATCTACATGAATACCGATTGTCTCTATATGGAATTTCGATTATTTCTGTGGGAAATAAAGCGCGGGAATATATATTCTATCCGAAAAGTCATTGAAACAATCGGAAATTTTTATGAGGGACGAGGAACCCAATGGTGTGATAAACACAACTGGTGCAAAGAACATGTTGTTTACTAGCACTTGTATTTGAAAATGTGGATCGTGTTTCGTATGGAAAAACCCACGAGAGCGAGTGAGACGGAGCCTTTGTTTGGAACCAATTTTTTTCAAGACGTCACACTAAACAGGTCTTTTCATCGGAAACATTTGAAATTCTGGGGGATCGGCAAATTGAAAGCCCCTCAATGAGCGTCTATGGAATAAAGGGATTTTTGAGGACATTTTGGGCGTTTTGTTGAAAAATAGGTGTTTAAAATCCAGAACACAGGGAGCCAGAGGGGTAAAATTCGCATTAATTGCTCTAAAAAGTGAGAGGGGCTGTCATGTGTCTCCCACCCCTGGACAGCCTCCTCGCTGCGGCTTTTCACTGGAAGCTTCTTCAAATTTTTGAAACTATAGGTCCATATGGAACTTTGCTTTTCCAACACGAAAAATGATATCGACCGACGGCAACAGAAAAAAAAATAACAATATGACAATGCGTTATAATGAATAATGGCATACTTTTAACTGTAAACTTTCGATACTTTTCAAGAAAATAAATGGGGAGAGGGGGAATTAAAATCCACAAACGTCTTAAACCTCCACACCTACTAATATATACCCCTAGAATGCTTGACGTGTAAAGGGCACTTGAAATGGCTAGTTCTGTATATTAAAGGATTATTTTTTCATGAATTCGCAAGTGTTCAATTTATGCATATTACATATCTACATCGTGACAATCGCAATAAGTGCCGACAGCACCAAAAACGGAAAAAAAGATAAAAAAAAAACTGTTTATTATTTAGAATCACGGCTTTTCCGAATATGACACTTTTTGACTTCAAAAGAACGCAACCTCATTTTTGATCCCTGAACAAGCCGTTTAAAAGTTGGAGGGATTTATAAATATCTATTGTCTATAGTTTATGTGGGTAAAAAAGATCGAGCCTAATCAAATAATTTTCTCTTTTCAGCTTTCAATGGGTTTGTTGCAAACGTTTGCTACAGTGATATAGAATTTTGATTCTGATGTAAAATTGTCTGAAAATTACATTGGCGGCATCAAATAGTCATAAATTTCACTAATAAACCCAAAAAACGCATTATAAAGAAAGCCAAAATGGCAGTCGTAAAGCCGAACAATCTGTGCACGCGCACGACGAACATCAGAGATAGGTGACCCATTTTCCCCTTTTTCGTTAGGGGGGGGGGGAGAAAATATCTCTACAGTCAAACTGTGATTTTAAAAATGTGCATGGTCAAGATGTTGTCTTTTGTGAAGGGGGCGGGGGGGGGAGGAGCAAAATATCAAGAACAGGGTGTTTCAAAACTTAACTGCCAAACTTATGGAGTGTATTTTTGTGGTCAACATACATATATATATAAGACTTTATTTTCCTACATGAGTATGTGCTGCAAATGTTTCTCTTCTGAGCTAGAGCCCTCCAAAGTTTTGAAAACAAAAAACAAATACAAAAAAACAACGCCTTTGACTCATCTCCTTATAGATACATCTGATCTAAATTTATTTTCTTCATAATTTCTCACCAAACAAGCTCAATTGGACAGCACTTGAGAACCGAGTGACATTTTTGATAAAATTGAGTTATTGATTGATAGAGCTAGCAATACTGAGTCTCGAAGCAACAAGTGCTTCTTCTATAATAACAACTATTTCCCGTCAAAATTCCAGGTAAAAGTGAGCTGGTGAGCCTCATTGATTTCACTGTCCATATGATGAAATAAAATGAGAACTTGGTTCCTTTTTCTGATTAGGTTAAACCTTAGTCCGAGTCACGTAAGGAACCAACTCCGACTTGGTTTCTTATATAGAATTGGGAACGGACTTAAGTCCAGATTAACTGATTTTAAAATAATCAACAGTGTAAACCAACTCTGCCGTTTGGTTTCTCTTAGAGTTTCGTTTTTCGTGATTATGCCAAACAAAACGAAGAAAGGAACCAAGTCACTTTAAACGCTAAAAATTAAGTACCTTTCCTACATAGTAAATTCCACTTTTCCGGTGTTGAAATGCAAAAACACAACACGGTAGTTGAATGAAATCAAAACGTAAGTAATTCCAAGTTTTTTGTTTAAATGCTAGCTCTTCAACTTTGGACTCAATTTTCTCGAGATCAGCTCCATGTTGAATGCTATGTCTAATTATGACATCGCTAGCAAAAGCATTAAAGCTGTTCAGACTTTAGTGGCACGCTTTTCCAGGTACGTGACCCCAGCCCTCCAACATGTGCGTGTTGGAATTTTCCCCGCTTGTTTTTATTTACTGTAAACTTTGTAATTTTTTTTTTTTATAGTGAAAGTGGGTTTTATTTTAAGGCCAAAATGTTCGTATATTTTTCCTTGTATGTTATTTTCTTGCTTTTATATTTTCGTAATAAACTTTAAGGAACGTGATGAAAAAATATTGAGGCACGACAGCCTATTGTTTTTTTTGTTTGATTTTTTATTTATTTATTTTTTTTTTTTTTTTTTTTTTTTTTTATGATACCTGTAATATAATATAGAAACGGCCAAACTCTTGTCCAATAATATCAAGAGGGACTCTTTTGGGGGGTGGGGGGTTATTTTTCCTGGAGGGTTAGGTCCAAGTTCAACGATCTTATTGTCCGAGTTTACGTGTTATGTTCTGTTGTTTGTGTTGTGAAATGAATGTTGTGCGCACTCATACGGGTGTTTCATGTGAACTTTGCGCTGAGTTTTCTTCGCGAGGGTTAGTTGTCATACTTTTGCAATAACCTCATCATATTTCTTGCTACATTTTAAGTCAGAATTTATGGTTCTTTTGCCTACAAAAAACCTTGCATGAGCTTTATTCCACGATCGATAAAACCATTTGTCAATGAAGCTGTGCGTCGCGTATTAAAAACCAAAGAGAGAATTGTATACGAAACCAACCGTGATAGGTATTCGTCATTCATTCGACGTCATCCATCTTCCTAAAAATAGTGGCTTCATGATAACTGATTTGTTCGTATCTTGCGTGGGTAACCACTTTATTTATATTTGTTGCTTGCATGCCACCATTGCCGCCACCAGAAGCCCTCATTGTTGATTCGATGACGTTAACTAGTCATAATGTCATAAGCTGGTTTCTCACAACATACTACGTAACGGAGCTAAGTTTTTTATTGGCGTCATCTCTTTCCCTGGTTCTCTCCCCTCGATTTTGGAAAAGTTGCCAGTTGTATTTTTATTGCCCCCCTCTCCACCCGCCCCCCACAATTATATTAAGATTCTTTATGAACAACCCACGGAACCGACAGAGTCTGGTTGAGCGGGTTTGTAATTCGATGACAATTAGTAAAACCGGCAAATATGCTTTGGAACTGTAATAAAGCAGGGCCAGGGCCCTCCGCCCACCCCATAACGTCTCTGCGTCACTGTCCCGGGACGGTGGACGGTGCCGGTGACCTAGACAGAAGCCTTGCGCGCCGCGCCGCAGAAACAAATGACAAAGCGCGTTCTACACCACTCTGCAATACTGCTGATTTGCATGGATTTAATGGAATTTTGAAATTCACCGAAGAATCAACCTGTTGAGAAAACATTACACAGTTTAGATCAGTGTATGACTGTAATGCACGAAAATACTAGCGTCTTTTATCTTTTCTCACCCGGTAGAGTCGTCGATAACTTTGAAAACTTGCGAATGTTTTAATTAATTTACGGAGTTTCCATCGATTGAGACAATTATGCAGATCAGAGCATTTTCGTGAATTATAGTCATACGCTGAATTGAACTATGAAATCTTTTCCCAACCGGTGGAATAATCGGTGAATTTAAAAATGTCATCAAATCTTTTCAAACCGGCACCTTTCGGCGCGGCGACGCGACGGTGTCGTTAAAAAAAGAGCATTTTAGTAAATCGAACTTTAACAATCGATATCTCGAATGCAACAAACCATATCAACCTCCGATTTGCGCCAAAATGCTCACTTTTTATGCCCTTTTCATCGATGTATCACTCATTCAGAGTCGTTACTCGGAAGTTTTTGAGATATCCCCCCTGACGGGCCAGTATGTCAAAAACCCTTGGGGGCTGAAAAACCTATACTTTTGTCTTCAGTTGTGTCCAAGCCGTATTTTTTTTTTTTTTTTTTTTTGAAAAGAACTTGCTTTTTAGAGTATTTTGGACTCCTAGTTTTTTAAATTCCGACTTTTCAAAAAGTAGTAATGATTTTTTGAAAATGGGTCCAAATCGAACTTTGACCTTCGAAAACAAGAAACGATATTGACCTGCGGTTTGTGCTAAAAGTCTCGGAATTTTATGCTTTTTTAAGCAAGATATCACAAGATGGGGGTTGCCATTTAAAAATTTTGAGTTGGGGGGGCGAAACCCCTCTTTACGGGCGCCCCACGGTGGATCGAGTCAATGCTAAGCTCCGGACATTTGGGCAAAAATGGAGGTTTAAAAATTCAACTTCTGACATAAGAATCTTATTCTAGGGCCTTCAGGGGTCCCAAGTATGTGTGCATAATTTAATTTAAGGCACTTTTTCTGGCAGTGATGGTACTTCAAAGTTTGTATTTTTGAGGAAGAATCAATTTTACGAAAATCTGACTTCTACTTCCGCGACTTCAAATGCAAAATACTATGGATAACTGATTCGTGTTCGCAATTATCATACTTGGAGCTGATTGAGGGTCACTTTAACTTCAAGAAAAGCTTATTATGCTTTTTTAAACTGCAATTTTCGACTCAGTAGAGAGCATTAATGGAGGACCTTGAAAAAAGCCCTTTTTTCAGGAATAACTGAGGTTTTAGTATAAAACTCGCGCGAACTTGCAATGAAGAGACACATCTCCTGACTCCTAACACCCCCTGGAACTCATGTCTTGTCAAACATCTTGCGGAAGTTTGCGGATCCGGAAGTTAGAGGGCTAAAAATGGAAATTTTTGAATGGCCTTTTTCGTGAAAATATTTATCACCCTAGACCGGTGGGTATGGTTTGATGACAGATGCGTTTTGGTGATCAGTTATCTTTCTAGAGGTGATGGTGGTTGGAAGAACTTTTCTTTAAAGTAAATAAATGGGGGTTGTAACCATAAATAATGAGTGGTCAGGTGGGGGGGGGTGTTCAAGTCTTATAGCCCTTTTCATAAATTCATTTACCCGCATGGAAAATGGAAATTACTCTTTTGGCAAAAATTTGATTGAAGTCGCTATTTTTCTCTGTATATGACAGTACGACAATTTGTAGCTCACTACTGCGGTGTTGCCATATTGACTAATCTAAATGCGTTATAAAGTAAATGTTATTGATGTAAAAAAAAAAAAAAAAAAAAAAAAAAAATCGCAAGAATGAATGGAAATATCTTGATGATTGTTACTACTTTAGTTGGTTAGCAATTATTGCAATTTAAATTCGTATAGAAATTTAAGAGGCAGATGATGCTCCTGAACACCCGACTGCCATGCGACAGGTATTGAAATGTTCACGAAATGTCACGAAACACTTTCGTCAACACACTCGCAGCAAATAGAGACATCTTAAATTGTATGCTTATTTCATCAGACCCCCTTATTTCTAACATGAGACCAACTTTAGTCGCCACAAAGAAAAAGACCTCGCTTGAACCAGAAGCCCTGTCTCTCCTCGCATAGATGTTCAATTTTAAGTTAATTCCATGCAATTGAAAATTTGATTTCGATTTGATCATTTGTTCCAAAACTTCTGCAAATGTGAAGTTAAAGGATGAAAAATTAGTGGAAGTTGAACATTTTTTCTTTTTATTGTGTGTTTAGAAACGCCTTTAAATGAAACCAAGAAATCTGGATAGTTGATAGCTAATCTTTTTTGTCTTTTTAGCTCGACCAGATGGCATTTTTTTTAAAATTCAGAAGTGGTAATCGATAATTTGTTACCTATTCCATCTTTCAGAATCTTTCTTCACTTCTGAATGATTCGCCTTTCAAACATCCTTAAAATAAGGAACACACTATTTTTTTTTGTCTTTTAATTATCGTTGTTGTTTTTGTTTTTGTTGTTGTTGCTGTTTTTGTATTTTTGTACGTGTTCTGACGATTATAATCAGTCACAAACTATCACTTAAAGCCCGCATAAATATTGCTAATTTTGGTTTATTTTTCATTTTTTATTTTTTTTTTTAGGTTAGGTTAGGTGAGGTTAGGTTGTAAGTAATATGTAAGTAGGTGTACAAGTTGAGTATATACTTGGGAAATTCTTACCTAAAAAAATCAGTGATAATATAGGAAGAAACTTTTATTAGTTAGTTGTATATTTGTCTTCACTTGCATTTATCTTAAGATTGTCTGCCCCCCCCCCCCCCAAATTATTTGAATAGAGTAATCTGAAAAGTGTCTAAAAACTAGTATTAAGCCGTAGGCAACAACAGTTGCTCAAACTACAACGTATCTAATCTTTTGTTCACACGCAAAAATTCGCAGAAAATAGTAGTTTTTATCAACCTCTTCTTAGATTGAAAATGAGACATTTATAGGCACGGTAATAATTTTAGGCCCATGAAAGTAAAAAAATCGAAATCCTCGTGAAAAATTGAGTAGGTTTCATGTGTCTTTCACTGGTTATCGCGATATTTAAGAGTCACACAACCAAATGTCCGATGCTCCCCAT
The DNA here is from genome assembly GCA_011764245.1 of Trialeurodes vaporariorum. NCBI lineage: Eukaryota > Metazoa > Arthropoda > Insecta > Hemiptera > Aleyrodidae > Trialeurodes > Trialeurodes vaporariorum. The sequence continues at coordinate 10,233,586 of VMOF01000379.1, forward strand.
TGACTCGATCCACCGTGCGCCCCTCGGAATTTTCGGGTACACCAAAAAGTAGTTACTATTTTAAGTTATAAACATCCTCCAAGCTTGGTTTTTATATCTGCAGCCGTTCAAAAGTTAAGAAGCCGTCCCGGAACTTTTGGACCACCCTGTATTTTCATCCCAAATATATGCTCCCGGTACATGGGTACATGGGTTTTTTCACTAGCAAATAGTCATAGCCCGACTTCTTTTTCAATGAGTTTTTTTTTGTTTTTTTTTTTTTTTCGCAAGTTTTTCATAAGTTTGATTACCTTCACTTATTCGGTTTCTAAAATATTAAATACCATGAAAACGGATCGCTGAATTTATTCCAGCCTTAATTTTTCAGTTTTTAGTTTTCAATTCCTGTTGATGCATCTTCAAGGAGAGAATCCAGAATTTCGAATTTTTTTTATAAAAAGACGTAATTTCGAATTTACGTAAAACATAGGCCAGTTTAATGAAAACTGATAGCATTTTTGAAATCAGCGTCTCAAAATATATATGATAGCTGTGACGAAATGAAGTTGTAGGCGTAAAATTTTTCTAAAACACTAAAAATTAGTAAAATTAACACTGATGGATGGTGAATGTCGCGGACACATTATGTCGCTTCCGATGCTTACTTTTATGCAAGTGCTGACCCCACAGCCCTCTCACTTTCCACAACTTTTTTTTTTTTTTTTTTTTTTTTTTTTTTTTTTCCGGTTTAAAACTTTGATAGGAATTTTTTGAGGATGACTCGTTCAACAGATCATAAGTGGCGATACCCGTCTAGATAAGCTCCGTATTGTATCGACAAAAATGTGTTTTGGTTTGGTTTATGAAAAATGACCGAAGGAAAGCCGAAATTACTATATTTCATTCAAAGAACTCTCCACATTGTTCAATAAAATTGCCCCGCAGTCAACTATGTTGAAAGAGTATCTCATTAATTATAGAGGCTGAAGAGAAGAGTGATCTAAATTTTAGACCACGTCTCTCAAAAGTCCTCAGGGACAGAAAGAAAGTGCTTGTGTATGAGTGCGCATATTACCCACTTTCTCTTCTTTCACTGTCTACCAGGCGCAAAAAGTCATAGATTATATGTATACAGTGGCGTCGCGTGCCATCTGGCAACAATGCAACTGCTCCATTTAAACTCATGGAATATATCGAATTTTCCTTGTGCACTGTGAACCCCCTGAATTTGATCTTTTACATGAGTTTAAATGGATAGAATACATTGTTGCCGAATCGCACGCGACGCCACTGACTATACATATACCCACCCATCAACCTATCTCTTTATCGTCCCCCTTTCATTTTAAAGACATGGACTGTATGGACGCTGCGTTAAGAAAGATCGCCGTTTACGACAAGCGTGATTTACTTGGTTTTTGGATTGTGGTTGCAATTAAATATGAATAGGGTCTCCAAGCTTTATTGCAAAAACAGCGTAAATAGTGCTTGACACTGAAGGCGATCCTCTGTAGCGTTGCAATGTCGGCAATACATTGATCGCATGCCTTCAGACCTTGCAAAATGTACTTATACTTTTGCTATTTTGCCAACTTTTAGCTTATTCCTTTTAGGGGAAGTGGCGCACATGTTGTTCCACTTAATTAAACATGTGTAACAATGGAGTTTAAATGAACTTTTTTCAAAAAGTCGAGTGACCCATCTAAGTTTTTTGAAAATTGTCTTTTGAACGGTTTGATAAAATCTTAAAAAATTTCAAATCCCAAAATGCGCGCAGAAAAGGGGCTATGCCTCGAAAGCAGCCCAAATGATTCTTATCCGGTTTGTAAGACTTTGGTTCAGACTTGCCGAAATAATGATGCGTCCGCTTTGAAATATTTTTATTTTCAAGTAAATTTCGTAAGAATTATGCAAGGTCCTTTCTAGGGAATTATTTTTGATAGCCCAACATTTTGACTTCCTGCAGGCTGATTCTGCTCGTTTAGACGAAACGAGATGAGATAGCGAGAATCGACCAATCCCATTGGTTTAAATGGCGTCACGTGACAGCGGCGGATCGACGGAATCTGAGCCATTAATCTGAAAAGAATGACTCTTATTCCGTCGAACCGCCGATTGAATGACTTCAAATCTGTCACGTGACGCCATTTAAACCATTGAAATTGGTCGATTCTCGCTAACTCATCTCGTCTCGTCCAAACGAGCAGAATCAGCTTGCTGGAGTTATTGGACTGTTCGAAATAAACAGATCAATTAGAACCACTTTCAAAAGATTCATTTTAACTATCATTTTTTCAGTTTTTAGTTTACCATTCCTGTTGATGTATCTTCGAGGAGGATTAAGCCTTCGGTCGTTAGCGCAGAAGGACGTTAATCTCGGTGAAGTTTGGGAGGTACCTGTATTTACGGGATGTGGGTCTGGAATGCTGTGCACTAATCCACCCACCCACCCGGTGTATGCGGTGGCTTCAGATTATTTCTTCCACGTCTATCTTGCCAATAAAATGGAAACAATTGTCAAAGCCACGCTGATCTCGAAATCTCAGTACACAGACGACGCAGGAAAACTCGTTCCCCCCAAACGCGGCCGAACTTTGCTGGACCCGACTACAGCCGTTGTTCTCGCTCTCAGAATAGTTGACTTGATACTCCCTTACAGTGCTCCGAGTTGCAACTGTAAACATTACATTGATTATGTGCGATACGGAAAAACTTACGGATCTGCGATGAATTTGGCCTACCTTCCAGCTTCTTCCGACTGCCCTGTCTTTAATATAATCACTGGAGGCTTAGACCAAGTGAATTCGCCGGACTTCAAAATGCTAGACAAAAAAGGTCTGTCTTATTGGCCTAAATACCCCCCTCTAAAGGGCAATCTAGATAATTGTATTACTGCTTTTAACGATGGCTATTATTACCCTGAAGAAAATCTTGTGAGAGTACCACCACCCCAAAGTGGTGTACAGCATTCAGTACGGAGTGCAGTGAGATCAACTACGAGTCTGGCAACCTACTATTCTAACTGTCAGCGCGTTCAAAAATATACAAATAAACGGAATGAACTTCCTGCTCGAACTTTTACTACTCGCCGTTGAATTTGGCCGAAGCGAATGATACAGGAACTGCATAACGCAAGGTAGACTTAATTCTACAGATTCAGGACCATTTTTTTTAACTTTCGTTACTTGCTGTTGAATGTGACCGAAGAGAATGATACAGGAACAGCAAAACGCAAGGTAGGCTTAATTCTACAGATTCAGGGAAAGTTTTTTTTGAACTTTTACTACTCGCTGTTGAATTTGACCGAAGGGAATGATACAGCAACAGCAAAACATAAGGTAGACCTAATACTACAGATTCGGGACATTTTTTGTGTGCAATGTCCTTCACTATTCGTGCTAATTAAATAACTATTATGTCAGAAAAGATATGTTTTACTTTCATTAGTTACTAACGTAATTGTTAATTTAGATAATTCATTTAAGAGAGTTATAAAGACAGTTAGCAATTTACTTCAAGGATTCCAACTATTTTGTTTGATGTATGTACTATCGTAATTTATTGTTGGTTAAATAAGAGATCTTTTTGCCGATACTTAAAACTCATTTTTTGCTGCAAAATCAATTGTAATAGCCATTACTACCTTTAAAATTATAAATATATACAATATACATATATTATGTATACAGAACCCTCAAGAATTGAGCGATGAAATTCGCTTTTATCTTGGCGGTTATGGACTTTACGAAAACGTATCTTGTAGGAAAGGGCAACTAAATCTTGGTCTGCTGAGACTGCATTTTGAATTAACACTAAGGTTAAATAGCCACGCTTTTTAGCATTACCACAATAGTTTTCTATTTTTATGAACCCTTTCAGTATCACGCCTGAGTATACTCGTTTCTGCGATTAGGTCTGCTAGCGAAATTTCAGTTTTGTATTCACAGCAGTTGAGACTCCAAACTGTTAACAGTTGACAAATAATGATTATTAGAGCGCCTTCAATCCCTTTTGTATGTAAAATCAGCACAGCTGTGAAGGAAAATTTATCTACCTTCTTAATTTGACCGAATGAGATTTGATTTGTCTTCGTAACCTGACAGTCAAAGGGTTGATTGCATTGTATCAAAATTGTGGCTTTTAGGTGAGATCTCACTTCTCTCGATATTAATAAACCTTTGTAAGTTTGGAAACTTTGAGGTATATAGCGTCTCCTGCCAATCCAGGGTGACTTACTAGATTTCTGTACCAAATGGTGATAATTTTTTGATGCAGATGTGCATTTCCAAAATCATTTCTTACTTATGTGTAGGCTTGACAAAAATGATATTGTTAAATGACCGCAAATGTTCTTAGTGCTGATTCTTCGAATTGAAAGAGGGTGTGTCCCCATGGAATGGGGCCAAGTTGGCTCTGAGGCTTTTAAATGGGCCCATTATGTCTTCACCTAATTTTGACCAAATGAAGTAAGCCCTGTCTTCATGATGAAGTACAACAGTTCCCTCATTGATAAGCTTTTTACCTCCTCTAGGTCAGTCGTAGAGTATGCCAGTCCCGGAGTAGATACCTGCTTCTGCTGAAAGCTTCGCAGTCACACAAAGTGTGTAAAATCTTCTCCTTTTTACCATTCCATCTACACGATTGGTCCTCTGACAGCTGATTTTACATGTTTTTTTTTTTTTTTTTTTTACTTCTTTGGGTTTTACTAGAGTCCCTATATACCATGAGAGTTGCGACAAGACTCTCAAAATGAAGAAGAAGAAGCGGATCAATGGAGCCCCCAAGAGGCAAATTGCAAATGGCGGATGGCCGTTTGCCTCTGCGATGTTGCCACTTTTTCGCTATCTCTTATAGGTTAGATTTAGATTCTCGACAATAACGGTCGTTATTGAAAGAGATAATGTTCTCCAGAATAAAATTCAAGCAGAGGAAAGATTCACAAAAATTACCGCGGTCACTGTTACTTCAAATGTGTCATGAAAGCGAGTTCGCGAAAAGTAAACAAACCCTCCGCCATTTGCATTCTGCTTCTTGGAGCTTTCTTGACAGCCTAAATCTGAGAGCCAATCAGAAATGGATTCAGCGATGGCGCAACTCTCATAGTATATAGGGACTCTTTGTTTTACTAACCCTAAGTTTTAACAAAGAGTGCATGTTTTAGTATTTTCGTTTTTCCGCATCTCTGCTGCGCACCAATCTACAGAAATGATACCTACCTGGCAATAGTGCAACGATAAGATCTCTTCCACCCGTGAAAGATCAAATCCGAGAAGTAATGTGATGGACCGCACGATGGTTTGAGATCGAAAAACAGTGGCCGAAAATCAGTAAAACAAAGTCATCAAAAAGCATCATTCTCGACTTTTTAAGATTAATTTTAAAGCTTCTCACTGACACTTCGAGGTTTCAATCACCTCTTAAAAGTGATCTCTGTGATTAAAATTGGTCTTGTAAGTTCATAAATGAGAAAAGATTCAAATGATTCACTTTTATCAACTTGGCTGTGATCACATGTACAATAATTTGGGTCCCATATTTTTGTGTCAACTTGGATTGCTGATAGTGGTTGAAGAGTTTGACTTAATCCTGGCGTTCGGAAACCCCCGGTTGACTCTTTGCGGCTACCTGGTTAGGAGAATTTTCGCGATCGAATATCATAAACAATACCAACCTATAACTACTTATTCGAGGGAGCTTAATTGTGTTTTTAGATGTGTTTTCGGGGCATCGATGGCATCCGTTCGATTTTGAATTCACCTCTGCGGGCCGATCATTTACTTTCAAAAGTCATCGTTATAGCCCTTTTTATCGAGCGAATTGCATTATAACGATATCGATCGATCATTTACTTTGCAATCCCATCGCTATACCGTTTTAAACGATTCGATCGTTAACTTCTTATCGACTGATCATTTACCTACTCGAGCATCGTTATACCGCCTCAAATCGATCGTTCTATAAAGGTAGCTCTTGAGCTACCTTTATAAGTTATCGATCGAAAAAACCGACAGAATATAATCGGAAAAACATCCCAAATACACTCATGAACTCGCGCAATGCAAATAAAGAATAAGAAGTCAGTTTCTGATGCCACCGCTAAATTCATTTGAGTCTTTTTTAATATTCCCGCTTTTCCACTGCACAATTAATTTGCGTTGTTTATTCAGAGATGGCGCTGGGACCGGCTAAACGCGTCGGCGGAGAAGGGGGCCGGCAGAGTTCTCAGCTGATCGCGTAAACAGCGAACGGAGTAAACAACCGGACTTCAAGTGACAAATAATTCTTTTCTTTCTGCGTTCTTCAGAGAAGTAATTCATTTCAAATTATAATATGTGTGGAATAACATCCGTGTTTTTATTTCAGTCCCTCCGCTATTAGTTTATCCCCGGGCCACCAACTTACGTGTTGATTTCAATACTTAATTCGGGCGAATTTGCCCAAGTGCCTCGGCGTGTTCGTTACCCAAAATACTTTTTCTCATGCCACTCACAACATTCGACGGAAATTGAACTATCTAGGAAGCTCACATCAGCATTCCTGCGGTTAGAAAAAGTGTCCGTAATTTAGATGGTTTCAGACGGATTCTGTGCTAGTTGTGTCAGTGCTCACATCATGTAATATTTTAAAGTCTCCACTTTTCAGTGATTTTCGTGCAATCTGTGGCTCTTCTTACAAGCATTTTTTCACACCCCTACGGTGTATAGTTGGGTCTTGAAGTATACTCTAGTCTCATTCTCATTGCATCCTTAACATGTTTACCTTTGATTTAATTGTTCTGAGACAAAGTTTGTGTAGGTAGTGTTGTTTGCAGTAATGCCAGTGAAACCTTAAATGACAGAAACATTTTCAGTTCCCATTTCAATCTGTGGCTGGTTGTGAGTCTTTTCTGACATCTCAAGTGTGTTGTCCTAATCTTTATTAGTCGCTTGAGTCTAAGAAAAGTTTTTCAGCAGTCGCAGCATCCATCGGTAACACTTCTATCTGAATTAGCAGAGCGTTTGTAACGATTGTGAAGGTAAGTGAGAGGTAAGTACCTTTCTTTGGTGTCCTCATTAGATTATAACTGTGTACTTTACCTGCAAATCATCTCTCAAACCTCTTTTAACAAGCAGACCATTTTCAAAGCATCAGCTGTGGGAGTTTATCGGACCAAAATTAAATCGGTTAGGCAGGTACATTTAACGCGATGTCAGACTCAAAGCAATTTTGGTTTCCAAATACTGATTATTTCTTTGATTAATCTGTAATCTCTTCACATTCCACTCAACCTACTCTCATTTACTTGAGTGCTGACCTGCCTCCTTGAGAAAGCTGTGTAACTATGATTTTGTAGGCGGTAGGTACCTACCTACCTTTGAATTTTAATAACTTAAGCTCAAATTACATTTAAAGACATGATGAAATGTTTCATCGGCAGAGGTTTTTCCTTCTCCCACTTGCAAGTATTTTTTACTGTGTTCTTTGCTGAATAAATTACACTTTATAGCTTTCTAGTAGATGTTCCTTGAAAAGTTACAAATAAAGCTAAGGCTGTGGTAAACTGTATTTATTTTTCATTGATGTTTTGAGTTTTTACAATTTTAATTTTGAAGGAATAAGCCAAGAGCAATAGTTTTTCATTAATACTAATGGAAGAAAACAAGAATTCAGTAACGCTTTGGATAAGTGAAGAATGACTGGAAGAATTGTCATAATAATTGTAAGGCAAAAGTAGACAGACTGTTAAAGGTGTCTTCGTCTTAATTCTTGCTCCTGCAATGATTGATTTCCTTTTTGCAGATTTTAATTTTTTCTCAATCTGCAGTTACCATTTTGTCTCTAGCAAGTAAGTAGATATCTGCAGAAGACTCTTTTTCGCTCTAGACTTCCTTAGAAATTATAAGTTTGAAAAACAAGAATGGCCCCTAGGAGACTTCTTACCTTATGAAAATTTCAAGGGATGCATAAAGGAATGCTATGAGGCTTTCACTTACAACCAAAAAACCCAGTAAAGATAGTCGGTCAGTCTGTTAGATAATAGAACCAACCGAAAAAACATTTTGTCATTTCAAGAGATCACAAAGGAATGAAATAAGAAAAGCTTAATTTTACACCAACTCTGAAAGAGAAAAGGATTGAGAGGAAGAAAGTAAGGAAGCAAAAAGTATTGCTTCTTTCAGAACACTCTCTGAGAGCCATATGAGATATACCTTCATGATAAGAAAGTTCTGATGCACAGGCACCGAACGAATCACAGATCCGACTTTTATAGGAAGCCAGGAGACAACTTCAGTCACTTAGAGTAGAATAGAGATGACAAAATGTTTATTTTGGTTGGTTCTATTATCTAACAGACTGACCGGCTATCCTGACTGGGTTTTTTGGTTGTAAGTGAAAACCTCATAGAATTCTTTTATGCATCCCTTGAAATTTTCATAAGGTAAGAAGTCTCCTAGGGGCCATTCTTGTTTTTTCAAACTTATAATTTCTAAGGAAGTCTAGAGCGAAAAAGAGTCTTCTGCAGATATCTACTTACTTGCTAGAGACAAAATGGTATCTGCAGATTGAGAAAAAATTAAAATCTGCAAAAAGGAAATCAATCATTGCAGGAGCAAGAATTAAGAGGAAGCTCTATTCTGCAGTCTACTCCATTTCACCTCACTTCATTGGCGGATACAGGGTGGGGGGCGAAGGGGCAGTCGCCCCCCCCCATCGTCCGGCTCAAAAAGTGGGAAAAGAGGGGAGAGGAAGGGGAAAAGCAAGAGCGAAAGCAAGAAAAGGGGGTCCTATACAGGAGAAAATCCCATAATTTCCCCCCCCCCCGTTCGCGAGGGCTGGATTCGCCACTAACTCACTTATAATATGTCAAAATATGTTAGGCGTTACATTTGTCCCGACACCTTTAACAGTCTGTCTACTTTTGCCTTACAATTATTATGACAATTCTTCCAGTCATTCTTCACTTATCCAAAGCGTTACTGAATTCTTGTTTTCTTCCATTAGTATTAATGAAAAACTATTGCTCTTGGCTTATTCCTTCAAAATTAAAATTGTAAAAACTCAAAACATCAATGAAAAATAAATACAGTTTACCACAGCCTTAGCTATATTTGTAACTTTTCAAGGAACATCTACTAGAAAGCTATAAAGTGTAATTTATTCAGCAAAGAACACAGTAAAAAATACTTGCAAGTGGGAGAAGGAAAAACCTCTGCCGATGAAACATTTCATCATGTCTTTAAATGTAATTTGAGCTTAAGTTATTAAAATTCAAAGGTAGGTAGGTACCTACCGCCTACAAAATCATAGTTACACAGCTTTCTCAAGGAGGCAGGTCAGCACTCAAGTAAATGAGAGTAGGTTGAGTGGAATGTGAAGAGATTACAGATTAATCAAAGAAATAATCAGTATTTGGAAACCAAAATTGCTTTGAGTCTGACATCGCGTTAAATGTACCTGCCTAACCGATTTAATTTTGGTCCGATAAACTCCCACAGCTGATGCTTTGAAAATGGTCTGCTTGTTAAAAGAGGTTTGAGAGATGATTTGCAGGTAAAGTACACAGTTATAATCTAATGAGGACACCAAAGAAAGGTACTTACCTCTCACTTACCTTCACAATCGTTACAAACGCTCTGCTAATTCAGATAGAAGTGTTACCGATGGATGCTGCGACTGCTGAAAAACTTTTCTTAGACTCAAGCGACTAATAAAGATTAGGACAACACACTTGAGATGTCAGAAAGGACTCACAACCAGCCACAGATTGAAATGGGAACTGAAAATGTTTCTGTCATTTAAGGTTTCACTGGCATTACTGCAAACAACACTACCTACACAAACTTTGTCTCAGAACAATTAAATCAAAGGTAAACATGTTAAGGATGCAATGAGAATGAGACTAGAGTATACTTCAAGACCCAACTATACACCGTAGGGGTGTGAAAAAATGCTTGTAAGAAGAGCCACAGATTGCACGAAAATCACTGAAAAGTGGAGACTTTAAAATATTACATGATGTGAGCACTGACACAACTAGCACAGAATCCGTCTGAAACCATCTAAATTACGGACACTTCTTCTAACCGCAGGAATGCTGATGTGAGCTTCCTAGATAGTTCAATTTCCGTCGAATGTTGGGAGAAGCATGCATGATTATCAGTAATTGAGCTAGAAAATGATTCAAATGAAACGAACACACAAAAGTCATATAGTATCTACTCGTATCTACGCATTTTCGCACGAAAAGTATAAATCAACACAGAAGTTGCAGGGGGCCGGTGGATAAACTAATTACTGACGGAAACGCATAAACACGGACACTATTTCTTACAAATCATAGAATAAAGCTAATTCGACGCTTGAAGAACAAATGCAGATAGTAACACTACATCCCCATCCCCCACAAACAATAATAATAAACAGCTGTGTCTGTGGGTGAGATTAGCTGTTGCTCGTCATTCTGCCGCGTGAAATTCAAAAACACGAACTGTGCTGTGATTGGTCACTTTTGTAAGCGAGCAGAGAAACTGCATCGATTGCATCGTTATACCTCTCGATCGAATCGATCGAGAGCCCCGTTTAGAGCTATCGAGCGATGGTGGCCATAGCAAGTATATGATCACCCGTTAACAATCGATGAGCAGTGCATCGCTCGATATGAAGCGTATCGATTGCTATAACGATGAAAGTAAATGATCGGCCCGCTGGACTTGAATTCAAAATAGAATTGATGCCATCGATGACTGAAAACACCGAAAAAGTTCGAAAAACACGATCCAGTTTCGTGTCATCCACTGTTGTCATGCGTAGGCTGGCAATGATTTTGTATGATTCTGTTGGATATATTCGTCGCGAAAATTCGCTAGTTATAATCCACTGAAATGTAGTCCCTGTTTAAACTTTCCCGCAAGTTTTTCTCAGTATTCTTTTGCCGATAACCAGATCCACCGCCGATTCGCACGGTTAATCTGGTAGGTATCTCGTGAAAATCACATGATTACAAAAATTTTTCGTCATGTAACGTGGCTACCGGTTAGCCAAACGCGGTGGGTTTCCGAACGCCAGGAATAAGGTGTATATTTTATCTATGTTCTTGGCATTTAACTAATTTCCTGTTTTAAATTTACAAGATGAACCAATATTCATTAAGTTTTTAATGTGCGTTTGCATTATTTGTCGCTTGTCCTCATATTTTTCTTTAAGGGCCGTTAGAGCAACGTAGTAATTTTCAGCCTTAAACTCAATATTTCTGATTGTTGGCCACTTTTTGACGATTTCAGTCCGTAGTGCGTCGCGTCCAGTGTTGCCAGATGGAGGGTAAAACTAGCTGTATCGTCCCCCCATTTAAATCAATATAAAGCGTACGGCTTTTTCACCCCAATCTGGCAACAGTGCAGTGGCAACCATGGTTGCGTCGAGCCAGATGCGATCCGCAGGCTCTGTGTGATCTGCAACCTAGGATTTGACTACGCTTGATGATTTCCATTTTTTCCCCTTTTTCATTTCAACGATACGATTAATTTCGTTCTCGTTCGAGTAGAGTGGAGCGAAGCAAGCATAGTGGAGATCGAGCGCGCATTCTCGTTCAGCGTGACCGAAGTATCTATTATAACCCCCCCCCCCACAATCCCCCGAGGCCATGACTAGACTGGCCATTTAAACAGGTTCAAAAAAAAGAAATGGTTCTATAAAATGATTGGTAATGGTCACTATTTCAACAATTTTAAAAAGGGTTCTTGGTTCTTGCAAATGTCGACATTTTGGGTGTGTGAGGGTAACGTACCGGTAATACCCTGGAATTCGACATCTAGGATTGATTTCAATGATGCTCTTGCAAACTTTCGCTGTGAGCAAATTAATAGTCCAATCTGCGGGCCGATCATTTATTTTATCGTTAAATCGATCGTTAAAACTGTCTACTAGTAATGCTATTGGTCGAAAATTGTAAAACTTGTCTGTTGCTATGGTAAACATCGTTAAGAGTCTCGTTTTATAAAGGCAATTCATGAACATTTTCATCCATGGGGCACCGCTGCTTATGGTATGAGCGGTGAACGCGCATCTAAAGCTCGACAACAAATTATTTTGCTTATGCAAATTGAATAGTTATTTCAGATGAGGCTGCGTCTGACAGGTCAAAACTTCTATGCGCAGTTGACATGATTGTGACTTCTGCGCATCAGAATTAACGTACGTCGAAAGAAATTGGTAACGATTTTGCGCCAATTACCTGTCAAATCTCAGGTTCATGCTCATCTGGTAAATACTTGACTTCGGTTAGGATGGATTATTCATTTTCCCTCTTTTTCCCCCCGAAGTGAATATAATATTGAATGCATAGGCGGATAGTTTCGCCTGCACAACAACATGGAGACGCAATAACTCAAAATTATAGAGTCCATGCACAAGGAACTCTTCTACGCTAAAACATAGTCTGGAGAAGTCTACAGCAAAACTATGCTGGCCCATGGGGGGATCGAACCCACGACCTTCGCGTTATTAGCACGACGCTCTAACCAACTGAGCTAATGGGCCAAGCTGAGAATTAGGCAACTACAATTCAATCTGATTTGCGGGCCGATCATTTACTTCGTCGTTAAATCGATCGTTAAGACTGTGTATGAGTGATTCTATTGGTCGAATATTGTAAAGCTTAGCAGTTGCTATGGTAACCATCGTTATAGTGTCCGTTTTTTAAAGGTTACTCATGAATAGCCTTTATAAAAAGAGACTCTTAACGATGGTTACCATAGCAACAGCCAAGTTTTACAATTTCCCGCACCAATAGCATCACTCGTAGACAGTTTTAACGATCGGTTTAACGATAAAGTAAATGATCGGCCCGCAGAACCTCATTGAAAACGTTGACTTTTTGTTAGTTTGTCTGCGTCGTCCTCATTTTTAAATACAGATGCAAATTGTCATCAAAATTCAAATAGCTATATTTAACAAATTTCAATTTTTCCCTATGATTCCCCTTTTGATCCATTTTCCCATTGATTCTAATTGAAAGTTTTTATCCTTCATATTTTGCTCACAATTAAAATTTCGAAAAACAAAATGAAAGCGCCACAGAGAAATATCAAAAACAACTTTTCTGTAAAATGTGGATGCATATTGGTTCGAAAGTTATGCTGGGATACAGCGACAAACAGACTAATGGCGTAGCGTGCAATTTGGCAACGTTGTACTTTGTCCATTGAAACCCGTGTAAAAGGTCGAATGCAAAGGTGTTCACCGAACACCCTATCATTCGACCTTTTTCATGGGTTTAAATGGACGAACGACAATGTTGCCAAATAGCACGCTATATGCTACTGAAACAGACACCTGTTCCATCGCAATACTTTCTCAATTTCTAACTTTGAAAGTTGTGAGAAAGTAAAAAGTGTATCTGTTTACGATTTTAACGATGAGAGTGAGATAGCAGTATATGACAGGTTAATGCAGTGGCGGCTCGTGTCATTTGGCATCAATGTTTTTACTCCATTTGACAGAATGTAAAACAATCGAATGCTGGTGAAGCTGCTTCACTGTCGAATCGATTGTTTTACATAGAATCAAATGGAGGGAAAAAATCGTTGCCAAACTGCACGAGCCGCCACTGCTAGTTTGGAACGCTTAACACACTTTTTTGTCGGATGTCATCATCACTAAAATCGTCTTTAATTCATACGCAAAACGACAGCCCCAGTTTGTGATGACGTTTGACACTGAAAGCTACCTGATTTGTTTAGTGATTCATTAATTCCACTATCGCAATCAATTGGAAACATTTATAAGAAACAGATTTCTTAGTATTCCGACGTTGCCATTTAATCTCGACTTTTTAATTCCCTTAAAAAATAATCTGATCGTTATAAAATGGGGCTCTTGCAAACTTTTGCTGTGAGCAAATGAATAGTGCATTCTGAAGTAAAAACCAGCAAAAATCACGAAAATCACACTGAGAAAGTTTAAAATTCAGTAATAAACCTACATAGCTACATAAATGGAAAGATCGCAATGGCTGGCGGTTCGATGCAGGTATCATGGGAGATTCCTATCTAATATGCCTCTTTCTCTTTGGAAACACAGAGGTATGTCTCAATGTAGATAGGAATCTCCCATGATACCTGCGTCGGACAGCCATTAAGCGCGATTCTGAGAGTAAATTTCGTGAATTTTTCGTGTACTCGTCGTCATTTGTACAGGTTTTTATGCAAAAATCAATTCTTCAATCCCGTGTAGCAAAAGTTCGCAAGAGCCTCTTTGCTTGTAATTTTTAGGAGCAAGACTTGACGTAGAGAAAGAAAATTTCCGGAAGTTTTGAAAAATTATTTGCGCTTGGTCTAATTTTATATTAATATCAAAGTCAAGTGAAAATTGCAAAGACTAAAGTCGAGTAGAGCTCGCTTCAGAATTGTAGGCGCACCAGAACCACAATCTTTGGCGAATTTGTAACTTTTATTCCTTCGAATGAACCAAATTAGGTACCTGAATTTATTCTTTTGTGTTTAAAGTTTTCCTCATTGGAAAGTGAACACTCAATTTTTTTTTCATTCATTTTCATCGAGTTATATCAGAAATAATGTTGACAAATAGGCAGTTGCAAGTGTCTGAATTGTTGTGTTTTTTATTGAGAAAATTAAAGTACTCCGCGATGAGCTGAGAAGAAAGATTCCTTTGGTTTCTAATTAAGTCACATTATTCCGGAGATGGGATTTTGGCCCAAATTACATTGTTTTAAATTAGAATTCCGCGTAGTGACGTCACTACGCCCACGATTTTTTACAACTTTACACGTGTTTAACTCCAAAACCGGGACACTTAGGAAAAAACCAAAGTCACCATTGTTCTCAGCTCATCAAGTACTATAAATTTCTTTATAACAAACACAACATTTCAGACCCTTGCAACTGCCCCAATCCAAAGATTATCAGTCTAGGTGCGACTACACTTCTGTAACTACCTCCAGATCCATTTAGTGTAAATGAGTCCAATTGATGGTCCGAGAGTAAACCAACCAATACCACCCTACCCCCTCCCCCCCTCCACAACCGAAGCCTAGATGATTCAGTTAGTGGTAAAATTTTAGAATTTTCTTTTCTCCCAATCCAGCTGACGTAGACGTGGAGTGGGAAATTAACTTATTTACTTTAGGCTAAATCATGCTCCCATTCAATTTCTCCTCGTGCGCGGCGCAGAAAACACTCAATCTGCAATGATACCGTCATCAAAAGAAATGACTTCCTTGCCATAAAGAAAGCAGCCCTGCTTGATCTCAGGAGATTAATTATATCCAATTATTCTGTCGTTTTGGGGGAAGTCGCAGTATGATTTTACACCAAAGTTGTCAAATTTACTCTCGTCATAGTAGGCGAGTGGCTCGTGAAAAATATTGAATCGATTAAATATTGAGTTTCTCTCATGATCTTATTTGTTAGCTGAAAAAGCGAATGCAGGCAGGTTCGATTCTTTTGCATTTGTTTATTTGAACAGGGATCGATAAATCGAAAACCACGAGCCGACAATGTACAGTCATGAAAACTCGTCATGATTTGATCCGAAGATTAACGATTCTCAGAATGAAACTTGACAATTGTGTGTCCATAATCAAGGAGGCAGATTGAAGACGCTCGCTGTTTTAATTAATTTGCTGATTCACTTTTTAACCGCATCACTGTGACGTCAGACCGGTTCGGTTTTGTAATTTTTCTGATCTTATCGTTCCTCTGAACCAACTGTATAATCACCAAGCGCGCCGGCAACCTCACCAGCGGGCCGATCCTTGAAATTCACGACTTTTGGGTAGACTGGATAAGAATGGAAAACGGTGATTGGTGGAAACGAGTCACGTGGTTGCCAAGTCTAATCTAAATACGGAATTTATCTAATTGGTTATTAGGTACTCCAAGACTGCCCGTTAACAAATTAGATAAATTCTGTAGTTTGATTAGACATGGCAACTACGTGACTCGTCTCCACCAATCACCGTTTTCCATTCTAATCCAGTCTACCCAAAAGTCGTGAATTTCAAGGATAGGCCCGCAGCCATCGGTAGACGTCAGTGGCGTAGCGTGCAATTTGGCAACGTTGCAGTGCTTCCATTTAAACTCATGAAAAATACAACGGGTGTCCCAAAAGAACTGCCCACTTTTGTCTGGGGGGGGGGGGGGGTGAACGAAAGCAGATATATAAAAAAAAACGGTTTAAAAGGGGCGATTGTCCAAGTAATTACCTACAAATTAAGACCAAGATCAGCTCTGTAAGTTATACATATTCTCTGAGTTGCAGCGTTTTGAAAATGACATGTCGAGCTGACCCCTCCAGGATCTTTAGCATGTTTTTTTCAAGAAAAAAAAGAGAGTTAAAAAATAAAAAGTTCTCAAGAGAATGAATGGAAGAAGTGAAGAGAACAAATTATCAGCCTAACACAGTGTCAAAGGGCGGCAAAATGCAAGCATCACATTTTCGTCAGACTTCGAAAGATTCTGCAAAATTTGTTTAAACAAATAAAACCACTTGATTTCAACTCTCTTTTTTTCTTCTTGAAAAGCATTCTAAAAATCCTGGATGGGTCAGCGGTCAGCTCGACTTGTCATTTTCAAAGCGCTGTAACTCAGTGAATATTAAACTTACAGAGCTGAATTCGGTCTTAATTTGTAGGTAATTACTAGGAAAATCGCCTCTTTTAAACCGTTTTGTGATATCTGCTTTCGCTCGCGCCCCCTTCCCTCCCCCCAGAAAACAGTGTGCAGTACTTTTGTGACACCCCTTGTATCGAAGTATTGGGTGTTCGGTGAACACCTTCGTATTCGACCTTTTCCATGGGTTTAAATGGGCAAAGTACAACTTCGCCTAACTGCACGCTACGCCACTGGACTAGACGTGGGTTCATGCAGACAAATTTTAAAAGGAGGGGAAAACCTTATTACCGAAATCCCTTGAGGGCTGTACCTCTGAGGGCCCTGGGGCAAGATGTATTTCCGGGGCCCTCCTAAAATTGGGGAAGGTGACTGGGGATGTGGGGGGATCACCCGGACCCTCTTGCTCTTCCGGGGCAACGCCAATGGAATTTTAAATGGAAAAACAGACTTCACGGAGAAAAATGATTCGCGCCATCTGCCCAGAATCTAGCTTCTTTTACCAAACTGCTGAGTTGATTTTCGGCACAGCTAAATTCCTGTGTAAAGCAGCCAGACCAGTTTAGTTAGAATCTAGACTCCTCATCTAGTTGCACCGTTTCGCCGCTTGGCTGCGGGGTCCCACTCGCCGCGTTGCAGAGTCGCCCTTGTCGCGTTGCGTTGTCTCTCTGCTCAGCTGCATCGTTTTGACGCCTAGTTGCAATGTACTGACAATATCATGTGAGCATGCCACCTCTCACACATGAGAAAAGTATGTAACTGGCAGTTTGGTAAGTGAAATGAGACTCGTCCGCTCTTCAAACCTGGCTAATCGAATGGCGTATGCCATATGTGTATTCGCTCCGTCTAAAGTCAAATATGTTTTCTAAAATTTTCTGTAACGTCAAGTCTGATGTTCTAAAAAACCGTTAATTAAAAGTGCTCGGACTTCGCACAACTTCAGAAGTGGGTTCTTTCATTTCTGAGAAAAACTTATTTTCACTCATGTTTATTCTGACATGCTTCGTTCCATTCAGTCCTTATTGTATAATAAAAGTCGATTAAATAAAAAGTCAAAGTAAATACCTTTCAATATAAACGCAGAATGCAGTACACCGAACCAAGATGAATACATTGTAGATGTCATTTCAAACTGATTTCAAAAATAACAGGCTTTGGGTATAAGAATGTTATTTTCATAAAAGCAGTTTCAAAATGTATATTTTTAGCAACCTCGTAATCTCGTATGCACACACCATGAATGAAACAAAAGTATCACCAAATATTCAAATAAATGTGTCACGAAAATACACAAACACAAAATTATGAGAGACGTCTCTTCTCGAAAAAGCTTTACGGTTAAATTGTTGATTGTAATAAACGTGGAATATTTGTAAACTACTTTCAAAATAGAAACGAAAATTGTTATATTAGAACTTCAATCAATCATTGTTGAGTATTTTTAAAGGTACTTATATGATCCGAACATAAAACGATGAAAACTGTCACACAAAAATATAAATAAATAAATAAATAGATAAATAAATAAATAAATAAATAAAACAGAACATTTTTGACCGAAGACACTACACTTTTGAGCTAGAAAATTGCACACAAAAAAATACTATCACTCTGAGTTACATAGTTTGAATGCAGCAGTAGCGTAAACCCCTCAAATCAAAGTAAACCCGATAAATCCACATTTCACTAATTCATATACGAGCCACTCACAACACATATTTTATTTGAACACAGCTAAATAATATTAAACAAATCAAGAGATGACACATTTCTATTACACACCAAACATGCAACAAACTGAACTGACTGCAGAACTAGACTGACGCCTTGGCCCTGAATGCCATTCCTCCGGTCTCGTCCCTTTCTCGATTTGACACGCATCATTTGAAAAAATACGTTGAGGTGCGAGCCCGAGCCTCGTCGGTAGTTACAAAAGAAATAGGAAAAAACGCGCGAAGAAACCTTTCAGTGAATGAATGAGAAAGGATAAATGTTTTAAAAACCCTATGAGAATGGGTGACTAAATTGATAAACACACTCTATATTTTCAACCATCAGTATCTGTTTCATTTCATGAGAATAGACAGCAGCGCCCATGATCTGACCGGTTGAATTCTGCACCCTCTTTCACGATATCAACCGTCTTAGTTTAGTAGATTCGATCAGCCCCGTTCAACAGAGCGAATGAACCGTTTGAATAACGCACCTAAATGTTTCAGACTTGCGGCTCGACTAAGACCTAAGGAAAGGAACTAAACCCATCTTGTTCCTATGTTTTCCCAACTTGTTTATTTTTATAATCAACTTGGTAGAGACTCCTAGAAGATCCATTGCATATTTGAGACGGTCTTTTGCCAGACTGGTTTGGTTGAACGAATTGACGGATTTTTCTCCGTGTACGAGCAGACCTGTCTTTTTTTAAAAGTTTTTAACGGCTGACACAGCGCGTGACTCTCAAAACGCCCCCTCTGCTCTTCTGGGGGCACCGCCAATGGAATTTTAAATGGGAAAACAGACTTACGAGCAGACCTGTCTTTTTGATGGGCTTTTAATCGCTGACAAGGCGCAAGGCTCTCAAAACGTCCCCTTTGCTCTTCCGGGGCACCACCAATGTTATTTTAAATGGAAAAACAGACTTACGAGCAGACCTGTCATTTTGGATGGGCTTTTAATCGCTGACAAGGCGCAGGGCTCTCAAAACGTCCCCTCTGGCCTCTGGGCCCTGTTCCACAGTCTCAAAAAAAGTCTCAAAAGTACAAGTCCGAGTACAAGTAGTAGTTACAAGTGTTACAAGCGCTACAAGCGTTAAATAAACGTACCTAGTATTAGGTACGTTTAAAACGCTTGTAACTACTACTTGTACTAGGACTTTGTACTTTTGGTGGAACAGGGCCCTGCTCTTCCTCACGGAAAAAAATAGTTGGCCAGACTTACCATCATGATGACTAATTTTGGCACCTGCGGCACCAGACCTGTTTTTTTGTGGGCTTTTAATCGCTGACAAGGCGCAGGGTTCTCAAAACGTTCTCCCTGCTCTTCCGGCCGTCAGGGGGGAATCCCTCAATTTTCGTAATTTTTGCTCGTTTTTAGTTCGTCTGTGGGGAAATTGGCTTGATGGTTGGTACTTTTCAAATGTCGGGGGGGGGAGGGGGGAGATGAGACAAAACATTGCCTATGCCTCCCCCCCCTCCAATCCTTACATGCATGCGCAATGTCCAAGCCGATAGAATTTCAGGAAATAAGAAACTAAATGAAGTCTTTTTGGAGCAAACCCCATAAATTCACCGGTCAAGCCCTTCGATTATTTTAGACTCGTAATTGTCGACTTGTATGCTGTTTTATAAACGTTAGCTTTGCTGATGAAAGCAGCCTAAGCAAGAGTCAGACATTTTAAATTTGGTGGCCAAAAGTCAGCAATTTAAAATCGCCTGAAATAAATATATTATTAAGGCTGAACTGACATGAAATTCGCTGCGCACTTTTTCCACTTAGAAGCATGTGTGAGAAGTATTGCCCAAAACTTATTCCTGGAAGCTTTTAAACTTTAAATTTAGATCCAATCACAAAAAATTATGTATCTGCGCAGTGTGAGTCCAGGAATGTTAGATCAGACATCGCCAAACAGCGGGAAAAAGTAAGGACAAGCTGGTTACCGGCAGAGCTAATAGTCCTGACAGGTGTTGCATCAAGGTTAAAATTGTTTAAAATTACATGTACCCTCTCGTCTACCTATATTATTATATGTGTCTCATCTGAAACAGTCGGAAACTAAATCAAATCCTCGCAGTGCGATGAATTTGTGTGCTTGACTTAACCTTATAAAAATAAAATTATGCTCACCAACTATTGCCTTTTTGAATCGTGCGGATATTCTAAAACTTTCAAGTTTATCTTGTTAGTATCGTGAAGTGGTTTTAATGCTTTGAGATAAAGTGTAGAACAATCCTTTGTAAAAGAAGCAAAATGCAGGATTTATCTAAAGTTGTCATCAAATTTGGTTAGTGATTTTTACTGTATAGCGATTGATATTTGCATGTTTAAAGTGTTATTTCGGTAAGCGCAGGCTCGACTGGTTATTTCCGGAGTAAAAATTTTTCATTGGTCAGCTAGTGAAATATTGTAAATAATTACCCACACATTTGAAAAGAGGGGTCACAGAATGGTTGACCATGGTTGGTGATGGTTAAAAATCTATAATGTATTCCATCAAATGGAATCCTAAATCCATAATGGGTATGTTGCAAACTTTTAATACAACATAATGCAGGGTCGATTCGTACTTAAATTCGCATTAAAATCACATTGAATGCTTCGGCATCGGGAAGCCTCACAATCCGTTCATAAACTGAGTAAGTTCGTTTGAGAAAATTGAAAGATGACAGTCAAATGAGCGGATAAAAATGAGGGAATCTATCTATAATTTCAGCTTTCCTCTAAATTGAATCACTTTCCTCAGCATAGAAAGTTTTGATTAGAGGGGACTCCCCCATGGTAACCCATTCATTCGACCGCCATCTTTGAATTTTCTTAATCGCATTTATTGAGTTTGTAAGTAGATTTTGAGACTCCCAGGCTTTCATCGTAATTTGTATACGATCTTACATAGGGATCACCCCTCTATTGCTCTGTAGTAAAATTTGGCAACAAATCCATCCTATTGGTGGTTTTTAAATCCTATGAGGAACGTCGGAACTAACTCCAACTAAGGAAAAGGAGAGTAAAAATCCCCACTTAACTGGAATTTAATTTTCCTGAATTAAAATCTAGTGGGCCATTTGTAAGAATGTCAGACCGCCTTAATATTTTGGTAGGAATTTGGTACCTACGAAACCAACGTCGGACTTTGAAGCGGCAGGGTTTCCGTGACTTTAAGATCTAGACAGCTCCGGCTTACCCCGGTGAGGTTAGAGGAACTGAAAGTTCATTTTGTTTTGTACCAAGTGATTGGAGAAAATCCGAAACGGACTATAAACTTTCCCTCTGCGCGGAAGACCCAATTTTCTTTAAATTTTGAAGGGGAGTTTTTTTTTTCTTTAATTTTTTCAATACTTTGACTCAAAGAGCACAGTTACTTTCTACACTATGATAGAAATCACTTCTTTAAAAACAAGGAAACACGTTTACTTGTGACAGTTTCCCTTGCGTGCATGAAGTAAAGTTCTGATTGCATGAAGGAGAATCACTGTTGCAACAAGGAATATTTCACTTGTAGCAGCAGACATTTTCCTTGGGTTAAAAGAATATTACCCCTTAGTCAATATTTCACAGTGCAAACGAAATACACCTTAAATTATAAAGATAATTCTCTCAGTCTAAGGTGTTGAACGCGCTATGAACCGCTTACTGAATTTCCGCCTCAACAGTTCTTATTTTCCAGTTTTTAGTTTTCTACTCCTTTGGATGCATCTTCGAGGAGGAGTATGCGGTGCAACAACTCAGTCAGATCTGTCAGATGATTCAGATCAGTCAATTGATTCATTTCAGTCATATAAGTCAGCTCGGTCAGTTCGGTCACCTCAGTCAGCTCAGTCAGTTCAGCCAGTTCCGTCACTAGCCGCAAAGAAAGTCCTCATCCGACCCGGAGAAGTTTGGGAAGTACCAGCGTTTACGGTGCGGAGGTTTGGGATAGTGCCGATGGCGGTTTCTACGTCTCTCCGCCACCGCATGTACGCTGTGTCTGATGATTATTTCTTCCACGTCACTCCTCTTGATTTTATGAGAACAAAAGTCAAAGCCACGCTGATCCCAAAAAGCGAATGTGCATATGAGGGAAACATCGCTCCTCCCATAGCTGGAGAGACAATGCTTCACAAAGATATATCGATCAATCTCGCCATCAGAATGGTTGGGATGATCTTACCTTACAACGCTGTAAGTTGCAACTGTAAACATTACGTTGATTATGTGGCTTATGGCCGGACATTCGGGGTTTATAACGATTTAACCTACCTCCCTGCTTCTCTTACCTGCCCTGTCTATAATGAAATCACTGACCAATACCAAGTGAATTCGGATGACTTTAAATTGAAGGACGGTAATGGTGTTCATTATAGCCCCAATGCCCCTCTGCGTCTAACGCTTGGTTTTAGAAAGTATATCACTGTTTTTCAAAAAGGCTGCTATCCTTGGTCAAACCCATTTAAGAAAAACTCTAACTTACACTAGTTTACGAAGAAGAAATACCCATCAAGAATATTCAGATTCAAATCAAAAACCTAATTATGCTGCTCAAAACATCATGAAAGTTCCATACATGCATATTCTTTCTGAAAATGAAAAAAGGCGTTTGGGCCTTTTGGAGTAAAACCGATGTTTACACCAGATACTTACCTACTGAAATATTACGGTGTCTACGGAACAAATGTCATGTATAGTGTCATTGAGATTAAATATAGGTAAGTATCGAGACGGAACTTTTACTGCGCCCGGACAAAAAGATTTTTACAAGAAGGAAGTAAATATAATTTATACAACAAGAAATAAAATACAGCTCTACATCACTACATGGCAGAATATGTGCGTGAACCTGATTTTTGAAAACCCTGAGGTTTTCGCCAGAGAAAATGATAGAAAAACCAATGTCACTTCGTAGGCAACTTATATGTACATATAAAAAGGTCTAAATATACTATTGCTTTTAGAAATGACATGTAGAGTGTAAGGTCTAAGTAAAATATATAACGTTTTTTTTTTCTCTATGCATAATCAAAGGAAGTTTTTAATTTTGTTTACAGTTTGTACACGTGACAACTTTGTGTCGCTATTGGCGTGGGTGTGCTTTCGCCCGTGCAATTTGGCAACAATGTTTTACCTCCATTTAATTCGCTGCAAAACGATCGATGCTCGAGTGAATTAGCGTTTCACCAAAAATTTTGTTGTTGCACTACAACTTTCAAAAAAAAAAGTATTCTAGTAGAAATTGCCATTCTTCCATTCCTCGACCAGTTTTAAAATTATTTGTAGTTCTCAGGTATTTTTGGGTCTACGACAGCATTTCCACTTGGAGGTAAACCTTAAAAACCTAAAACTCTTTGAAAAATAATGGGCAACATATTCAAGGACCGTTTCGATGGGAAGACTTTCTTTTGAAGGGCATTGTACACATACCTGTCAAGCTCATCTGATAAGACCTCTTAATACGAATACCTTACTTCCGTTAAGATGGATCACTGACTATTTTCACCTCCCCCCCGGAATGAATAGGTATAATATTGAATGCACAGGTGGATAGTTTCTCCTGCAGAACAACATTTTTTTTTTTTTTTTTTTTTTTTTTTTTTTTAACGCTTTATTGAAATTAAATGTTCTACAGATTTTTACAATAAAATAAACTGGTCAGCCCCACAATCGGGGCTATCGACCACAGCGACAATTTTTTTAACATTTTATATAAATAATAATATAAATAATAATGTTTCTTTCCCCCCCTTTTTTTTTCAATTTGAAATTACTCTTAAAATTGTAATACTGCCATAGATTTTAATTCCTTATATTAATGAATTCAACTTTTTTACAATTAAAATAAACAAATAAGGCAATGAATGAGATTTCTTCTTAAAATTATTTTTTCTTCTTTCTTCTCTAAACCCCCCCCCCCCCCCCCCCAACCCTGGATGGTGGCGCTCCCGTTTTATTTTTAACAATTTTATGCCTCCGGTTTTTTTTTTTACTTTTATTTTCTTTCTTTTTTATGAAGTAGTCTGGGAAAGAAAGGGTTGATCCCGGACAAAATTGCCACAAAAGGTTTGTTTGATTGATTCTAGCGTGAAATTTTACATCAAATCCGAATTTGCTAAGCTCGCCAAATTATCTTCCTCCCCTCTCCCTTAAAAACCGGAATTTTCAGTAATTTTGTCTGGTTTTTATAGGTGACAAATCAATCGAAAAGGCGTAACAAACTGAGCATTTTTGCGCAAACCGGAGGTCCGTATCGTTTTTCATATTTGAGTTATCGAATGTCGAATGTCGATTTACAGAATGCGATATCTCGAACATGAAAAACGATATGGACCTCCGGTTTGCGCCAAAATGCTCAGTTTGTTACGCCTTTTTGATTGATGTATCACTCGATAAGGTTCGTCTCTCGGAATTTTTCAGATAGCCCCCAGCTCCCCGTGGGGGGCAAAAACGTTAAAAATGTTTGGGGGCTTTAAAACCAAACTTTGACTAAATTTTTGTTATTATTAAATTTTTTTCTGAAAAGGACTTGCTTTTCAGAGTATTTTAGACCCCCTGTTTTTAAAATTTCAACTTTTTAAAGAGTAGTAATGATTTTTGAAAATGGGGCCAAGTCGAACTTTGACCTTCGATATATCGAAAACAAAAGACGATATCTACCTTCGGTTTGCACAAAAATTCTCAGAATTTTGTATGAAATAAAAAATGAGGGTCCTCATTTAAAGTCTTGGATTTAGGGAGGTCCTTCTCCCTGGGGGCCCCCCAGAGAGGGCCCGAAAATTGGTGACCCCCTTAAAAGATGTCCCCTTCAAAATAATTGAACCCGTGTTTCAGCGTTTTTCAGAATTCGGAGCCGTTCTCGAGATATTCGGACTGACTCCTTTTTTAATTGACACCCTGTATATTGACTTGTTTGTTGTTTTATAAACTTTAACCTTGATGATACAAGCAGCCGCACATTAGATGGATAGACATTTGCAATCGGACCGCCAAAATTCTGCAAGATAAAATTGCCTTACATAATTATAATATTGAGGCTGAACTGATTTTAGGCTCTGTGCGTTCAGCTAGAATCATGTGTTAGAAGTAATTAAAGTGAATACTATCAGCGAATTAAAGGTTGTCGCGAGATTTTCACTCATTCTCAGTTATGGGTGCGAGTGTGTTACTGATCTGCAACGGCTTTCCCACTCCACCCGCATTGGCCTCTCACCAAGAAGGTGTGAGGAGTATGAAGAGTGGCCGAACCAGAACCTTGAAGGCGAAACGTAGCTCGTGAAAATCTCGCGACAATCTTTAATTCGCCGACAGCACAGTTTATTGTTGAAAGAATTGTTAAACTATAAATGTACTAGAGGCTGGTGGCCGCTTCGCGGCCATTGTTACCTGTTTTTGTTAATAATTTAATTATAACAACAGTTCAACAGTTTTCGACTGTTTATCGTTGCAGCCGGTGACTTCCGAACAAAACTGTGACCGCTAAACTTGCTTCACTTTTTTAAGACGGGAAGCATACGGTGTGCTGGGCAGAGTGCTGGAGCTCTTTATTTGTCTCTGTAAAAAATATTAAAAACTTATCATCGACATAAATATCACAGACCGACCTACACCGCACAAAATCACAAGCATCAGCTGAGAGTATCAACAAACGCATGTCAAGTAATGATCAAGGGTAAAAAAAATAACCTTAAAAATGAAGATCATGCCTATAGATCTACAGTCCACGGAGTCACCTCTCTACGTACATATAGTGTCGATGCACCCAAAAAGCAAAATATCAGCTGTCGACGTAAAAAAAATTTAGCGTCGCTAGGTGACCGACCAGGGCTTAAAAACGAATGGTATACCTCTCTCTCGCGCACATTACAGAGGTACAGCGACTGTCTCCCTCCCACTCATTACGCCTATAGTATTCATAGTTTTTTGGATTTTCGAGAGAGAAGATGGCTCTGAACAGCACCGCTGGTATTTTTCCCACAATCCTGGTACTGAGCCGCATCGATCGATACCGCACTTGTCCGGAACGGTCCAAAGGATCGACGGGAATTTCCATTAAGCTTGGAAATTATATATATTGATGATGTTATAAAAAGGCAATTTTAACTTTCCGACGTTTGACTGCAAAATTTGCTATTTCTGCCGACTGTGGACTTTTGCGTCGTAATCCACAGCTTATTTGAATCTCTCGCCCGGCACTAGTATAGTTTTCGCAGGTGGTTTTTGCAGCGCTACCGCTTTCTCGCGGCGCTTTTCCTAATCTTCATTTCCCTATTTGAGTCAGAGGCAAATAATTAAAATTAAATATGTGTGGACAGATTGCTAGCTGTTCCGCAGACACATTATCACGCATAGCAATTGGAACGATTTGAGACTAATTTATTTAGCAAGAATGGCATTTGAGAGTGCAAAATCAGTTGGCTCCGAATTTTATTTTGATTTTGTATGACTGGAATATAATATCTAATTTATCAAGGCTCAAAAATGAAGAAAAGAAACATAAATGCTTAGTTTCAGGAGCACTCAATTGGTTGGCTTTTCCATGCGATACAGAGAATATTGATTTGTATTTAACATTGCTTCAACCTGGCCCATTAGCTCAGTTGGTTAGAGCGTCGTGCTAATAACGCGAAGGTCGTGGGTTCGATCCCCCCATGGGCCACTAATGTTTTACCTCTCAACTCTGTGATTTATCGTGACTTATTCGGTTTGTTCCAATCCTGATTCCAATCTTCAATGTTTCAATGTGCGTGAATTTATTGCTGATGATTGCAAGTGAACGTGACTTTGTAAAATTCCATAAAAATCGTTTTCGTTTCTGTAGATTTACAACTAGAATGTTGGATTGCTCTGTTGTATATTATTATTTTTTTTTTTATTTTCCTTCTTCTTTCCCTCATCCTTTTCTTACTCCTATTTTCTTTTAAATTGGATTTTTTGTCTCTCAAGATAGTAAAAAAAAAAAAAACCAAAAAAAAAAAAAAAAAAAAAAAAACAAAAAAAAAAAAAAAAAAAAAAAAAAAAAACAAAAAAACAAGAAAAAAACAAAAAAACAAGAAAAAACAAAAAAACAAGAAACCAAAAACAAAACAAACAAAAACGATAAGCTTGAATTATAACATTCATCAAGGGCACCCGTTCATGCAGGTTGCCTACCTATTCCGGAGTGCTCTAAAAAAAATAAGTAGATTCATGGAATCTACTTTAAAAAAAACCGATACATTTATCGGGCCGTGTTGCTATGTACCTATATGATCATCGCAAGGCCCAATTAACTCTATTGTACCGCCCATTATTGATACCATTGATATAATTATGAGAAGATTAATAAGAAAATCGATAGGAAAACAAAATTTGATACATTGATTGGGCCGTTTTTCTGTATATGATAACCAACCGTGTTTGATTAATTTACCAAGTTTTTTTCTTTTTTTTCTCAGTGATGTTGACATAGCATTCGTCATCTGTGCATCTGATTGTGAGTGTTTTAATCCTGGATTGCTTGAAATACTTTTCTGGTGCCAATGATCGCAGGACCTTTTGTAGTTTCATGGGCTCCATTTCTTGTTGATTTTGATTTACGACACAATTTTTTTTGAATTTCCAAGAGATTACATGTATTTTTGTTTGTTACCTGCAGTGGCGTAGCGTGCAATTTGGCAACTTTGTACGTTGTCCATTTACACCCATGTAAAAGGTCAAATGTGAAGGAGCTCATCGAACACCCAATACTTGGCTCTTTGTCATGTGTTTTAATGGACGAATTACAACGTTGCCAAAATTCTCGCTACGCCACTGGTTACCTGGTAGTAAAACTGTGCGATATAACATCATAAAAATTAAAAATTTTCTAGCCGCAGATTTTACGAAAACACGTCTCGAATTAATTCGAAACCTACCTCGCCTTGTAGGTTTTTTAAAACAGTAACTTGGTCACAAAATTCGAAACCATAGATGGCGGACAGTGGATACCCATTCGATTGTACAAAGGGTGTCCCAAAAGTGCTGCACACTTTTGTTTGGGGGGGGCGAACAAAAGCAAGTACTTACTAAAAAACGGTTTGTGAGGGGCAAATGTCCTATAGTTATTACCTAAAAATCAAAACCAAATTCAGCTCTGTGTAAGTTATAAATATTCTCTGAGTTAAAGATACATGTCATCGAGCTGACCCCTCCAAGATTTTTAGCATATGTTTTTCAAGAGAGAAAAAAAAAAGAGTTAAAAAATCAAAATTATTCAAAAGAATGAAGGGAAGAAGAGAAGAGAACACATTAGCAGCCTTACACAGTGTCAAAGGGTGGCAAAATGCAAGCATCATATTTTCGACGGTCTTGCGGTAAGATTCTGCAAAATTTGTTTAAACATACAAGACCACTTGATTTCTTAGCTCTCTTTTATTTCTTGAAAAACATGCTAAAAATCCTGGAGGGGTCAGCTCGACTTGTCTTTTTCAACCTAGAGAATATTTAACTTACAGAGTTGAATTGGGTCTTCATTTGTACGTTATTAATAGGACACTTGCCCCTCTCAAATCTTTTTTGATAACTGCTTTCGTTCGCCTTGTTCAGTAACAAAGTGACCAAACCTGCAGGTCACTAAATAAAATTTGCTTTCGGAGTTCTCTTCTAACCCGTCTCTTCATATTCCGTTTGACCACTTTTCGAATAATCTTTGGGCGCGTAGCGTTCAATTTGGCAACGTTGCAGTTGATCCATTTAAACCCATGAAAATGATCGAACTATCGAGTGTTCAACGAACACCTTCGTATTCGGACTTTCACGTGGGTTTAAACGGACACAGTGCAACGTTGCCAAGTTGCACGCTACGCCACTTGTTCGAATACTTTCATTCCCATTTTTGTGTGTGTGCAAAATGTATCGTTTGTACCCTGAATAAATCTCAATTTTTTTTCTCTCATTCACCCTCTTTTATCGCTCCCTTTTGCGTCCAAACGAGCTTTCAATAAAGAGATCGATGACATCTATAACACCATAAATCAATTCTCTTTGCCACTCTACGGTACGAGCGTTCGAGTGTCCCTGCCCTATTTGCGAGTCTAGCGGAAATTTACCCTCGTTTTGCAACGAGCCAGGACATTATCTGTCTCTCTCTTATTAACCCTTTGAAAGTATAAGTAGAAGGAGGACAGAAAGAAAAAGTTTTACCCTCTCGTTTGTCTTTGTCTAACCTACCTTTTTCAATGGTGAATAGAAAGAGAGAGAAAGAGAATTTCTTGTTGCGGACTGAGCTAGGTCGTCATTCGGTGTTTTTTTATCCTCCTCAAGTTTTTCCGGTACCTCAGCGCTTTGAACCTTTCATTTATTTTCGTTGACCTATTCTTTGAATGGAAAAGTATCATTCCTACTTTTTATTTCAACGTAAAGGAAGAGCTTTGATAAGTGCAATCCGAGTGTTTTTATTCTTATGAAATTCAATAGTCTGGGCTGGGGGCATTGGCGGATCTAGGAATCCCTCCTTCTCATTAAGGTCCCTTTTGAACGTGAGTGTAACAGACAGATTAAGGGAAGTCACGTGATTTTCACCTACTCTTTTATCCTTCTTTAACACATGCATTCAAATGGCCAGAGAAAGAGAGCGATGGATAATTTCCTGGATCCGCTGTTGCGGTCTGGGTTCAAGAATGGCTTTCTTGCCAAGTAATTTACGTTGGAAACGTTGGTTCATGACCATTGACCAGTTAGCGCACCGATACTTTCTTCATCTCTCTCTTTTCTCCATTAAAAAACGTATGTTAGATAAGGTTGGACAAGGGGATAAAACCTCCTCTTTCTGTCCTTTTCCTACTTATACATTCAAATGAGAAATGAGAGAGATGGAAGAGATCCTGCGGTTGCGCCAGTGCCATTGACAATGGTATAAAAGTATAAAGGTAAAGGCATCAGCGGCGGCTCGTGCAATGTGGCAACAATGGATTTCCTCCATTTAAAACTGTGTAAAATAATCGATTACTTGGTGAGGCGTAGCGCCTCACCTAGTATCGATCTTTTTGCATACGTTTAAAGGGCAAAAGTGCACGATTGCCAGATTGCACGAGCCGCCACTGAAAGGCATTTGCACCACACTGAGAAAGTCACTTCCAGGCATTGAGATTCTAAGTTTGAGTTTTACCAGGCGTCGCGTCGGGTCGAATGAGACTTTAATCTTAAATTCTGGTATGTTCAACTAACTTTTTGTTTCATTCAACAAAGAACATAACATTTCGGTTCAAAGATGACTCCCATGACTCATCATATATGGGCAAAAAGATGATGTCTCCAAAACCCCCCTTGTGACCCCTCTATCGATTCAGCTTGGCAAACGGAGTCAATCGCCCTCAAGGGTTTCCATATCATTTGCAACTGTGGCTCTTTCACTCATTGCTACTCATGACTCATCATATATGGGCAAAAAGGTGATGTCTCCAAAACCCCCCTTGTGACCCCTCTATCGATTCAGCTTGGCAAACGGAGTCGATCGCCCTCAAGGGTTTCCATATCTTTTGCAACTGTGCGTCTTTCACTCATTGCTACTCATGACTCATCATATATGGGCAAAAAGGTGATGTCTCCAAAACCCCCCTTGTGACCCCTCTATCGATTCAGCTTGGCAAACGAGGTCGATCGCCCTCAAGGGTTTCCATATCTTTTGCAACTGTGCCTCGTTCACTCATTGCTACTCATGACTCATCATATATGGGCAAAAAGGTGATGTCTCCAAAACCCCCCTTGTGACCACTCTATCGATTCAGCTTGGCAAACGGAGTCGATTCGCCCTCAAGGGTTTCCATATCTTTTGCAACTGTGCCTCGTTCACTCATTGCTACTCATGACTCATCATATATGGGCAAAAAGGTGATGTCTCCAAAACCCCCCTTGTGACCCCTCTATCGATTCAGCTTGGCAAACGAGGTCGATCGCCCTCAAGGGTTTCCATATCTTTTGCAACTGTGGCTCTTTCACTCATTGCTACTCATGACTCATCATATATGGGCAAAAAGGTGATGTCTCCAAAACCCCCCTTGTGACCACTCTATCGATTCAGCTTGGCAAACGGAGTCGATTCGCCCTCAAGGGTTTCCATATCTTTTGCAACTGTGCCTCGTTCACTCATTGCTACTCATGACTCATCATATATGGGCAAAAAGGTGATGTCTCCAAAACCCCCCTTGTGACCCCTCTATCGATTCAGCTTGGCAAACGGAGTCGATCGCCCTCAAGGGTTTCCATATCTTTTGCAACTGTGCCTCTTTCACTCATTGCTACTCATGACTCATCATATATGGGCAAAAAGGTGATGTCTCCAAAACCCCCCTTGTGACCCCTCTATCGATTCAGCTTGGCAAACGGAGTCGATCGCCCTCAAGGGTTTCCATATCTTTTGTAACTGTGCCTCTTTCACTCATTGCTACTCATGACTCATCATATATGGGCAAAAAGGTGATGTCTCCAAAACCCCCCTTGTGACCCTTCTATCGATTCATCTTGCCAAATGGAGTCGATCGCCCTCAAGGGTTTCCATATCTTTTGCAACTGTGCCTCTTTCACTCATTGCTACTTATGACTCATCATATATGGGCAAAAAGGTGATGTCTCCAAAACCCCCCTTGTGACCCCTCTATCGATTCAGCTTGGCAAACGGAGTCGATCGCCCTCAAGGGTTTCCATATCTTTTGCAACTGTGCCTCTTTCACTCATTGCTACTCATGACTCATCATATATGGGCAAAAAGGTGATGTCTCCAAAACCCCCCTTGTGACCCCTCTATCGATCCAGCTTGGCAAACGGAGTCGATCGCCCTCAAGGGTTTCCATATCTTTTGCTGCTGTAGCTCTTACACTCATGGCAACTCATGACTCATCATATATGGGCAAAAAGGTGATGTCTCCAAAACCCCCCTTGTGACCCCTCTATCGATTCAGCTTGGCAAACGGAGTCGATCGCCCTCAAGGGTTTCCATATCTTTTGTAACTGTGCCTCGTTTACTCATTGCTACTCATGACTCATCATATATGGGCAAAAAGGTGATGTCTCCAAAACCCCCCTTGTGACCCCTCTATCGATTCAGCTTGGCAAACGGAGTCGATCGCCCTCAAGGGTTTCCATATCTTTTGCAACTGTGCCTCTTTCACTCATTGCTACTCATGACTCATCATATATGGCCAAAAAGGTGATGTCTCCAAAACCCCCCTTGTGAGCCCTCTATCGATTCAGCTTGGCAAACGGAGTCGATCGCCCTCAAGGGTTTCCATATCTTTTGCATCTGTGAGTCTTTCACTCATTGCAACTCGTGACTCATCATATGGCCAAATTCTCAGACCTTATTCCCCTTTCAATGCAAGGCAAAATCCCAATATATGCCTCGACTTTTGCCTATTAACAAAGATACACGCATTCTAAGTCGCCCCGCTTTGTTCGGCTTCTATACCATTGATCTGCTCCACTGTGTGATGTCACGTGGGGTGATATTAGTTGAGGTAGACGACGGCGAAAGGATGTCAAAGCGACATCGCAAGGAGATCTAAAACTGAGCCTGGACTGTGAAGATGCGGCTGCGGCGACACGCGTTACATCAAAACATGAAAAATAATCAGAAGGGGGGAAACAACGAAACATCAGAGCTGAGCAGCAGCGTAACAAGTTTCCGTCAAGAGCGGATGGAACACAGTAGTGGAGCCTCCTGGCAACAGTCGCTGGTGTTACTAAACCTGAAAATCCTTTAAATCAACAAAATCCATTTAGAATTTATTAGTTTATTACTTGCTTATGGACGTGTCTACCCTTTTTTTTTGTTGATTTTTTTCAAATGTACAGCGATAAATACCCGTCTGTACCCACATTCATTTTGTTGCTCAATCAATTCAGGGCTGCCGTTTTGCGTATAATTAATCGCATTTTTCAATTCACCGATGATTCCACCAGTTGAGAAAAGATTACACAGTTCAATTCAATGTATGATTGAAATGCACGAAAATACTCTGATCTATAATCTTTTCTCAATCGGTGCCCTGGTAAAAATGACGACTATACGACTATTCCAAAAACGACTATAAACATAGTTGCCGACTATAATCTATAGTTGGCCAACTATAATCCATAGTTGGCCAACTATGTTTATAGTCGTTTTTGGAACGGTTATAGTCGTCATTTTTACCAGGGTGGAAACTCCGTTAATTAATTAAAATATCCTCAAGTCTTTTGAAGGCATCGACGACTCCACCGATAGAGAAAAGATTACAGATGCGAGCATTTTCGTGCATTGCAGTCATATACACTGAATTGATCTGTGTAATCTTTTCTCAACCGCTGGAATCATCGGTGAATTGAAAAATGCAATTAATTATTCGGAAAACGGCAGCCCTAAATCAATTGTAACTAACCTATTTATTACCACAAGAAAAAAAGTAAATAACTACTTAAAAGAACAATTTAGTTTTGTAAAATTGATAAAATGAAGCAAGTGCTAATTTTACCAGTTGTTTTCGGTGAAACCCACTGAACTTGTTGCTGATTTCAAAATTTGAATCGTGAATTTGGTTCAAATTTGATTAATTTTCCAATTTGGATAGTAAATTTTACAATAAAAAAAAAAAAAAAAAATTATCTTTCCCATTTTGCATGGCTGTCAAGGCGTGGCAGCTATGCTAGTTGCAAAAGTAATGACGTTCTGGATTGTATCATTTACTATCCAATCGGCAAACTTCACTATCCAAATTGTAAAATTTACAAGTCAAAGCGTAAAATAAGCTTTATGGATAGCAACTCTTACCACAAATGACCGATTAAATTAATATTCGCTTCATTCTATACTAATTTTACAAATCTATTTTTTTCCCGTGAATTTTAAAGCGTAGACTTCACAGTTGTGTACTCAAGGTTAACTGTGCCAACGAATAAGTTGTGGACGCACGCATAGGCGGATCGTACACGGAAAAAAAAGATTAGTGAAAATAACCATACGGATACCTGATTTTGGCACCAGCTAGATGTTATGGTAAACTTGACCAGAAGTATGGTACATTTGCCGATACTTTGAGTAAATTCGACATGCAATCAGGTAACATCACCTAGTACCTAGTCAAAACATAGTATACTACTGGTTAACATTACCATAACATCTAGCAGGTGCCAAAATCAGGTATCCGTATGGTTATTTTCACCGTAGTTTTTTTTCCGTGTATCAGCGGCTAGGGAGGGCTATAGCCCCCTCCCCCCAATTTTTTTTCGGCGGAAGGGCTAAAAATCGGGAAAAAGTCATCACTTGAGATTTGAGAAGCCATAAAGAAAAAAAAAAAAAAATTATCACTGTTTAGCCCCCCCCCCTTTTTTTGGTCACGGTCCGCCTATGGACGTACGCTTTTAAGTAGACATAAAAACTGTGCGGTCTCAAAAAAAGGACTCAAATAAAGTGGACGTAAAGTCCGTGTGCCGACTCAGTGACCTGAAAAAGAAAGTCATTGTCCCAAGGTGCTCCGTTGTCCTCCCCCGCCTCCGACTTGGAGTAATAAGGCACTCTTCTCTCCCCCTCACCTTGGGCTTACCTGACGCAGGCATGTCATCCTCATGCTCGTCAACTCATCAGATTTGCCTACCTCGTCAGTTCGATTTCGATTCCTCGCGCGTGCTTATCTCGAAATCTCCATCTCAGCGTCGCGTCGAAAAGAAAAAGTACCGAATAAGAAGGTATATCGATCGGCGATCCGATCGTGTATAAGTTTATCGATTTCGATTGTTTGCTATAAGTGTCGTGCGTATGAATCGAGTCAAATGTTTCGATCGATTGCTTCACGAGTTTGATAGCGAATCGGACCGGAGGTTTTAAATTTATAAAGTGTTCCAAGTATGGACGGAAATGATCGATACATCGACAGAAAGTATCGATGTGAATCGATTCAGTAGGATCAATATGATTTCAATACTTTTCATAGTGTTTCAAGTATCGACGGAAAGGATCGATACATCAACAGAAAGTATCGATGTGAACCGATTCAGTAGGATCAATACTCAATGATTTCAATAATTTTTGAATAATAAGCTAAAAACTGTTAAATACGCGTAGGCAGTACCTAAAACTCGTCCGACCTACGAGATTTCAGTGTTTTAGCTCTCATTTCATTACTTCGTGCAAGTGAGGAATCGATATCAAGTTCCGTTTGTCTCTCGGGAAACACCGCACCGCATTAATATCTCACGTTATTTATTTAATTATTTTTACTTTTTTTTTCGTTTATTGCGCACAAGTTTTGCTCTGTAAATTGGATTATCTCAGAAAAAAAAGTTGCCAAGTATACAGATCGATTATTATATTGTTAATGTTATTTCGATTAATATTATAGTTAGTAAATATACTTCCGCGGATATATCGATTGACTGCCTTGTAATAAGCTTGATGGCTTACCAGATCGTAGATTTTACGCTATCAAGGGGGGAAAAGGTCATGGTAATTGTGACTGGAAGTATGGCACTGTGTCAATCGGATTCCTGAATATTAATTTAATCGGAATTTTTTATTTTTTTTTTATTTAATTTTTCTCTCGTTTTATTTATAACTTGTGCCCCCATCTCTTTTTTTTATTTTATTTATCACATGCGTTCAAATCGGCAAAGAGGGAGACAAACAATTCCTGGATTCGCGCCTGCTTCTATAGAAATATTACCATGAAATTTTTCCATGACATTTTTCCGATAATTATCACACATATATTTTTCTACCTCCACGCGTCAATCTCTATAGCACAGAATAATACAACCAGCGGGCCGATCATTTACTTCATCGTTTAAGTGATCGTTAATATTGTCTATGAGTGATTCTGTTGGTCGGAAATTGTAAAACTTGGTCGTTGCTACGGTAACCATAGTTACAGTGCCCGCTATTCAAAGGTTAATCATGAATATTATACAATGGACACTTTAACGATGGTTATATACCATAGCAACGGCCAAGTTTTACAAATTCCGACCAATAGAATCACTCATACTCAGTCTCAACGATCGGTTTAACGACGAAGTAAAAGATCGGCCCGCAGAACGGAAACTCTGTCGGATTTTGAAGCAAATTCAATTTGCGTCGGTCATGTTGGGATATAGGATGTTTACATATGGATTCACGCGTGAAAAAAAAAAAAAAAAAAAAAAAAAAAAACATAGGACATGATCCGCGAAATTTTCATTCTGAAATGTCAATGGAATAAGAGTGAGGCCGTAAACTTAAGAATTTCTCTCCAGAATTTACAGAAATAAATGAGTTTCAACACAAATCACACTCGTCCGCCATGTTGAGATATAGGACCACAGCGTTGCCTATTGGTGCCGTTAATTTCCAAACTTGCTTCCATTGGCTCTTATGCATGGGAGTTTCCGTTCTGATTGTATTATTCTGTGTCTAAGGTTTATATTACCTCACAAAAAATTGTTTCCTCTGTTCAGGATAAGAAGAAACTTGGTGAGTCACGTAGAACCTCACTCTACCTTGCAACGCGGCACGCACCGAGCCTTTGAGTACCAGTCGTTGCGCTCTTTACCAGTAGCGTAGCCTGCAATTTGGCGACGTTGCATTTCGTCCATTTAACTCCTTGTAAAAGGTCGAATGCGAAAGTGTTCACCGAACACCCAATAGTTCGATCTATTTCATGGCTTTAAATAGCCAAACTGCAACGTTGCCAAAGTGCACGCTACGCCACTGCTCTTTTCTATGGGACTCTGTCCGATTCGATCCTTCATCAAGAAGAAGCAATGCTGAGAATCGGCCGACAATGAATTTTATTTGTGCAAAAGTCAAACTAGAAACGGTTCCAGTTACGACAAAACGGTTACAATCCTGGGCCGAAGAATCATTGTTCGTCAAAATTAGTAAAAATTGACTCCTCAACAACCTGGGGGCACAGAATAATACAATCAGAACGGAAACTCCCATAAGAGCCAATGGAAGCAAGTTTGGAATTTAACGGCACCAATAGGCAACGCTGTGGTCCTATATCCAAACATGGCGGACGTGTGTGATTTGTGTTGAAACTCATTTATTTCTGTAAATTCTGGAAAGAAATCATAAGTTTCCAGCCTCACTTTTATTCAAACGGCATTTCCGAATGAAAATTTTGCGGATCATGTCCTATCTTTTTTTTTTTCGCGCGCGAATCCAGATGTAAACATCCTATATCCCAACATGGCGGACGCGAAATGAATTTGCTTCAAAATCCGACAGAGTTTCCGTTCTGATTGTATTATTCTGTGCTGGGGGTTTTATCATTTATTCAATGGGGCAGTTGCAAGGGTCAGAAATGGTGTGTTTTTTATACACCGAAAAAAAAGTGTTAAATTAACAATGGGGGTTGATCATTTTACAATCCAGTATCGCAAAAAATCGTGACAGCTATATGTATTGTTAACTTTTGAAACACTTGGATTGTAAAATTGTCAAAACGGCTGTATTGGAGAATTAACAGAAAATTCAGCTGACACTTCAATCTGGATTGCAAAGATTTCAAAACGGCAGTTATGAAATAGCAAGTCTAAATGCTGATTGTTCAATCGGGGCTGTAAGTTTTTCTTTCTAAAAATATCTAAATTATATACACAGGTAGAAGGAACTTCAATCCAAAATGAAAACTTAACAATTTTGTGGATTGTCAAATTTATGATACAGATCTTCAGAGTGACATTTTGCTTGGATTGTAAAATTACCTATCTAGAATTATCTATTTTTTTTTTTTTTATTCATTTTTTTTTGTTTTTTGTTTTTTTATTTTTTATTTTTTTATTTTTTTTTTCCCGGATGTCCCGGGATTTGAACCTGGGTAGCCGTGGTGATTGTCCAGCACTTTACCACTAGGCTATCACAGCAGATAATGATTCAGAGCATAAAATACGCATCTTAAGGCACAATTCCTTGCAGAGGAGCGTAAACTGCCGAGTGAGTACAAAACGGAAGAGTACTTCAAACTTTGTCAACCAGAGAGCGCAATCAAATGATTTTGCGTTCTAAAGATAAAATTTTACAATCCAAGAATTGATGATTTTTTATTCTAAATTGCACTTTTTACAATGCCAGATTCGGTTAATTTTACAATCCAAGGAATTGATGATTTTTCATTGTGAATTTCAGTTTTTATAAAGCCAGGTTTTGTTAATTTTACAATCCAAGATTTTGTCAATTTTACAATCCAAGAAATTGATGCTTTATCATTTTGGATAGCAATTTTTACAATGCCTGGTTTTGTTAATTTTACAATCCAAGATTTTGTAAATTTTACCATTCATGATTTGCAAGATTTTCCATTTGTACAGTTAGAATTGCAAAAATTTAGAATGTGACTATAACAACGAGTGAAGAATGTAATTTCAGCAACATTTTTTAACAAAACTAACAATCCAAAATGATAAAACAACAAAATCTCTGGCCAGCTAACTTAGCACCTAAGTGTTTAGCATTTCTAACAAAATAAAATTTGTAACGAGTGGATTCCAAATCCGAACTTACCGCCACTCCAAACCGTGGAGTAGGGGGATGACACCTCCGACGCCCGCCCTGGTGGCGGTTGCCGGAGGTCTCATCCTCCTACACACACACACTGTCTATATAGTTTAACGTAGGTTCTCGTAAGCCGTAGGCGTTCTCTTTCTCTTCTATCTTTAATGTGAGTATAGTTTTGGGTTCCACCCCCTTCTGGGGTGGAATTATTGTTTAATGTCTTATTAGGAGTTATAGCTGTAGTGGCCGGTGGCCACATATTAATACTTTACTTGTGTCGTTTGTGTTTTCAATAATCATAATCTCTACGGGACAGATACCGGTCTTGTCTCGTTAGGCAGGGCCGGTGTCTGTCCAGCAACCCTTCAAATAGCAAACCGCTATAAATTGTTCGTTTATCTACGCACACGCTTAATTTTCCCAGACAAAATAAATGTAAATTTTACAAACAATGTTTTGTTGTTCCAGCAATTCCCTTTTTTCGGTGTAGAGAAAATGAAAGTACTCGATGAGCTGAGAACAAAGATGCCTTTGGTTTCTAAATAAGTCTCATTGTTCCGGAGATGAAATTTCGGTCCAAAATACATTGTTTTAAATGGGGATTCCGCGCAGTAACGTCACCACGCTCAAGATTTTTTACAACTTTACACTCAGTATCTCTAAAACCCGGACACTTTGGAAAAAACTAAAGGCATCATTGTCCTCAGTTCATCAAAGACTATCATTTTCTTTATAAAAAAACACACCATTTCAGAACCTTGCAACTACCCCATTATAGGTGTGTTTTTAAAGAATAGATTTTTCAAAATTTCCGAGGTTGTTGGAAAATCAATGTCAGGTGTATTTTTAAAGAATAGATTTTTCAAAATTTCCGAGGCTGTTGGAAAATCAATGTCGATTAATTATAACGGACGGGTTATCGGTTCACCTCGGACTGAAATGTCATTAATTTTGTTGTGTCTGTAACCGTTTTTGATTTGATTTAAAATTCATAGTCAGTCGATTTTCGATATTTTTTCCTGACGATCGCGATGGAGGGTCAAGTCGGATGGACGGACGGACGGACGGAACCCCATGCCCCGGTGAGCGCTACCTCTAGAATTCAAGGGTTCGGTGCGTGCCGCGTTGCAAAGTAGTTCGTTTCCACCTGACTTGCCAAGTTTCTTCTTGTCCTTTCCGAGAATTTGAATTTTGAATTTCCGAGAATATAAACCGATTTGACAGCTGAAATCTATCTGGGATTCGATTGATCACATCGCAATTTTGAAGAGCTCTATGAATCCACTAACCCATAAAATTAGTCTAAAGAGTTTACGTCTAGTGTCTTTCCTTGCATGCGTTGAACTGTAGACTATGGATTTACAACCAGAGTTGCCGGCGACGCCGGCGTACTTATACTTAAAATAGCATTTTTCAAATTAT
The DNA here is from genome assembly GCA_011764245.1 of Trialeurodes vaporariorum. Lineage (NCBI taxonomy): Eukaryota > Metazoa > Arthropoda > Insecta > Hemiptera > Aleyrodidae > Trialeurodes > Trialeurodes vaporariorum. Next base: position 10,273,732 of record VMOF01000379.1, read on the forward strand.
CGGTTCCAAGAGATCCCGTCCAATCCTAATTCGTCCAATACACATTTTGTCCAAAAAATATCGTCCAATGTAAATTAGTCTAATTTAAATTGTCCATTATAGTTTCGTCCAAAGCGCTAATTTGCCCAACGTACAACTTACCCACATTTTATATAGTCCATTTTGAATCGAAAGAAATGGACGATTTTGCGTCCATTGCGTAGAGCCGAGCGTGTCGCCCACATGCGTAGAGCGCGTATATCTTCTCATTTTTGGACGTAATATTTTCGGCCTATTTTCCTGTGGGACAAAAGTAAACTCTGGACTTTTTTAAATTTGGACAAATCATTTTAGGACGTATTCTTACATTGGACAAAATATAGAAAGTTGGACTAAAAAAAAAAATGGACATTTTTGCATTGGACGAAATCTCTACTAACCAATTCATCGATGACTCCACCGGTTGAGAAAAGATTACACGGTTCAGTTCAGTGTATGATTGTAATGCACGAAATTACTCGCATTTGAGATCTTTTCTCAACTGGTGGAGTCGTGGATGACTTATAAAAAAAAAAAAAAATCTTTTAACAATTTAACGCAGATTGCATTGATTGAGAAAATATTACAGATCTGAGTGTTTGCTTGCAGTACGCAGTGATACATTGAACTGAACTGTGCAATCCTCTCTTAACCGGTGGAATCATTGGTGAAAGGAAAAATTTCATAAATTAGACGCGAAACGGCAGCTCTGTTTACATCCGCACGAACACAAAAACTTTTTATGGGTTGTTAACATCCGTCTCGGTAGTTTCATTTAACTGGCGCTAGAACTCTGGCAATGCTCCATTCAATTTGATAGACTATTCATTTAACTTATTCGGCCGCAACTTAACTAATGTTAACAAATTTGAAAGTGTCAACCGACACAAGACTGTTTTAATAGTTTAATTTTGCACATTTTCAGCTATACAGTATAAAGTTTAAGTTTATTCGACTGAAGTTTTCCCCATTATAAATGTCATGGTTGGTGTTTCTAAATTTTCAAATGCAGAATAAAAAAACTTTAAACTCCAAGCACTTTACCGCGTTCGCCATGAAGTAAAGTTCGAAACTCCAAAGATGATGGATCGACCGCTGCCTACGCATGCATCATAAACGCGCTTTAGTAATCTTTGGGATACGCATCAACAGAACTCGAAAAAAAATTCCGTTTGGAATTATACGGAACGTATTATCAAATATGGACTAACAGGACATTCCTTTCAAAATGAGCAGAATTTTCATTGACTCAACGATTATTGCTCGTAGATTATCAGGACGTTCGATTGGACCAATAAGAATGGGTCTGTTGCAAACTTTTGCTACAGCGCTATAGAGAGTGCAATCTAATGTAAAATCGCCTGAAAAGTCCAAGGATGGCATCAGAAAGCAATGAAATGCAACAATAAACTCACAAAATGCGTTTAATGAAATCCAAGATGGCGGCAAAATATCAAGCAATCTGTATGCATGCACCACGAACATCCAAGGATAGCCAACCTCACAATATCCATCACAACCAATCACAACGTAAATAAACACATGACCTCTACCTGCAGTGAGGTTGTCAAAGTTGGCAATCCTTGGATGATCACGGTGCATACATTCAGATTCCTCGATATTTTGCCGCCATCTTGGATTTCGATAAACGCCTCTTGTGAGTTTAATATTGTATTTATTGACTTTATGATGCCACCAATGGACTTTTCAGGCGATTTTACATTGGAGTAAACACTTTTTATCGCTGTAGCAAAAGTTTGCAACAGACCCATTCTTGTAATGGGGCTGTAGAATTATTAAAATATCTTCAAGTTTTTTTTTTTTTTTTTTTTTTTTTTTTTTTTAAATCATCGACGACTTCACCGATTGAGAAAAGATTACAGATTCCACGCAGTACAATCATACACTGAACTGAAATGTGTAATCTTTTCTCAATCGGTGGAATCATCGGTGAACTAAAGAAATTACATTAATTGTACGCAGAACGGCATCATTGGTAGTCAGTGTTGCCAGATGGAGGGTAAAAAGCCGTATCGTCTCCATTTAAATCAATGTAAAAGTACGGCTTTTTCACCCCAATCTGGCAACGCTGCTGGGTAGTGTACCTTGTTCAGTTTACTCAGATGTTACAAACATACATCCTACGTCGCACGGAAGAACGTTTCGAGGAATATGACAGTACGTCCGAACCAAACGCAGGTAAATGACGCTGTAACGAACGTTGCGAAATCGCTGTTTCGCACTTGAAATCTACCGTGACGTATTTTTCAACTTTACCGGACTAAAAGTTACAATTGGACTGATTTATATTAAAGGGACCTATTCAAATTTAGACGTTGCCGTTTTCAAATTGACTTAAATATTATTATAAAAATTAGATCCAGAGGAGAGAATTTTTTGGAACTTTCAGGAGCTTTCCTTCTATACATGGAAAAAAAACTTCGGTTCTTATGGAACACCGAGGGTGTTCGGTTAAACTTCCATTGGGACTACCATCCAAAGTATTCAGTAGGAACGAAATGTGAGTCACAGTATTAGTCACACTTACCGAAATCTTCAGTACTCTAACTGAAGTTCGGTACTCTTAACCGAAAACTTCCGGTCACTGTAACCGTCCACCTTGATGTTCCGTATGAGCCGAAGTTTAGTTCTAATAACCGATTTTTTTTTTTCTCCGTGTACGTCAAATCTTGTTCCTGAAAATATCAAGTAATTTCGTCCATCAGATTATTTTTAAGGGAGTGAAGCTGTTGCAAACTTTTGCTACAGGCTTATTAATAGATGATAACGAGGTAGTACCCTGTAGAAATAACGATTAGCGCTCTGAAAGATCACGAAATCCACTCCCAAACTCATAAAATGCTTTCAAACGCGAGGCCGTAATGGCGGCCATTGCCGCTGATTACATTGGGTTTCCCAATCTTCAATCAGCTCCATCTATACACGAGGTGTTCTCGCAACACCACACAAGAAGAAGAAGAAGCATACAATTGCCATAAGATTTGGTCGGCAACGGCCGCCATTACGGTCTCCCGTTTGAAAGTATTGTTTGAGTTTGGGAGTGGATTTTGTGATTTTTTAGTGCGCTAATCGTTATTTTTACACGGTGTTACCCCATTATCAAATATTAATAAGCCTGTAGCAAAAGTTTGCAACAGCTCTATTAGAAAGTCGAGATTAAAAATGCGACAACGTCGGAATATTTGTCGGCTTGTTTAGTATAAATCTGTCCAATTAGTCCTTAAAACAGCAAGCAGCATGTTTGTTTGTTTTTTTTTTTTAATTTATTTATTTATTTATTTATTTTTATTACCCATCAACATTTTCCTTGTCTGACGCATGAAAAATAAAAGTTCATGCAAGTATTGTCGAGGATCGATGACGTATCATCAGTGGCGTCGCGTGCAGTTTGGCAACAATGTATTATATCCATTTAAACTCATGTAAAAGATCGAATTTAGGGGGTGCACAGTGCACAAGAAAAATTCGATATATTTAACGAGTTTAAATGGAGCTGTTGCATTGTTGTCAGGTGGCACGCGACGCCGCGCCACTGCGTTGCATTAAAACGAATCATCTCGAATATTACCTATTACACGCGTTTATTTGGGAGCGTTAAAAACCGAGTAATAAACCTCTAGGAGAAAACCTGAAATTCAATTACGAAAAGAGATCGCAAAATACATGTACATCTGGGTTGCTAAAAATGTCCGAAATCCATCCTTGAATTGGAAAAAAAAAAAATGTAATACAACTAACTTGACTTGTTTTGGTTAGAATTGATGGACTTCCCAGTCCTGCAGTTATCCAACAGAGGAGCGAGAGATTCTCCATCTCTTTTTGTTCTCCGTTAAAACCAGAGATTACTAAGCCAAAGAGATATGGCAAGTCCTATCCCCGCCTTGTTAGAAAACCGTCAATCGACATTTCGTAAAAAAACGCCTTCAAATAGGCCGTGATACAATACGGCGTACCACCTGGTGGACCATTATTCGTAAACATTGCTATTACTGCTGTTACTGGAAATAAATTCAAGGCACACACTTTTCTGATTTTTTTTTACTTAAAACACGTTGACAAAATGGAAAATGTCAAGGGAAAAATTGAACCACTAAAAGAACCACTGAAACATTATAATCAAAAGTCATTTACTGGCAGCCGAACGCACTTCGGTCACTTTCAGAATTGTTTACAAAAATGGTCCACCTGATGCTGATCGTATGCCAGTTTGCTTACTTCGTAGGAGTCGATTAACAGTTTTGAGCAGTTTTGCCAGCTTTCTTTAGCTTAGTAATCTCTGGTTAAAACATAATTTTTTTTTTTTTTTGGCAAGGACATAGATAAGGAGAAAAACCCTTTTTCTTTGTTTCCTTTCTCTACTTACACAGTCATTTGGAAATTGAGAGAGATAGAATGAGATACTGACTGTACCACTAATTTTGAGTTTTACGTATAACCACCGACTTCAAGGTTATAGTAGGTTCGAAATGTCTGAGGTAGCTTTTGAGCGTATATATAAAAGCAGGACTACAGCAATCCCTCGTTCTTCGCGAGGATTAAGTTCCAGAAAAACCTTGTAGATAATAAGACCGGTAGTATGTGGAAAAAATGAGGTTCGGAAGTTTAAACTTCAATCGAAACGGTGATGTTGGGCACTGATGATGGGAGTTTCCCATCTTAATTTTGCCACTCTTCCTATGCAGAGCATGAAGATTCACAGAGTAACTATCTACTAGGGGAGTGATTAACAGCCGATGAATCGTACCAACTACAAATGAGACTAGGTGAAACCGGTGTCAAATGAACTAGAGCCACATCTTGATGGAGTGACAGTATTAATAGATGGGAAGTTCTCATTTTTATTGGTACCTCAACTGCACTGGCATTTTCAGTCGTGCATTTAAAAACATTTTAAGTGTTTGAGAATGGGTTTCGTAAGTTTTTAGTGTTACCATCGTTATTTTCGAAGGGTTTTTTTTTTTTTTTTTTTTTTTTTTTTTTTTTTTTTTTTTTTTAGTTACTTTAAGTAGCGGCAGCTAATCCTCGTGTTATTATTATTATTTTTAAGTTACTTCCCAGATTTTTACCCTTTGATTCCCACTCTCTGACCCAACCCCAACCTCCCAAGTCACACCGACCATTACACCTGTGAGTCTGCTCTCCCAACTTGCGAAATCGCAAGCCAGTACGAATACCAAGCAGAGTCCCTGGTCAGGAGCCACTTGGCTCTTCTAGTAGTCCGCGCTTGATCCACTGATGACAGTGGGATATGGGCAAACGAACTAACTAGCATTGGACCAGGTGCCATAACTCATCACAGGCTACTTAATGGCCGTGCCCGAGTTCGAACGCTTGATCGAACCCGAGACCATGCGGTATCTGGCGCACACGCTAAACGCTAGACCAACATGGCTGACCTCACATGCTCTAGGCGTCCAAATTTGCTTCAATGCTGTTATTGGAAGTCTCTTTTTGCAGAGAACTTACAATCAGCATTTCAGAAAATTTGCCACCACTATCAGGATTTGAACCGGGGACCTGTGGGGTGGCAGCAAGATGCTCTAGACACCCAGCCACCAAGGCCGGCTATTACAGCTAAATCGCTTCTGAAATCTGGGTGCACGGTAGTGCACCAGCCAAGTTCCCGCACTACAGTGTAACCTTTACAGGAAGCAAAATGCCCGATTTTCACTCCTCTCTAATTCAGCCGAAAATGAATATTAAGTTCTGAAAATTTTACGAAGTGTTAAGATACACTATCTTAACACGATCCTAAAATTTCAAGTCCGTATGTTTAGTGGTTCTTAAAATACAGAGCTCCAAAAAACCCGAAAAGTGCCATTTTTTGTCCGTGACTGATTTGTTCAGATCATCAAAATGTTTAGGTACTTCCGATCATCCTAGAACTTTGATATTTGGTACACTTATGCCATTTAGGTCCAAATAGAAGGGAAAATTCCGAAAATGGATTTCTGAACGATTTTTCTCATATTTCTGGACCTTCAAAAATCGACATTTTTTCAAATCTCTTTGAAATAAATTGATTTTGGTACCATATGAAAGCTCTTGTCAAGCTGATTCAGAATATATAGTGCATCAAGGGGTTTGGAACTAAAGGGAAGGCGTGAATCCAGAAAAAAGGGCAGGTTTGTAAGGGAGTGGCGGCTCGCAGCGGCGCAGATGCAGAACGAAGCGCGCGCGGCTGGGAAACAGTGCGAGCTGCGATGAGATGCCTTCGCGTCGCAGGCGGGCGGTGTTTCTCAAATTCCCCCCTCCACTCGGACTCGCCTGCTTAGCATAGAAACATCTTATCGCACAGCGCGCTGCGGACGGACTCTTCGTCACTTACTCGCAACGCGCTGCTCGCAGACTGTGATGCTCTTCCAACACTGTATTTCGACAGTTGGTGATTCAAACCAGAATTCTATTTACTTCTGTACAGTCTTCCCACCTTTTCTACTCTACAGTATTATTAAAAATTCAATAAAAAAAAAAAAAAAAAATCAAGTCATTCAATCCATATTCTATATTTAATTAAAACTCTTCTTTCTTCAAATACCTGCAAAAATTTCGAAAATATTTCTGGGAGGAGAGGGGAGGAGAGGAGAGGAGAGGGGAGAGAAGATGACAGGTGTAGAGATAGAAAAGGAGAGGAGAGGAGAGGAGAGGAGAGGACAGGAGTGGAGAGGAGAGGAGAGGAGAGGAGAGGAGAAGGGAGGTGAGGAGCGGAGAGGAGAGGGGAAAGAAGATGACAGGAGTAGAGAGAGAAGAGGAGAGGAGAGGAGAGGAGAGAAGTGTTGAGGAGAGGCGAGGAGGGGAGAGGAGATTAGAGGAGAGGAGAGGAGAGGAGAGGAGAGGAGAGGAGGGAGAGGAGAGGAGAGGAGAGGAGAGGAGGAGGAGAGGAGAGGAGAGGAGAGGAGGAGGAGAGGAGAGGAGAGGAGAGGAGAGGAGAGGAGAGGAGAGGAGAGGAGAGGAGAGGAGAGGAGAGGAGGAGGAGAGGAGAGGAGAGGAGAGGAGAGGAGAGGAGAGGAGAGGAGAGGAGAGGAGAGGAGAGGAGAGGAGAGGAGAGGAGAGAGGAGAGGAGAGGAGAGGAGAGGAGAGGAGAGGAGAGGAGAGGAGAGGAGAGGAGAGGAGAGGAGAGGAGAGGAGAGGAGAGGAGAGGAGAGGAGAGGAGAGGAGAGGAGAGGAGAGGAGAGGAGAGGAGAGGAGAGGAGAGGAGAGGAGAGGAGAGGAGAGGAGAGGAGAGGAGAGGAGAGGAGAGGAGAGGAGAGGAGAGAAGAGGAGAGGAGAGGAGAGGAGAGGAGAGGAGAGGAGAGGATTGGAGAGGAGTGGAGTGGAGAGGAGAGGAGCCTCTGTACATTAAGCTGATCGTTCAATTTTTCGTGAGTTTGCATAGTAACCTTGGCAAATATTTTCTCGAAAAGGATAGGGTATAAGCATAGCTACATTGACTAATGGGCGCCCACAAAAAAATTGCTGGGGGGGGGGCTAAATCATTGAGCCTGTAAACAATTTCTCGTGAATATTATAAACAAAACTGAATCTTCCGTGCTTCTCGCTCCACGTGAACATTTTTCGAACAAAAATAACTGAAATTTCAGCAAAAACATAAATGTGAAAAAAAGCCAAGTTCCTTAGTGGCTTTATTCATTTCCAACCTTTCAGCCACGAAAAGGAGTGAAATATGAAATAAAGCCAAGTTTTCTGGCTTAAGTTTTTCTTATCAGAAATGGGAAACAATTGGTTTGACGATCAGCTGTTATTCTCATGCTCGAGCTCGAAGCATATCACATTCGCAAGAAACTCAGGAGAGGAAAAATATTTCGGCGATGATGAATTTCGCATTTGTGCTCCGCTGAAACTTGGCTGCGTTTGGGATTGAACGTATAGACCATTATAGTATATGACGACAAGAAAAAAATTGGATCCAATTATAATAATATGTTCTATCTCGCTCACTCTCACATGGTAACCAATAAAATTTTATCCATATTTGCGAATGCTTTACGCTAGTAAATAAACAACTGGTTATCTTCTATCTTACTGTCATATACTAGACCCTATATACGCACTTTAAAGAAACTCTTTACTCTATTTTAATTCTTGAAACATCACGCATTGATTTACAAAATTAAAATCACATTTATATGGAAGGCCGAGTCAATTCTTTGTCTTTGTCTCACTCACAGCATTTCATACGCAAACCACCACCTTGTTAAGCAAAAACACCCAATCGTTCTAACCTCTTAGCGGCATTAAACTCATATCCTAGAATATGACATGCCCATACGAAACTGTCAGTGAGACAAGGACAAAACATGGGATAAAAATATAATTACGATGATTGTTAATTAATGCGTTATGTTTCGACAATTTTGATAGTATGTAAACATATCAAAGGGCGCGGAATCTATTGATGTACTAAAATCGGCGGAAACAGCACGTTTCTTTGCATTAATTTACATTTAAATGATTGGATAACGGTCTATACGTTCAATCTCAATCCCAAACGCAGCCAAGTTTCAGCGGAGCACAAATGCGAAATTCATCATCGCCGAAATATTTTTCCTCTCCTGAGTTTCTTGCGAATGTGATATGCTTCGAGCTCGAGCATGAGAATAACAGCTGATCGTCAAACCAATTGTTTCCCATTTCTGATAAGAAAAACTTAAGCCAGAAAACTTGGCTTTATTTCATATTTCACTCCTTTTCGTGGCTGAAAGGTTGGAAATGAATAAAGCCACTAAGGAACTTGGCTTTTTTTCACATTTATGTTTTTGCTGAAATCACCTTTAACAAAACAATCAACGGCCCCATTCCATGCTCTATTCCACTGTATGAGTGTATACTGATGGAGCAAAACATGGCTTTTTGCGTTAGGTTTTTTTTTTTTTTGCTTCAAAAACATTTCAGTGTTAGTATTTTCTTACGAAAATAGTGTCATTACACTTCACTTAAACTTTTAAATTAATGATTTTACGCACTTGAAAGTTATGCTGTATTAACCCTTTTACGGCGAGGTTAAGAGAATAAATCAATGTTCTCTCGCTCAAATCAAGTATAATAGTCAATTATTCCTACGCTGTGGTGTTGATTTTGCATACGCAATTGATTGAAGGCGCACGGAGGAAATATTGCTCATAAAATTGTAACGAATCGGAGCTGAAGTGTTACTGTGATTAAAACCCGAACTTGTGTAAAATAGACATGACCCAAGGTTATAGATTAAGAAGGTATGCTCATCTGACTTCGCGCCACAAGTTCAGTGGCGCGCAGTTCAAAATCACTGCAGGCAAGATGGCCGACAAAATCAGAAAACGTATACTCTTTGCAGAAAACATTGGGCTGCCCTCTGCAGGAAAGCAGAAAACAACCCAATATTTTCTACAAAGAGTATACGTTTTCTGCTCTTGTCGGCCATCTTGCCTTTAGTGATTTTGAACTGCGCGCCACTGAACTTGTGGCGCGAATTCAGGTGAGCATACCTCTTTAATCTATAACCTTGGACATGACCATACAAACGAAGCTACGAGGGCATGGTATAATGAAAGGGTTAAGGGGAGGTTGTAAGGTAAAAATCGAATTTTTTAGAATTTTTTTTTTCAATTTTTTTTTTTTAGCATATCCTTAGGAGTATTTTCATACATCACATGATGGTGTTTGCATGTTATAAAGGCTCATTAATTGCATGCATAGAGTAAAAAGTTAAAAATTTGAAAAAAAGGTAAAAGAGGTCTGTTAAAAGGTAAAAAAAATCCAGTTTGACAGTTCATGCATGTAAACTTTGAAGTGTTCTCCTGAAAAATTTACTTTTTCAAACTTTAGGTACCAATTGCTCGAGAACTATTCAACGTAAAAAGCTCATTTTTTTTTTTTAAATGATCCTCATGAACGGCTAAATAATGTTTACAGCATTATATTTCAGTAACTTAAGTACTCTCTTTACAAAATTGAAGCAAAGCATGAAAAATTAACATTTTTGCAACTTTTCTTCAAAAATTTGGCAACCTTGTAATTTTTTTTTTTTTTTTTTCAAAAATTTGCAAACATTGTCAATGAAGGTCTAACTGTCTAAGCAACACCTCTGTAAAATTTCATTCTCCTACAAACAAAAGTCACTGAGAAAATGGTACGTAAACTTGGGTGATTTAACATGGGCAGCATAGGACTTACAACCTTCCCTTAATATTCTTGTCTTTTTGGTCGGAAAATCCCTTGTTTCGTTCCACTGTGCGACAGAGACAGTTTAAAGACAATCGAGATAATCGGAGGAAGGAACTCAATTGTCTCGTCAACGGCCGTCGCTTCGCGCGCCCGCGCCGCTCCTCAAATCGAACTGAAAAGCAAAGCTCAAAAAGCACAAAGCAAGGCTTGAAGGAGGAGGAGGAGGGGAAGATGAGGAAATGGAAGGAGGGGGTGGAGGAACGGACCAAGAAGGGGGAGGATGTTCCCTGGTTGAAGTGGGGATCGTGAATAAGAGAGATTCGGAATCGGACAGGGAATTTTAACGGTCGAGCAGCCAAGTATAATACCCGAAGAATAGAAGAAGAAGAAGGAGAAGGAGGGAGAAGGGAGGAGACGCGACAGTGGTTAGGAGGGGGGGGGGGGTTGCGGGGGTGTTTGAGAAGGAGGGGAGGGGAAGTGACTTGCTGCTCTTGTCAGAAGAACCGCGTTCACTTTCGTTGCTGCAGCCGTCGAGTGCAGCGCGCGCGTGCAGATGCAGTTGCAGCCTGGCGGCCTACACGATGGTCTGAGATTGTCAAAAAGTGGCCAAAACTAAGAAAGTAAATTTTTCATCAATTTGTCATTTATAAACTTGTTACACCAATTTCAATCAGAGGGAACACTAAAAACAAGTAATTTAGACCTAGAAATGTTACTGAAAAGTGTTACATTAAAACCCTTAACTGCGCTAGCACCCCTGAGGCACAAAATATATTTCTTTCATTTTGAATTCATAAAGTTAAAATACCATTTGTTTCCATGTCGTGATCCCTCCGGCACTTATCGAGGAAAAGTTTCGATTTTTCACTGAAGTCTGAACAACCAAGCCCCCACGTTGGGCGCCATCTGAGCATCAGAAAACATATTTAACCGTTTGACCTTGATTTTCTCCCTATACTGGCTCATGTTGAATTCAGTACTTTGCAGATCTCTTGGGCGCAAGAATTAATGCCAGGAATTATTTATTTATTTTTCCCTTTCATTTTGAGTCAAAATCAATTGAAAAATCATGTTTTCGAACAAGAAAACAGAAAAAAACAAAACAAAACAAAACAAAAAAAAACAAAAAATATCGCGCAGTAAAGGGTTACGGTGATTCTTCAGCGTTTAGTGCCAAATTCTGTTACCAGAGCGCTACCGCGTTCGATTAAAGTCAAATTACAGGCCGAAAGTAATATATTTTTAAAAAAACCGGAGAGTCAGTTACCAAATAATCATCTGAAGAGTATCTCTGCAAAAAATCTCGTTAATAACTTCAAAAACAAGGCTAAAAGTACCAAAAAATGAAATGTCGCATTTCGATACAAGAATCTATTTGCGATATTTCATTTTTTTTGGTACTTTCAGCCTTATTTTTGAAGTTATCGACGAGATTTTTTGCAGAGACACTCTTCAGATGATTATCTAGTAACTGACACTATAGGTTTTCTTAAATATAAATTAGTTTCGGCCTATAATTTGACTTTAATCGAACGGTAGCTCTCCGGTGATAGAAATTGGCACTAAACGCTGAAGATTCAACTAACCTTAGAGGGTCGGAAACGATCATTTTCGATGACTATTTTTCACTGATTTTTAGCCACTTTTTTTGTTGATCTCAGACCACTGTGCAGTAGTGCGGCGCGGCGCACAGTGGAGCGAGTCAATGGCAGGGGTCGGACTTGAAATATATGACAAAAAATGCAATTTTTTGTGTTTTTGCGGTCAGAAAATGCATTAGAAGCAGTGATTCCTGAAGAAATTTTTATGAAAAAAATCAATGACCTCACGTTCAAACTTCCACGTTGCGTATTACCGAAGATACAAGCATCTAAAGTTTACATATACTTTGTTCGGCCTCTTTTATTGACCTGCTTCACTGCACTGCGCGGCGCGGCGCGGTACAGTGACTGGATAAACCACAGTGCGGCCATTTGCCCTCCACCCCTCAATAGTGCACCCACTTTAGCATGGGCAGCATGGGGAGAGTGATTGTTCCTGGGTTTCGGAATGGAATTTTCTCTACCCCCTGTCTGAAAAAAATCATTAATGCTATGTATAAACCATTTTTAGGACGGGGGGTTGCGATATTTTTTGCGAGTATCTCAGAAACACACCTCCTCCCTAAGGCGCCCGTGTTAAGTTGGGTGCGCATCCGCGGGGGGTCAGTTACGGGGAATCGTTGATTTCTCTTAATTTTGGGCACCGATGTGTTTCAAATTTGACAGAAGCCCTTCAGTCGTGTCTAACTTGCCCATGAAAACCCTATAAAACCGTGAAAATACTTTTAAATGCTCAAATTCGCGATCTAAGGAATCCGACCAATCAGAAAGACGACCGAAATGGCCGCACTGTGGTTTATCCAGTCACTGTACGGCGCGGCGGAGCGCTCAGTGGATCGAAACATTAATTTGGCCGGATATGGAACTTGTTGGCCTTTTGCTTTAAAAAAATTTACATACTTGAGAAGATTGCGTAGTTTGACTCATTTATTTTGTCAGCTCTTAAATTAATGATTTTCACTTTACTTTGCTATTCAATGTTCATATAATCTTGATTTTTATTCGCAAAATTATGTCCGGCTAATTCCATGTTTCGAACCACAGTGGAGCGCGAGCGTCTTGGAATCGTCGACTCGCGGCCTTGCTTTGCTTCTTTGCCGATCTTGATTTGCTGCTCGACGCGCGTCGCGCATTGTCGACCAAGAGAACGCAGAGTTTATGGATAGGGTATTGATACTAATTGAGGCGTTTTACGTAAAAAGGGGTTCTTTGCGAAGAACCCCTTTTTGCGTAAAACACATTAATCGATTTGCCGTATCAATAATAGTCTCTCACCAAAATCTCAGCTCAATATCTTGAAAACTCAGCGACTACGAGGTGTTTTCGTGAATCGCGGCTTCGTTAAATGGGCGTTGTGATGCGAGTTTCAAGTTCTCCAAAAATCGCCAAAAACTTAGATCGCAGTTTTGAGGGCTTAGGAGTCGTCGGAGCGTAAAAACGCAAGGTACCTTTCATGTTGGAAATTATTTCATATACAAGGACAACGTATCAATTTTTCGATTCAATTGATAGTTCTCGATATATTTCGATGTAAAGGCATTTTGGGCTACATTTTTGGATATATCTGGCAACGCCGGCAAGATATCTTAAAGTACTTTTTTTGGTGAAAGTACATGCCATAAGGACCTTCTCTGCCGAAAATCAGCTAATGCTTATTTTTTCCTGCTATATGGTGGTATCTTTAAGGCGGCGAGACCCGTTTCACGTAAAAAGGGGTTCCTAGGAGTCAACTTCAAAATATTGTATAAAACACAGAAATACACGGATTTTAAAAAACTTTAAGCCATTATTTCCGTAAATAAACCTGGTTTTAGGAAAAAATTTACATTCGCCATTTAGGTAGCCAGATCGGTAGAAATCAAGTTGCAAAACTTTGAATGCGTTTTTCTTCCAATTACAAAACTGCAAAGAACCCCTATTTACATAAAATGCCTCGATTGTGAGATGCTTACCCGTTTGTAAATTCGCGTCGCGTCGTGTCGCGATAGGACCCACGCGACGCGATGCAAAGATTATAGATTTTATAAGTTTGTTCAAATGAAACCTTGAATGATCTTTGTTTGCGTCGATAGTTGCTAACTTTTGCTGAAAAGAAATGGAGTAGATTGGCATTACCATGTGGAAGTTGTATGGTCGAAGAAGTAAAGAATGTCAGTCAAAGCCTTAAATTTTAGGTCAGGTAGGCCACCCGCAATGCTTGAATTTACTGTGATAAGTATTGCAGGTTGCCTACCTGAACCAAAATCTAAGGAGTCAACTGACATTATTTTTAATTCGTAGACTGTAACTATCATTAGCGGTGCAAAGACGGATACAGGTATTTGTATTTCTCTCTCCTTCCATTTGGAAAGTTTAAAGGAGCATTTATTGAGTTCATGGATTAATTTTGGGATTTTCTGGTATTTCCAACCGAGTTATTTTCTAGTGATTTTACACCAGAGTAGACCTTCACTGTAGCTAGCCAAAGTTTGCAGCGGATCCATTCAACGATACAGCCTTTTGGTGAATTAGGAAAATCAATCACAAGAAGAGAAAGTATATCTTTCGAATTCGAGTTCAAAATGAATGGCAGGCAGGCTCACCGACAACGCTTTCCTGCCATCGCGTCATACTTCCACAAGGAGTTCCTGTCGGAAACGCGGTTAATATTTCAAGGAAAACTGTGTCCTTGGTTTCAAAGGATTTTTTTTTCCATCGTGTAGTTTACGGAGAAGAAGATTCAATCAAGGTAAAAATATGAGTAATTCCGTAATCATTTACGTAGGACAGAGGAGCCAAAATGAATCCACGTTCTATAAGAGATTTCCGGGGACAATTTTTGAGATCAAAGTCAAAGAAAAAATACCCTTTTGTATCTGTTAAAACCTGTTAAGAAGATTAAGCTCTCCGGTTGTATAGTGTAAAGGATTCGTGTAAGGATAGGGAATGCTCAGGTTTCTGTTTCATGCTTCGCTAAGAGGGGAAGGGGGGAATCGATGTAATCTTAAGACGACAACTCATTTCGCATCTCAGTAGAGGAATGATGGGGATATTGGCTCGGATTTTACACGCGTCTTATGGGAGAATCCTTATACACGCGTCTTATGGGAGAATGCTTATACACGCGTCTTATGGGAGAATGCTTATACACGCGTCTTATGGGAGAATGCTTATACACGCGTCTTATGGGAGAATGCTTATACACGCGTCTTATGGGAGAAATGTGTTTAAATGGCATAAAATAATAACGTTCTCGACACCTCAAATACATGCCAATGAATAAAAAAATGTATCGCATTTCTGAACAATTGTTCCATCTACATGCTTATACACGCGTCTTATGGGAGAATGCTTATACACGCGTCTTATGGGAGAAATGCGTTTAAATGGCATAACATAATAACGTTCTCGACACCTCAAATACATGCCAATGAATAAAAAAATGTATCGCATTTCTGAACAATTGTTCCATCTACATTTGACCATGTATTTGACTCATATATTATTGTGTAAGTAAATGCTTATGCCCAACAACAGCTTCGATCTTTTTCATGGGTTTACATGGGCCTTTTGCATCGATTTAAATGATCCAGCTTTTCGACCGGACTCATACCACCTCCTCCATCCTAACGCTCCTGTCCCCCCTTTCTCTCATCAACTAGCGTCTTATGGGAAAATTTTAGGTGCTGTACACCAATCACATGCTAAAATATATATCACATTATTTTATCATATGAGCAATTAAATGATCCATTCATCTACATGTGAGCAGGCATTTGACCCACTTACTATGTGCGAAAGCGTATGGAAACATGGGTTTTATGACAATATGATCAATCAACAGCTTCGAATTACAATTGTAAAAAGACAAACAGCGTTGAAACAATGATTCGATAGCGCGATACAGGAGACACGCCAATTTCGATCTTTTTCATGGGTTTATATGGCACTTCGACCTTTTGCTTTAATTTAAATGATCATAAACAGCATTTCACACTCTCATCACCTGAATTCTCCTCTCTACCCTCATACTACGTCTCGTACAAGCTTACGAGCTAAACTATATCTCACCATATGTATAATTTATAATTTTACAGTCATTTCACCCTGATTTTAGATGTTTTAAGATTATCTTTCCACGTTTCTTTTAAACATTAAGTGACAAACACTCGAACGAATGAAGACGAACAATCTTAGGAACCGATCTGCATAAGGGGAAAATCGGCGGGAATTGATCAAATGAGCTGAGGTTGAAAATTTGCTGTAAAGTATAGACGATCCACTGGAAAAGTGGTGCCGAAAGTTGGAAATACTCAAAACTAAAAGATTCACGGTTTTAACGGGACAAAAAAAAAAAAATCCCTGGAAATTGGTCAAATGAGCTGAGATTAAAAATTTGCCGTAAAGTATAGACGATCCACAGGAAAAGTGGTGCCGAAAGTTGGAAATACTCAAAACTAAAAGATTCACGGTTTTAACGGGACAAAAAAAAAATCCCTGGAAATTGGTCAAATGAGCTGAGATTAAAAATTTGCCGTAAAGTATAGACGATCCACAGGAAAAGTGGTGACGAAAGTTGGAAATACTCAAAATTAAAAGATTCACGGTTTTAACGGGACAAAAAAAAAAAAATCCCTGGAAATGGTCAAATGAGCTGAGATTAAAAATTTGCCGTAAAGTATAGACGATCCACGGGAAAAGTGGTGACGAAAGTTGGAAATACTCAAAATTAAAAGATTCACGGTTTTAACGGGAAAAAAAAAAAAATCCCTGGAAATTGGTCAAATGAGCTGAGTTTAAAAAATTTTGCCGTAAAGTATAGACGATCCACAGGAAAAGTGGTGACGAAAGTTGGAAATACTAAAAATTAAAAGATTCACGGTTTTAACGGGACGAAAAAAAAAAATCCCTGGAAATGGTCAAATGAGCTGAGATTGAAAATTTGCTGTAAAGTATAGACGATCCACGGGAAAAAGTGGTGCCGAAAGTTGGAAATACTCAAAACTAAAAGATTCACGGTTTTAACGGGACAAAAAAAAAAAATCCCTGGAAATTGGTCAAATGAGCTGAGTTTAAAAAATTTTGCCGTAAAGTATAGACGATCCACAGGAAAAGTGGTGACGAAAGTTGGAAATACTCAAAATTAAAAGATTCACGGTTTTAACGGGACAAAAAAAAAAAAAAATCCCTGGAAATCGGTCAAATGAGCTGAGATTGAAAATTTCCCGTAAAGTATAGACAATCTACAGGAAAAGTGGTGACGAAAGTTGGAAATACAAAAAATTAAAAGATTCACGGTTTTAACGGGACAAAAAAAAACCCCTGGAAATTGGTCAAATGAGCTGAGATTGAAAATTTCCCGTAAAGTATAGACAATCTACAGGAAAAGTGGTGACGAAAGTTGGAAATACTCAAAATTAATAGATTCACGGTTTTAACGGGACAAAAAAAAAATCCCGGGAAATTTTGGTCAAATGAGCTGAGATTGAAAATTTGCCGTAAAGTATAGAAGATCCACAGGAAATAACGTTTAATGGAAATCCATACTTCTCATAGCTCTTAACCAACATTGCTATATCTCATAGTTTTAAAACAAATCGACACTACCCCTCGATTGAAACCAAACTCATTACTTCTGTTCGCTTTTAACGAATATCGATACTTTTCGAAGCTTTAAAACGAAAATCGATACTTCTCAATGATTTAAATCAATGTCGATACTTCTCATAGCTTAAACCAAAGATAGATACTTCTCATAGCTTCAAACAAAAATCGATACTTTTCGAAACTTTAAACGGAAAATTGATACTTTTCACAGGCTTACATGTATTTTTGATCTCTACACGCGTTTAACGTGATGTAACGCGATTGTGAACCTCTCTACCGCAAGTTCTCCACGCGTGTTTCCCTCCCCCCCCCTCCCCCCCCACCACCCTCAGATTGAAATGAATGAAAAACAAGTTTTATTTCGAAAAAGTTCGTTTAAATGGCGACTACACCGTGCATCTTGTATGTACTGACTCGCGACTCTGATTAATTTACAACTACCGGAACACTACCATGTGCATAGTTTTAAACCAAAATTGCTTTTTCCCACAAGTCTAATACTGATCGCTGACAATCAATAGGATCTAATGTCGAATGTTAAAACGAATCATGTATCCCGATGAAAGAGTGAGTCCAAAGCATTCAGTTATTCACATATATTGTGAGAGAACGATTTTTACATGTGTTTAAATGGGCGCCAGCTGAAATATTTACGACGTGTGCAAGCGTATATGCATGTGTTTAATCATTCGTCAAAATCGAAGTAGTGCTTTTTCATCGCGGTGATTATATCATTGAAATCGAAGAAGATCGTTCCAGCTATAAGCATACAGTCCCGTTCACCTTTTTTAACTCACCGAATTTTAACGCACGTCTTATGGTCTTATCTCACATTGTAGTAAATGAAAATCCAGCCGAAATTAACTAAAACTATCGCTTAAACGTAGATTTGTTTAAATGGAGCCTTCCAATTAACATCAGGTAAATCAAATTTATATCATACATCGAAACCGATGACCGTCGTACATACTTCCAGGACACAATTCCCCACACCTTCACCATCCCACCCTCCCCTCTCTAACGCTTTACATCTCTCATACTCGCGCATCGCCCTATGAATTTACACATTTTTTGTGAAATAACGATTTTACATGGGATTAAATGCGCACAGTCAAATTTACCACCCATCGCTACACCATCGATCGCATTAAAGTGATAATCTTTCTTATTAATTATCTTTCGCAATTGACAATCGATTCATTATGTACTATCGTAACTTCGCTGCAATTCGAAGGCAAATCGATGCAAATTAGTGCTAATCGATGCCAATCGACGCAAATCAATGCTAATCGACGCAAATCAATGCTAATCGACGCAAATAAATGCTAATCGATGCAAATCGAAGA
Organism: Trialeurodes vaporariorum; assembly: GCA_011764245.1. Classification (NCBI taxonomy): domain Eukaryota; kingdom Metazoa; phylum Arthropoda; class Insecta; order Hemiptera; family Aleyrodidae; genus Trialeurodes; species Trialeurodes vaporariorum. The sequence goes on from VMOF01000379.1 coordinate 10,292,447, forward strand.
CAAATCGACGCAAATCAATGCTAATCGACGCAATTTGATACAAATCTATTCCAAATCGACGCAAATCAATGCAAATCGACGGCAAATCAAGGCTAATCAATGCGAATCGAAGACAAATCTATGCAAATCGATGCTAATCGACGCAAATCGATGGAAATAAATGCTAATCGACGCAAATAAATGCTAATCGATGCAAATTGAAGCCAAATCGAGAATAATCTTCGCAAATCGAGGCTAATCGAGACAAATTACCATGTTATTAATATTTATCATCACCATGAATGGAAGCTGGTCTACGGATTAATCAAACAGAATTATGCTTGTAAAACGTCAAACTGTGTTAAAACAATGAGTCTACCTTTTGCAAGGGTTTAAATGTAGCCGTACCTCAAACTATTTTTAAAGGGTTTTCTCCCACCTTTCCATCATCATCAGATTTCGAACAAACGAACGATGATAGTAAATTAAGGGTTCAAATCCCACCTCCCTCCCTTTCTTTGAACGTTTGACTGCATATAACCAGGATTTTAATCAAATATGACAGAATTTCTCTATGCTGTTGAACTTATCAACTTTTGGATGAATACATACACAGATACACACACACACACACCCACTCACACACTCACTGCTACCTAAATTAATGTTTTACTTGCACTATTTATGGCGCATACACGTCATCATACTCTAGCTCACGTATTTTTCACCTCTATGGATTTTACACACATCTGTAATATAAGCTAGCTTGGATATTTATTTTTCAATTAACTACTACCAACTATTTTTCAACTTAGATTTTGAACCAACGGATTTGAGGAAACATACATTATTCTTGAGTAAGGGAGACAACCATACTCACAAGATTAGTACCATCACACTAACCATTCAATCCTGCTAACAGTTAACGCTACATCATAACTCTTTACACGTTCCATCAATCATCTGCACATGTGCGACCACTATGATTAGTAGCTTTTACAGCATTTGAGATAAAATGTAACTGGATGAAAATACAGATAGTCATTATTAAAGTTACACCAACATAAGATTTAAATTCTCAATCATTCCGAGACTTTTCACTCATTCCATTTTTCCAACAATGATCGGCTCCTACAAGTTTCATTTCCGAGAATTTACAGGTTTTCATTTAGCTAAATATCAAGACATTTCACCTCTCGCATGGAAAAATTCCAAGAAACTGAAAGAATTTCTAGGAATTACATTTATGTAATCAATAACAATGAACTCAAAAATACACAAACCTATAAGGATTTTCACATCATACCTCCGATGATTCCAAGACTCGACCCAAGTCTTACAAAATTCCAAGGTCAATCCATCACTTGCTAAAATTCTAAGAAAACGCACCTCTTACAACCTATTTCCATGAATTTTACTATTTTATCACCTTCGATTCCGATTTATTTACCTCTGCCAAGTTGAGATATTGTTAATTGTAGTTCATAAATTAGCCAATTTCTATACACTTCAACTAATACTAGTGATTACTCTCAGACTTTATCCCTGAAGCTAGCTAAGATTCCAAGCAAATTTCCAAGGTTCAAATTACTTTTATCTAATATCCAAGGAGCCCAGCACCTATTCCAGCAACACCCCCAAATAATGCCCACCTACAGGTAGCAACATTTGGGAAAAATTTAACAATACACAGCAACAGTCAGCATCATCACTTAAAATGAACCAGCAAAACTCAGTTTCACCCACCATCAGTCAGCACTTCAGCAGCATAGATCATCATCATCATCAGTCAACAACACCAAAGTCAGCACCAGCACACAGTAACACTCAGCAACACCCAGCAACTTGCAACAACACTGACCATCACCCTTCATCAATTTATCTACAGTAACCCTTTGTTTCCTACAGTTACCATTCATTTCCTTCAAAGTTCAATCTTTTTTTTTTAAAACTAGCTAAGATTTGAAGAAGGGTTACCTAAAACTAGCTACGATTCCATAAAATTTTCACCCCATAGAAGCCGATATATTTTTATCCATTATTATAACATAATATCCATCAAGTTTTACCTATATTTCTCTTCGTTGTCATAATATTCACTTCATGTTACTTATGATTTCATAGCTTTTGGTTCGGATCAAGATTTTGCAAGTCTCGATGTCTACGATTCCGTGAATTTTCACCTCTTACTCGCTGTAATACCAAATATTTTCATAATTTACCAGCCAAGATTCAAAGATCTCCCACCTTTCACGGGGCAAGTTTCTATATATTTAATCTTATTGCAAAGTGACACTCTAACGATTTCCAAGATTCTCCGAGCATATTTATGTACGTATCTCTAAGAAATTTCACCAAGAAACTTCATGCATTTTCACTGTCACTGCATGGTTAAGATTCCAAATTTTACATGTGTTACTGTCTAGTTGAAACTACGGACCAGAGTTTCCCATCTCTTGCCAACCAATTTCATAAAATATCACTTTCTAACGCGTTTTCAAGAGTCCTCATCTACTATCAGCCATGATCTCATCATTTCTAACCTCCAACGAGAGAACTTTACCACATGACTCACTAAGATTCCGCAAAACTGCAAGAAAGATCAACGATCAATCTTCATAAATTTCCAGGTACTAATAACTATATATGATTCGTATAAATGTAGTCTCCAAGATGCCAATATTCTAATTTTTCATCAAGAAAATCCAAGAAACTTCACCGTCACTGGCTAAGATTTCAAATTTTACACTTGGTACTGTCTAGTTAAAACTACAAACTAGAGCTCTTCGTGTATCACTAGCTAATTTTTTAAAAAAAACCACGTCTTTACAGCAAATGTTCAAGTATCCTCCCTTATCTACTAACAGTCATGGTCCAATAATTTTACCCTCGACGAGCTCAGATGCCAATAATTTTTTCCATGTAACTACAAGAAAGAGCAACAAATTTCCTTAGATGTCCAGCTTGTGATATAGTGATACCTACCCATAGTTCGAATAAATTATTTACCTATAAGAAGCTAATATTCCAATATTTTCACGAGGAAGCTCCACAAATGTCCACAAACTTACATGAGTTTTCGTGAATTTCCGAAAATTTGCATGATACTCCAAGAATTTCAAAAACTTAGGAAATTACCAGATTTCGAAGAAACTCCAGAATTTAGTGGCAAAAACTCCCAAAAAATGAAGAAAAGCTCTCCCGTTTTCCTAGATTTTTCCCAAGATAACCCACAAATCTCCTACAATATTCTACAACCAACAGCACTCAGCAGCAAGAACCAACAGCACTCAGCAGCAAGTACCAACAGCACTCAGCAGCAAGAACCGACAACACTCCGCATCACTCAACTACAACTAACAAGATTCAGCAACACTACCCTGCACTACCCAGCACCACAACACAGCCATCATCTGGCAGCAGCATCAGTCAACGAGATCCACCATCACTCAGCAACAAATAGGAACAACAGCCGTAAAAACACTGCACAGCCACCCACACCCATCAACAGGCAACAGCATCGTTTTTCATCAACCAGTAACGCCCAGAAACACCCAGACATAGCCAACATCAGTCAACAGCATCCTGCAATGCATAGCAACACCCAGCATCAGTGGAACACACAGGAACAGCCACCAATACCGAGAAAGTGTCAGTTAAGAATCCATGATCACCATCAAGTTTCCAATAGTATACGCCTCTAACACACAGAAAATTAAAGAAATTTCACTTCATGCAATCAAAGTTCCCAAAAATTTCCATCACTTACTCGCTTCGTCTCAAGAGTTATCACACCCTACGAGCTAATATCAAAGAATTTACTTATAATATAGTGACGTTACCAAGAATTATGACCTCATGATTAAAATTCCATAAGGTTTCACTTCTTACCGGCTAAGACTCCAGGAGTTTTTACCTAAAACTAGCTATGATTCCAGGTATTTTCACCGCCTACAATCGTTTTTGCAAGAAGTTTCACCTATTTTTCAACAAAACGCGTATAATAGTCATCAAGCCTCATCTAAGTTTTAAGGAGTTTCATTTTCACAACTCACTGGCTGAGACCACGTCAGCGTCCTGGCGGAGCCTGAAGCTGACTGTGGCCGGGGCCACCGTGGTCTCAGCCAGTGAGTTTTTGAAAATGAAACTCCTTAAAACTTAGATGAGGCTTGATGACTATTATACGCGTTTTGTTGAAAAATAGGTGAAACTTCTTGCAAAAAAAGATTGTAGGCGGTGAAAATACCTGGAATCATAGCTAGTTTTAGGTAAAAACTCCTGGAGTCTTAGCCGGTAAGAAGTGAAACCTTATGGAATTTTAATCATGAGGTCATAATTCTTGGTAACGTCACTATATTATAAGTAAATTCTTTGATATTAGCTCGTAGGGTGTGATAACTCTTGAGACGAAGCGAGTAAGTGATGGAAATTCTTGGAACTTTGATTGCATGAAGTGAAATTTCTTTAATTTTCTGTGTGTTAGAGGCGTATACTATTGGAAACTTGATGGTGATCATGGATTCTTAACTGACACTTTCTCGGTATTTGGGGGCTGTTCCTGTGTGTTCCACTGATGCTGGGGGTTGCTATGCATTGCAGGATGCTGTTGACTGATGTTGGCTATGTCTGGGTGTTTCTGGGCGTTACTGGTTGATGAAAAACGATGCTGTTGCCTGTTGATGGGTGTGGGTGGCTGTGCAGTGTTTTTACGGCTGTTGTTCCTATTTGTTGCTGAGTGATGGTGGATCTCGTTGACTGATGCTGCTGCCAGATGATGGCTGTGTTGTGGTGCTGGGTAGTGCAGGGTAGTGTTGCTGAATCTTGTTAGTTGTAGTTGAGTGATGCGGAGTGTTGTCGGTTCTTGCTGCTGAGTGCTGTTTGGGACTTGCTGCTGAGTGCTGTTGGTTCTTGCTGCTGAGTGCTGTTGGTTGTAGAATATTGTAGGAGATTTGTGGGTTATCTTAGGAAAATCTAGGAAAACGGGAGAGCTTTTCTTCATTTCTTGGAGTTTTTGCCACTAAATTCTGGAGTTTCTTCGAAATCTGGTAATTTCCTAAGTTTTTGAAATTCTTGGAGTATCATGCAAATTTTTGGAAATTCACGAAAATCATGTAAGTTTGTGGACATTTGTGGAGCTTCCTCGTGAAAATATTGGAATATTAGCTTCTTATAGGTAAATAATTTATTCGAACTATGGGTAGGTATCACTATATCACAAGCTGGACATCTAAGGAAATTTGTTGCTCTTTCTTGTAGTTACATGGAAAAAATTATTGGCATCTGAGCTCGTCGAGGGTAAAATTATTGGACCATGACTGTTAGTAGATAAGGGAGGATACTTGAACATTTGCTGTAAAGACGTGGTATTTTTTAAAAATTAGCTAGTGATACACGAAGAGCTCTAGTTTGTAGTTTTAACTAGACAGTACCAAGTGTAAAATTTGAAATCTTAGCCAGTGACGGTGAAGTTTCTTGGATTTTCTTGATGAAAAATTAGAATATTGGCATCTTGGAGACTACATTTATACGAATCATATATAGTTATTAGTACCTGGAAATTTATGAAGATTGATCGTTGATCTTTCTTGCAGTTTTGCGGAATCTTAGTGAGTCATGTGGTAAAGTTCTCTCGTTGGAGGTTAGAAATGATGAGATCATGGCTGATAGTAGATGAGGACTCTTGAAAACGCGTTAGAAAGTGAAATTTTTTGAAATTGGTTGGGAAGAGATGGGAAACTCTGGTCCGTAGTTTCAACTAGACAGTAACACATGTAAAATTTGGAATCTTAACCATGCAGTGACAGTGAAAATGCATGAAGTTTCTTGGTGAAATTTCTTAGAGATACGTACATAAATATGCTCGGAGAATCTTGGAAATCGTTAGAGTGTCACTTTGCAATAAGATTAAATATATAGAAACTTGCCCCGTGAAAGGTGGGAGATCTTTGAATCTTGGCTGGTAAATTATGAAAATATTTGGTATTACAGCGAGTAAGAGGTGAAAATTCACGGAATCGTAGACATCGAGACTTGCAAAATCTTGATCCGAACCAAAAGCTATGAAATCATAAGTAACATGAAGTGAATATTATGACAACGAAGAGAAATATAGGTAAAACTTGATGGATATTATGTTATAATAATGGATAGAAATATATCGGCTTCTATGGGGTGTAAATTTATGGAATCGTAGCTAGTTTTAGGTAACCCTTCTTCAAATCTTAGCTAGTATTAAAAAAAAAGATTGAACTTTGAAGGAAATGAATGGTAACTGTAGGAAACAAAGGGTTACTGTAGATAAATTGATGAATGGTGATGGTCAGTGTTGTTGCAAGTTGCTAGGTGTTGCTGAGTGTTACTGTGTGCTGGTGCTGACTTTGGTGTTGTTGACTGATGATGATGATGATCTATGCTGCTGAAGTGCTGACTGATGGTGGGTGAAACTGAGTTTTGCTGGTTCATTTTAAGTGATGATGCTGACTGTTGCTGTGTATTGTTGAATTTTCCAAATGTTGCTACCTGTAGGTGGGCATTACTTGTGGGTGTTGCTGGAATAGGTGCTGGGCTTACACACACACACACACCCACTCACACACTCACTGCTACCTAAATTAATGTTTTACTTGCACTATTTATGGCTCATACACGTCATCATACTCTAGCTCACGTATTTTTCACCTCTATGGATTTTACACACATCTGTAATATAAGCTAGCTTGGATATTTATTTTTCAATTAACTACTACCAACTATTTTTCAACTTAGATTTTGAACCAACGGATTTGAGGAAACATACATTATTCTTGAGTAAGGGAGACAACCACACTCACAAGATTAGTACCATCACACTAACCATTCAATCCTGCTAACAGTTAACGCTACATCATAACTCTTTACACGTTCCATCAATCATCTGCACATGTGCGACTACTATGATTAGTAGCTTTTACAGCATTTGAGATAAAATGTAACTGGATGAAAATACAGATAGTCATTATTAAAGTTACACCAACATAAGATTTAAATTCTCAATCATTCCGAGACTTTTCACTCATTCCATTTTTCCAACAATGATCGGCTCCTACAAGTTTCATTTCCGAGAATTTACAGGTTTCCATTTAGCTAAATATCAAGACATTTCACCTCTCGCATGGAAAAATTCCAAGAAACTGAAAGAATTTCTAGGAATTACATTTATGTAATCAATAACAATGAACTCAAAAATACACAAACCTATAAGGATTTTCACATCATACCTCCGATGATTCCAAGACTCGACCCAAGTCTTACAAAATTCCAAGGTCAATCCATCACTTCCTAAAATTCTAAGAAAACGCATCTCTTACAACCAGCGCCGGATTTAGGCACGGGCAACATGGGCCGTGGCCCAGGGCGGCAGATTTCTGGGGCGGCAAATTTTTCACGGCATTTTTTTTTTTTTTTTAATGGGTGCTGTCGCAAGTGCAGCTTCGAAAGTGGAACAGCTGACACGATGGTAGACGAGTAAAGAATATCCAAAGACTCGGAATTTTAAATTGCAGTGGCCACTTGAGGGCGCGGGGGGGGGGGGGGGCGGCTCGGTGACGGTGCCAGCGGCCGGCGCATCATTTCGTAGCCTTGCGATTCATCTGAATTCAGGCTTGTTGCTGATTTTCTTGCCGATAACAACTGCATTGTTATCACCACTAAAATCCAAGTCATTTCGTGTAAAAATATTGGGAAATCTCTCTAAAAATCACGTAATTTTGCACCTTAAGAAGGTAAAAATCACGAAAATTTCCAGTAGGCTGATTCTCCCTGTCTATCTCGTACGAGAGGACACGTCGAGATAGACGAGGTAAACAACTCTATCTCATGCAAAGAGATAGGGCGAGACGACTCGGAGCAATACCATCTAAACATACCGTAGCTCGGGGTTTGAGGTTATGTGATTAGGTTGCCAACTTTTACACAGGCTCTTATGGGGGAAAGAGGAATTTTTGCGGTTTTTTCTAGTTTTTACTAATTTTTCGGCTGTAATAACCAGATTTACTTAGTCAGGGCACTTCCCTGGATGTTCCAGAGCGTTTCCGCGAAAAAACACTTTTTTCACAAAATTACGCGAAACACCAAAGGGTCCCCCCTTTCACATCGACCCAAAGTAAGCAAGGGTCCCCCCTTTGGTGTTACATATTTTGGTGTGTAATTTTTCGGAAAAAGTGGTTTTTCACAGAAAGAACATTCAAGCTCTAGAACATTCAAGGAAGTGCCCTGATCAAGTATACATGGTTTTCACAGCCGAAAAATTAGTAAAAACTAGAAAAAACCGCAAAAATTCCTCTTTCCCCCATAAGAGCCTGTGTAAAAGTTGGCAACCTAATCACATAACCTCAAACCCCGAGCTACGGTATGTTTAGATGGTATTGCTCCGAGTCGTCTCGCCCTATCTCTTTGCATGAGATAGAGTTGTTTACCTCGTCTATCTCGACGTGTCCTCTCGTACGAGATAGACAGGGAGAATCAGCCTACTGGAAAATTTTTCGTGATTTTTACCTTCTTAAGGTGCAAAATTACGTGATTTTTAGAGAGATTTCCCAATATTTTTACACGAAATGACTTGGATTTTAGTGGTGATAACAATGCAGTTGTTATCGGCAAGAAAATCAGCAACAAGCCTGAATTCAGATGAATCGCAAGGCTACGAAATGATGCGCCGGCCGCTGGCACCGTCACCGAGCCGCCCCCCCCCCCCGCGCCCTCAAGTGGCCACTGCAATTTAAAATTCCGAGTCTTTGGATATTCTTTACTCGTCTACCATCGTGTCAGCTGTTCCACTTTCGAAGCTGCACTTGCGACAGCACCCATTAAAAAAAAAAAAAAAATGCCGTGAAAAATTTGCCGCCCCCAGAAATCTGCCGCCCTGGGCCACGGCCCATGTTGCCCGTGCCTAAATCCGGCGCTGGTTGTAAGAGATGCGTTTTCTTAGAATTTTAGGAAGTGATGGATTGACCTTGGAATTTTGTAAGACTTGGGTCGAGTCTTGGAATCATCGGAGGTATGATGTGAAAATCCTTATAGGTTTGTGTATTTTTGAGTTCATTGTTATTGATTACATAAATGTAATTCCTAGAAATTCTTTCAGTTTCTTGGAATTTTTCCATGCGAGAGGTGAAATGTCTTGATATTTAGCTAAATGGAAACCTGTAAATTCTCGGAAATGAAACTTGTAGGAGCCGATCATTGTTGGAAAAATGGAATGAGTGAAAAGTCTCGGAATGATTGAGAATTTAAATCTTATGTTGGTGTAACTTTAATAATGACTATCTGTATTTTCATCCAGTTACATTTTATCTCAAATGCTGTAAAAGCTACTAATCATAGTAGTCGCACATGTGCAGATGATTGATGGAACGTGTAAAGAGTTATGATGTAGCGTTAACTGTTAGCAGGATTGAATGGTTAGTGTGATGGTACTAATCTTGTGAGTGTGGTTGTCTCCCTTACTCAAGAATAATGTATGTTTCCTCAAATCCGTTGGTTCAAAATCTAAGTTGAAAAATAGTTGGTAGTAGTTAATTGAAAAATAAATATCCAAGCTAGCTTATATTACAGATGTGTGTAAAATCCATAGAGGTGAAAAATACGTGAGCTAGAGTATGATGACGTGTATGAGCCATAAATAGTGCAAGTAAAACATTAATTTAGGTAGCAGTGAGTGTGTGAGTGGGTGTGTGTGTGTGTGTATTTGTGTATGTATTCATCCAAAAGTTGATAAGTTCAACAGCATAGAGAATTTCTGTCATATTAGATTAAAATCCTGGTTATAAGCAGTCAAACGTTCAAAGAAAGGGAGGGAGGTGGGATTTGAACCCTTAATTTACTATCATCGTTCGTTTGTTCGAAATCTGATGATGATGGAAAGGTGGGAGATAACCTTAAAATAGTTTGAGGTACGGCTACATTTAAACCCTTGCAAAAGGTAGACTCATTGTTTAACACAGTTTGACGTTTTACAAGCATAATTCTGTTTGATTAATCCGTAGACCAGCTTCCATTCATGGTGATGATAAATATTAATTACATGGTGATTTGTCTCGATTAGCCTCGATTTGCGAAGATTATTCTCGATTTGGCTTCAATTTGCATCGATTAGCATTTATTTGCGTCGATTAGCATTTATTTCCATCGATTTGCGTCGATTAGCATTGATTTGCATCGATTTGCCTTCGATTTGCATCGATTTGCATAGATTTGTCTTCGATTCGCATTGATTAGCCTTGATTTGCCGTCGATTTGCATTGATTTGCGTCGATTTGGAATAGATTTGTATCAAATTGCGTCGATTAGCATTGATTTGCGTCGATTTGCCTTCGATTTGCATCGATTAGCATTTATTTGCGTCGATTAGCATTGATTTGCGTCGATTAGCATTGATTAGCACTAATTTGCATCGATTTGCCTTCGAATTGCAGCGAAGTTACGATAGTACATAATGAATGGATTGTCAATTGCGAAAGATAAATTAATAAGAAAGATTATCACTTTAATGCGATCGATGGTGTAGCGATGGGTGGTATTTAGACTGTGCGCATTTAATCCCATGTGAAAATCGTTATTTCACAAGAAAATGTGTAAATTCATAGGGCGATGCGCGAGTATGAGAGATGTAAAGCGTTAGAGAGGGGAGGGTGGGATGGTGAAGGTGTGGGGAAATTGTGTCCTGGAAGTATGTACGACGGTCATCGGTTTCGATGTTTGATATGCAATTCGATTTACCTGATGTTAATTGGAAGGCTCCATTTAAACAAATCTACGTTTAAGCGATTGTTTTAGTTAATTTCGGCTGGATTTTCATTTACTACAATGTGAGATAAGACCATAAGACGTGTGTTAAAATTCGGTGAGTTAAAAGAGGTGAACGGTGCTGTATGCTTATAGCTGGAACGATCTTCTTCGATTTCAATGATATAATCACCGCGATGAATAGGCACTACTTCGATTTTGACGAATGATTAAACACATGCATATACGCTTGCACACGTCGTAAATATTTCAGCTGGCGCCCATTTAAACACATGTAAAAATCGTTCTCTCACAAGATGTGTGAATAACTGAATGCTTTGGACTCACTCTTTCATCGGGATACATGATTCGTTTTAACATTCGACATTAGATCCTATTGATTGTCAGCGATCAGTATTATACTTGTGAGAAATAGCAATTTTGGTTTAAAACTATGCACATGGTAGTGTTTCGGTAGTTGTAAATTAATCAGAGTCGCGAGTCAGTACATACAAGATGCACGGTGTAGTCGCCATTTAAACGAACTTTTTCGAAATAAAACTTGTTTTTCATTCATTTCAATCTGAGGGTGGTGGGGAGGGGAGGGGAGAGGAGGGGAGGGGAGGGAAACACGCGTGGAGAGCTTGCGGTAGAGAGGTTCACAATCGCGTTACATCACGTTAAACGCGTGTAGAGATCAAAAATACATGTAAGCCTGTGAAAAGTATCAATTTTCCGTTTAAAGTTTCGAAAAGTATCGATTTTTGTTTGAAGCTATGAGAAGTATCTATCTTTGGTTTAAGCTATGAAAAGTATCGACATTGATTTAAATCATTGAGAAGTATCGATTTTGGTTTTAAAGCTTCGAAAAGTATCGATATTCGTTAAAAGCGAACAGAAGTATTGAGTTTGGTTTCAATCGATGAGTTGTGTCGATTAGTTTTAAAGCTATGAGATATAGCAATGTTGGTTAAGAGCTATGAGAAGTATGGATTTCCATTAAACGTTATTTCCTGTGGATCGTCTATACTTTACGGCAAATTTTCAATCTCAGCTCATTTGACCAATTTCCAGGGATTTTTTTTTTGTCCCGTTAAAACCGTGAATCTTTTAGTTTTGAGTATTTCCAACTTTCGTCACCACTTTTCCTGTGGATCGTCTATACTTTACAGCAAATTTTCAATCTCAGCTCATTTGACCAATTTCCAGGGATTTTTTTTTTTGTCCCGTTAAAACCGTGAATCTTTTAGTTTTGAGTATTTCCAACTTTCGTCACCACTTTTCCTGTGGATCGTCTATACTTTACAGCAAATTTTCAATCTCAGCTCATTTGACCAATTTCCAGGGATTTTTTTTTTTTTTGTCCCGTTAAAACCGTGAATCTTTTAGTTTTGAGTATTTCCAACTTTCGTCACCACTTTTCCTGTGGATCGTCTATACTTTACAGCAAATTTTCAATCTCAGCTCATTTGACCAATTTCCAGGGATTTTTTTTTTTGTCCCGTTAAAACCGTGAATCTTTTAATTTTGAGTATTTCCAACTTTCGTCACAACTTTTCCTGTAGATTGTCTATACTTTACGGCAAATTTTCAATCTCAGCTCATTTGACCAATTTCCAGGGATTTTTTTTTGTCCCGTTAAAACCGTGAATCTTTTAGTTTTGAGTATTTCCAACTTTCGGCACCACTTTTCCAGTGGATCGTCTACACTTTGCGGCAAATTTTCAATCTCAGCTCATTTGATCAATTCCCGCCGATTTTCCCCTCATGCAGATCGGTTCCTTAGATTGTTTGTCTTCATTCGTTCGAGTGTTTGTCAATGTTAATAGAAACGTGGAAAGATAATCTTAAATAATCTAAAATCAGGGTGAAATGACTTTAAAATTATAAGATTAGACATATGTGTGAGATATAGTTTAGCTCGTAAGCTTGTACGAGACGTAGTATGAGGGTAGCGAGGAGAATTCAGGTGATGAGAGTGTGAAATGCTGTTTATGATCATTTAAATTAATGCAAAAGATCGAAGTGCCATATAAACCCATGAAAAAGATCGAAGTTGGCGTGTCTGGCCGTATCGCGCTATCGAATCATTGTTTCAACGCTGTTTGTCTTTTTACAATTGTAATTCGAAGCTGTTGATTGATCATATTGTCATAAACCTATGTTTCCATACGCTTACACAATAGTACATAGTAAGTGGGTCAAATGCCTGCTCACATGTAGATGAATGGATCATTTAATTGCTCATATGATATATTAATGTGATATATATTTTAGCATGTGATTGGTGTACAGCACCTAACATTGTTCCATAGTTGAAGGGGTTGTGAGGGGGGGGGGGAGAGGAGCGTAGGTGGAGTGAGTGTAAAATGCTGATCATTTAAATCCATGCAAAAGCATGCGTAACTGCTCGGGGACTTTCGAAAATAGGTCTAATCGCGGACTAATCCCGCTTCCATCAGGACCCAATGATTGTCAACGAACGATCATCAATTCAATCATTTTTTTGAATATTCATTGGCATGTATTAGGACAATGCATAGCAATGGCGTCCACACTTGTAAAATTCCCCATCTCCCATCAGGACTCAATGATTGTCAACGAATGATCATCAATTCAATCATTTTTTTGAATATTCATTGGCATGTATTAGGGCAATGCATAGCGATGGCTTCCACATTTGTATATTCCCCATCTCCCATAAGGATGTGTGTATAAGGCTCTCCCATAAGACGTGTGTATAAGAGAATTTGTCGCAATGCTGACCAATGCAATCCCATGTAAACCCGTGAAAAAGATCGAAGTGGGGTTGTGACTATCGACTGTGATTGGGGCACGTAAACTTTCGAAAATAATCGCGGATAATTCAACACAGTTTGTCATTTTACAAATATAAATCGAAGCATAAGCATTTACTTACACAATAATAAATGAGTCAAATACATAGTCAAATATAGATGGAACAATTGCTCAGATGATAAATACGATACATTTTTGAATAATCATTGGCATGTATTAGAGGTGTCGAGAACGCATGTTATTATTTTATGCCATTTAAACACATTTCTCCCATAAGACGCGTGTATAAGGATTCTCCCATAAGACGCGTGTATATAAGCATTCTCCCATAAGACGCGTGTATAAGCATTCTCCCATAAGACGCGTGTATAAGCATTCTCCCATAAGACGCGTGTAAAATCCGAGCCAATACCGCCATCATTCCTCTACTCATCTCATCTTTCTAAAATTGTAAGAGCTAGGTTTTTATAACAAAATGGAAGCCGTACACACACAGTAGCATATATTAGAACAAAAGACATTTTAGCATTGAAACTGAACGCAATGAGTAATTGACTCTCGGATCTGCCTTGTTCTCGTAAATGAGATTTGTCGGAGGAAGCAATTTCGAACTATTTTCTATTGAAAAGGGCAAAATGTGAGGATCTTTACACGTTCACTTACATACGTTCTTTCGTTGATCAATTAATAATTTTTACGCTCGATGTGCTTACGTTGCGTTGCTTGTTTGAGTATCATTACTTTTCGTTTGTCAAAAAGTAGGTTATTTAGAGCTAAAATGAAACTGTGTAGAAGCGCGTTCTTTAATAGGTTCTTACGTGTTTACGTCGTCCATAGTATTCCTACGTAATACGCATTTACTTACGTTCTCACGTTATACTCTGTTCAGGATAATTTGAAACTTGGCGAGTCAGGTAGAAACGCACTACTTTGCAACGCGGCACCCATTGAGCATATGATTTCGGGTGGCATCGCTCATTCGGGGTTTGTCCCACTCCATCCGCCGCACTGTGGATCGTCCCCATGGTAAGCAGCGGACATAGGGTCAAAATTCAGAGTGTTGCAATGGCATATTTTGGGGCATTTTTCTTTCATTTAGGGTATCTACATTAGCAAACTGCCATGGAATAGTCAAGGAAATGATTTTGGAGGCTTAGGGAATACTTTAATTCAAAACATTGTCACTTTCTTTTTTGTGTGTGAAATTTCAGAGTGAATTTCGTACATTTACCGGAGCTCCACATCTAAACCTCGCATCAATTTCAAAATAATGCTCTTTTCCAATGTTTAAGGAATGTGAAAGCTTACAAAAAATGTCACTTTTGAATTTTTTTCCTCAAATTTTGATTATGAAATGTTGATTCCAAAAAATGGCCTAAAATGTCTGTTTTTACGGATATTTTTGGAGTTTTGAACATGATTTCGGGAGAATTTCCAATTCACAGACCCATCAAAATGTTCCTTATAGCCCAGGGATCCTAGATCAGCCGCCAAATAATGCCCGATTTTGCCCGGCCGCTCGTGGGGCTTAGAAACGTAACAATAGAACTCGTAATTTCGCGCGCGCAAAAATCTCAAAATCCAGCCGTATGCTTCAATTTCTTCCTCCATTTACAGGTAGAGCCGATAAAAATCAACGAACATTTTTTCCAAAGGCTGGATTATATTTTTCAAGTCATATTTTTTCGAAAAATATAATTATTTCGATGGAGGGGGAGGGAGGTCAACTTATGCAATATTGCCAAATTTCAGAGTGCGTAATTAAATCTCCACTAACGAGTTTGTAATATTTTGAGTTTTAAGTTGAAATCTGGCAACTAAAAACTATAAAGTTAAACTACTTTGTCTTCAGCTGCACCAACTAATGTAGTTTCACTTAGACTTACAGCGTTGCCATTTTCTGATGGAATCTCGTCAAATTAATTTCACATCTTAGACCTATAAATTACGCGAGAAAACAAACAAAAAAAAAAAATCAAAACTTTCCTCCAAAGCTCTCCTTGCCTTTTCTCTGATAGTATCTAAAAATATTTTCTCGTAAAAGTTTTGTTGAAGTTATTTTTGCTCCTCCTTTTGTATCTATTATGAAAAATTATAAGTTCAGAATTTGTTTTCCTTTTCTGACTATCATCAATAGTTCAGGTACCTTCAAAGGGATGTTGTGAAAAGGATAAGTAGTTATGGGGAAGGGTAGGGGGCATGGGTGTTTTTTTGGGTGGGAAGACGGCAATTTACTGCAAAATAACGAATTTAATCAGCGCTATATTAAAATAGTCACTAATGGTAATTTAGCCATTAATTATGCAAGATTTCACAATTTACAATAAGAGGTTATCGGGCTCTAAAATTAATTTATTCAATTCTTAGCTTAAATATGAATAAAGAAATGAAATCTACGTCAAATTTCAGTCAGGTTACATGTGCCGGATGTCTTTCTATACTGTTTTAAGCGTACAGTGTACCTATGTCCGCTGCACCCCATTGACACGATCCACCGTGCGCCGCCGTGATGGAAGAATACCGAGAAACGGCAGACTATGAATTTTATCTGTGCAAAAGTCAAATTACAAACGGTCAGAGATACGATGAAATGGATGAAATTTTTGCCCTAAAGGGCCGTAACTCGTCGAAAGTAGTCGAGATACCCACCTTACCACTCTCGAAAAAAAAGTAGGAACATTTAAATAAAGGCTTTATTTATTTTTATTTTATTTTATTTTTTTAACAAAATAAATCCTCAAGAGTGGTAAGATATGTTTTTAGACTACTTTCGACGAGTTACGGTCCTTCAGGGCAAAAATTTCATCCATTTCATCGTATCTCTGACCGTTTGTAATTTGACTTTTGCACAGATAAAATTCATAGTCTGCCGTTTCTCGGTATTCTTCCGTCACGGCGGCGGGTATAGTGGGACAAACCCCGAATCAGCGATGCCACCCAAAATCATATGCTCAATGGGTGCCGCGTTGCAAAGTAGTGCGTTCCTACCTGACTCGCCAAGTTTCAAATTATCCTGAACAGAGTATAGTCAAAAAGTAGGCTATTTGGGGAGTGAAAGTGAAAAAGAGAGCGAGAAAGCGGAAGTGCGGTGTTAAAACGTAAGGTGACACACTTGTTGTAAAGTGCATCGCACATCCGTCGTGATGAAATTTGCCATGATATCATGCCTCATGTCCATCCATGTGGCCAGTGTAGCGCACCGCACGCGTCTTTTCCTTTGTCGTAATACGCAAGGGGCACCGCAATATGCTTGAGCGGTACAGTACGGTGCGTGGCAGGCCCCTTAAGTATGCGATGCCATATCATCGACTTCAATCTCTAGTTGCCAACGATTTCATTATTTTCATTGTTCGTTACGCAATTTCTTCTTCTTCTTCCTCTCAATCGCGCTTTATCGCACCTGCTACTTGCTGATGCCACCGATTGTCACGGATGCCATGCCGCCCGCCAAACAAACCGAAGACCCGGGGTCAAACGAGGATCCAATTGGGATATCTCATATTTTTCTCTTTCTTCCAGTTTTCGCTCTCCTCATCTGCTTTGCGGTCACGCCGGTTTTGTTTCGCGGGTTAAAAGTGTTGTGTTAACCGAGGCGGTTGATATTTCCGACGCGTGAAAATAGCGTACTATAGTTTTCGCTAGTTACTCGAAATTGTTTTGTTTTTGTTTTTTTGCACTATAACGTATGTCTCTTACAACAAGTTATTATCATAGAGGTGCTTTTATATGGACGTGGTTTTGAAGACGCCACGGAGGAAGCAGTCATAATGGACATCTCTTATGGACATTTTACATTTACACGGGCGTGGTTTGTTTACCGCTCATTTTTTAACCTTAAAACAAAAATTGCGACTGAAACATTTGAAAATTTGAAATGAAAGTGGAAGTGTTTTGTTGTGGCTAGTTTACTTTTTCGTTAACTCGATTGTAAGGACTGTCTATAAATGCCGCTATTATAGTCGAGTATATTGTCTAGAACTTGGCTGTTTCTATGGTGACCATGGTAAACAATGTTGCAATTCATGTTAGAAATTATCCAAGATTTACATTAAGTTAAATGGGAAATTCGGATAATTTCTGCCATTAATGGCAACACTGATAGTAAAGTTTCCCATTAGTTCCCGTTCCCCCGTAGTATCATGAAGGTTACCCTGGTAAAAATGTTCCATGAACTCTGTTCCAATTTTCCATGTGGACATGGAATTCGCCTTGATTTCCATGTAAATTAGGTTGATTTCCGTGTGGATTTACTCGGAAATCAGTGATTTCCGAGTGATATGATTTCAAATCATTGTGATTTCCATGTCCACATGGAAAATTGGAACAAGGTACACGGAACATTTTATTCATGGGTATCTGTTAAAAATGAGCTATTTATTTATGGTTATCATAACAATAACAGTAAAGTCTCAACATTCTAGAGTAATAGCATCATTCATAGACATTCGACAGCCTTTACTATCGGTTTAACCCTTTCAAACCTGAAAATACTTTTTGTTCAGGGACGGATCTTTGGCCGTCATAGCTGATCTGGGTACAATTTTCTTATTTTAAACGATATGCAGATCGTATTTTTTATTTCCTCCATAAGATTCTATTCTATTCTGGTGTACATTGAAATGTACACCAGGTCTGAAAGGGTCAATGTAAAAGTAAACGATTATCCCGCTGGAAACAGAAAGCGATAAGACCGTTTCTTTTGAGAGGATTGTCATGCTAAAGAAACTGACTCGTGACATTAACAAGCAAATTTTTCTCTCCTAGATGGAGTATTACGATTAACCGCTCCAAAACACTTGCAATTTTGTTTATAACCATTAACCAGTTTCCCCTGAAAGTATTACAATTTTTGATTTAGGGTCAATATACATGTAAAGAGCAAACAAACTGTCCGTGTTGCCTCTTTTTGGGACTTACCACAAGGCGTCGCCTCTCTGTAGCAGTGGCGAGGCGTGAAATTTGACAACACTGTATTTTCTCCATTTATTTTCACCAAAAAAGTCGAACGCTTCAGTCATTGGCGATGACCAAGCACTTCGATCTTTCTAACGTGTTTAAATGGGAAATAGGACGTTGCCAAATCGCACGCCTCGCCACTGTTCTATAGTTATAGCTCGTTGGTCTCACACACGGGAAAAAAAAGACTGGTAGAATTTACCATCTGCATTGTTGATTTTGTCGTCTGATAGAAAGTGTGGTAAATTTCACCATAATATGGTAAATACAACTTACCTTGTGATAAATTAACACGGAAAAAAACTATGGTGAAAATAACCATACGGATACCTGATTTTGGCACCTGCTAGATGTTATGGTAATGGTAACCAGAAGTTTACTATATTTTGACTAGGTACTAGGTGATGTTACCTGATTGCATGTCGAATTTACTCAAAGTATCGGTAAATGTACCATACTTCTGGTCAAGTTTACCATTACATCTAGCAGGTGCCAAAATCAGGTATCCGTATGGTTATTTTCACTAATCTTTTTTTTCCGTGAAGTTTAAGTGTTGGTACATTTTACCACAATCTTGTGAAATTTACCATACCTTTTGGCAGACTCCAAATTAGGTTATGCAAATGGTAAATTCTATATACCAGTCTTTTTCTCTCCTGCACGACCAAGATTGAATCCCATAGCCGCACCATCTCAAAATAAAAAGCGCAGTTTATTCAATTTTGTTGCCGAAACCCTTAAAATTCTTGACTTATAGCCCTGAAACCTGAATGAATTCAAACTTTGCTATCTGTAAAAAATCAAGATGTCAGAACCTTAAAAAAAAATCCAATAAAGGCCTGAGTGTAATTAGTAACTACTCATGGAACAAACGTCCAACATTAAAGCTGAAAGTTTTAAAGACCGGGAAACTCTCGATTGCATTTATATTTTTAAGGTTTTAGGGAATGCAATACTTTTATGCTATTTCCTTCATTTCTAACCCCTATTTTGCCACGGTGAGGGGGGGGGGGGTTCCTCCCAAGGACTGCGTCCTAATGCACCGGCAATATTTGGGAAAATATTGTCAACTTTACGGAAAATGTCGCCAACCCTGGAAAAATTCAGACTGAACGTTGGAGCTCCTAAGTTGTTGAATATTCTCCCAAAATTGTTGGTATAAAGTTCCTCAAAGTTAACAACAATGTTCCGAACTATTGCCGGTGCAATAAGACTTTTAAACTTTGAGGAAAGGGTGCCCAATCTTTTTTTCTATGATGCGATCGATACAATAACCTTTAGTCTCGAAATCTGATTATAGTTTATTTCTACAATTTGCGCGTGATTTTGAATATATCAACAGACTTGTTTATTTATATAAATTTGATCGTCAAATTAATCAGTGTGTAAATGTATCCTTTGTTTTTACTTCCTTGAGTGCTAATCGATGAAAAAATGTTAATTGTTTCAAGAATGCGGAAGAAATCAGAAACATCTGCCGGAGAAATGTAATGTTTAGACTTTAGTGCGGGTTGAAAAAGTCATACAGTGAAACAAAAACAATTTTTTTAAATGTGTCTAGCTCGGTAAAAGTAATGTCGTTGTGTCATTCATTTTTTTCATACAATTTGCGCGCGGGCAAAGTGCGTGAAAATAAACCACCGCGAATGTTTTGCGTTTCCTGACATCACGCATCGCACTTTAAATCGCTAATTGGCAATGTAATCGAGGCAGAAACTCGATCCAAACGTATGGACGCGTGTGAAGGCCTCAACTTGCTGTGTAGCTTAAATGAGGAAAATGTCAATAATCGAGGAAGACTCATTAGAGGTTAGTTTTCAAGTCCATAGACTCGTTTCCAGATCTGCCACTTTTAGTGCTGCTGTATACCCAAAGACATTATAGAAGAAGACTGGCCCCTAGCGGCGAGATTTGAAGTCGGTTACTTTCATGGGCAGGGCTTCTCCGCTCGGGGGTATGAACCAAATTAACATTGCGTCTTATGGAGCCGATACATAAAACAGTTTCAAAAAAATGTTAATTACTGTTAGTTTTCAAAAGTACACTGATATGATATGCAGCTTATGCCAAAGTTAAGATTGACGAACTTAAACGAATGTTTCGGTCAATCTATCCGCTAGATATTTACGACTGAAAGTACGGCAGAGACGTTATGGGAGCTCAAGTAAACAATGACCGACCGATCGTTAACTTCGACTATTAAAGAACTGACGCTTTAAATTGATCCAAATTTTCGGTTTAAATGTATGGTATACTATACTGTACAACATATGTGAGACTCGACACGGTTATTCGCAAGAATAATTGACTAAAATAGGTTTGAAGAGCGAGGCTCCATAAGAGCTAATGTTAATTTGGTTCATACCCTCGCGCGGGAAGTGCTCTGCCCATCAGCCCGTGCCAAGACCGGCTTCACTTTTCCCCCGTGCAAAGAGATAGCAGGGGCCAGTCTTCTTCTATAATGTCTTTGTGTATACCTCAGGACATTTTTAAATTCACCGATGATTCCACCGGTTGGGAAAAGCTTACAGAGTTAAGTTCAGTGTATGAATGCACTGCATGAAAATGCTTTGATCTATAATCTTTTCTGAGCTAGTGGAGTTGTTGTCAATGGCTTTGAAAAAACTTGCGGATATTTTAATAATTTAACGGCTATAGACGGTTTTAGTGCGAAGTCAACGGTTAGCCAACAACCACAACAATGCACTCATCGGTCGCAATCGGTTGTGATAAAACTCGCGTAGCGTTCCAAACTATCTCACTCACTCTCCCGTGACCCCCATGTGTATCCATCTCTTTCTAGTATCGAAATTCGTATACAGGGCCTTGTTTTACGACATATTATTATCAAAATCGCATTCAAATGCCTCGAGAAATTCATTTCTGCCATAAAATTTCACAATATAAGTCTCTATCTGAGATTCTTGAAATTAGAGTGAGATGGCAGTGCATAGGGGTCACGTGAGAGCGAGAGAGACAAACTGGCTCTGTTTGGAACGCTCATCACCGGCAGTCGCCATTACTAAAACCCTCTATTGCGCCGGCTGAAAAAAGATTACAGAACAGAGTATTTTTGTGCAGTTGTGCAATACAGTCATGCTCTGAACTAAACTGTGTAATCTTTTCTCAACCGGTGGAATTATCGGTGAATTGAAAAAATGTCATAGCACGACGATGTATGAACCAATGTAAGGGATGGTATACAATTACCAGAATGGGTCTGTTGCAAACTTTTGCTACAGCGCTATAAAGAGTTCAATCTGATGTAAAATCGCGTGAAAAGTCCATTGGTGGCATCAGAAAGTCATAAAATGCAATAATAAACTCACAATAGGCGTTTAATGAAATCCAAGATGGCGGCAAAATATCGAGCAATCTGTATACATGCACCACGAACATTCAAGGATAGCCAACCTCACAATATCCATCACAATCAATCACGACGTAAACAAAACACATAACCTCTACCTGCAGTGAGGTTGTCAAAGTTGGCAATCCTTGGATGATCACGGTGCATACATTCAGATTCCTCGATATTTTGCCGCCATCTTGGATTTCAATAAACGCCTCTTGAGAGTTTAATATTGTATTTCATGACTTTATGATGCCACCAATGGACTTTTCAGGCGATTTTACAATAGAATAATCACTTTTTATCGCTGTAGCAAAAGTTTGCAACAGACCCATTCTAGTGTTTGTATCATAGTTCATGAAAATGTTTAGGAAATTCTACTTCTATGACCATACTCTGGTATTTACACTAGAATTTTCTGGTCCAAGTACTAGACTTTTTGTAGTTCTCGTATCGTTGTGCCTCTGGTAATATCACTAGAATTTAGGAATAATTTTTTTTTTTTTTTTTCAGTGTGAAGACCGAAACGAAACGTTCTTCTGGGCTGTGATTTGTGTGTATTTTACAATGGGTGTGTTGCAAACTTTTGCTCCAGCGTTATATGTAGGGTTGATTTCAGTGGCGTTGCGTGCCATCTGGCAACAATGCAAGTGCTCCATTTAAACTCTTTAAATATATCGAATTTTCCTTGTGCACTGTGAACCCCCTTAATTCGATCTTTTACATGAGTTTAAATGGATAGAATGCGTTGTTGCCAAATTGCACGCGACGCCACTGGTTGATTTGTTTGTAAAATCGCGTGAAAATAACAGTGCAAGCATCGAAAAGTCTCGAAAAACAAAACGCTGTCGAAAGCTGCGTTATCAATATCATCACTAGCAAGATAATGTCTTCGGGGCGGTATTAGCCAGTATATCGTCGTGGTGGCTTGGAAAGGTTACGAAAAACTGTCGATGAAGCCGACCATCTGCAGGCCACTTGCAACATGTCGCATACTGCAGAAGTGCAGAGTTTCCGAAAGATCGGTATCGATCTATTTACGACTCAGTCCGCATAGTTCAAAGTAATTGGTGATAGAGCGATCATGGAGCGATAGCTGACACGGGGTCTGAAATTACCATTACTGGACTCTGCGCATGGATGTGTGGGTATCGGCACTATCGCGCACTAAAGTACCTCTCAAGAACAATCTGTGGATTTCAAGTTGGGATTGTATCAAGTGTTTGAAACTTGAAAGATTACCATTGTTTTGTTTTAAAAGTACATAAAGGTGTGACTCAATTAAAAAAATCGAAAACCTCGTCTCAAAATCTTGCATTCCACTTTTTTTTTTTTTTTTTTTTAATTTTTAAGGAAACAGTTACCTTTGTAAGTAACCAAGTAGACAGAAAGAGCGGAGGGGACTTTTTGAGAGTCCTGCGCCTTGTCAGCTATTTGAAGCCCATTAAAAAGGCAGGTCTGCTCGTAAGTCTGTTTTACCATTCAATGTCACATTGGTGGTTCCCCGGAAGAGCAGTGGGGACGTTTCGAGAGCCCTGCGCCTTCTCAGCGATTAAAAGCCCACCAAAAAGACGGGTCTGCTTGTAAGAATGTTTTTTCCCATTTAAAATTACATTGGCAGTTCCCCCAAAAGAGCAAAAGGGTCCAAGTGATCCCTCACATCTTCAGTCACCTTCCCCAATTTTAGGGAGGCCCTGAAATAGATCTTACCCCGGGGCCCTCAGAGGTGTAGCTACGGCCCTGCCAAGTACGAAGTATGACAGTTTCTAAATTGCTACCCCAGTCTCTCACAGTTCATCAAAGTACTAGCTTCCATTTTCTTTTTAAAAGAAAACACTTAATTCCAGCAGGCTGATTAAAACGCGGAGAATCGATCAATTCGATTGGCTTAAATGGCGTCACGTGACAGATTTGAAGTCAGCCGAGCTTCGAGACGAGACAATCCGAGTCATGAATTTGAAAATGACTCGAATCGCATCGTCTCGAAGCTTGAATGACTTCAAATCTGTCACGTGACGCCATTTAAACCAATGGGATCGGTCGATTCTCGCTATCTCGTATCGTCTCGTCCAAACGAGCAGAATCATCCTGCTGACCTTTGCAACTGCGCCTGTAGTTTCTTGTTTCTCAGTGGCTATTGACTTCTTACCAACAATATATTTGGGTTTTTTTTTCTGTTCCAGGCGTCAGAGAACGAGAAGTATACGGATAAGCACGTCAACTTGTCCGGAGCCGGTCTCGAGTATATTCCGAACGATTTACTGTCGAAATGGGTTCACGCGGAAGAAGTGATCTTGTCGAACAACCGATTGTCGGCGAAGAACTCAAATTTGGAACTGCTGGAGAAGCTCCCGAATCTACGACGCTTGTCCATGGCGGGCACCACTCTCATGGAGGTGCCACCAGTCGTGCAAAACTTGAAAAAATTGGAATCCTTGGATCTCTCAAACAATAGGCTTAGATATGTCGCGCGGCAGCTGCAGGGATTCGCCAAGTAAGTTTCAAGCTAAGATTATTTTATAAATATAGCATGTTTCATCGTGTTCCATTTCGTTCCATAAAGTTCCATCAAGTTCCATCTCGTTCCACAAAGTTCCATCAAGTTCCATCACGTTCCATCGGGTTCTGCCGTGTTCCAGTAAAAAAAGAAACTGTAGGGAATACATACCCTCTACGAACACTTTCTCACATCAAATTTAATCTGGGGGAGACCCGGCCTCAGACCCACCTTTAATATTCTGGAGGAGACCCCCAGATCCCCTTTAATATTCCGGGGGGACCCTCAGACCCCTCTTTAATATCTTTGGGGAGACTTTTTGATATTTTTATCCGGATCTAAAGATTCATTTTTGAAATATTTAAATTAGTCCTTTTTTTGACCCACTTTCTCATTGATTTTAATGGAAACCATGTTTCATCCATAACTATTTAACCTAAAAATAAAAATTTCAAAAAAACAAAATAAGCCATTCTGATAAATGTTAAAAGCAACATCTCTGCAAAATGTGGATGCATATGGATCAATAGTTCAAAAGTTATGCCGGGTTTCACGTTTCATGGCTACGGACGGACAGTCGACAAACAGACGCCACAGAAAGTGCATTTACACTTCCAAACCACATATGGTTAAATAATATTGAAACTTCGTGGATGAATATTCTTCAGGATAGTATTAGGCATCGTACCGCAGGCATTAAGCAAATACCAAAAATGAAATATCGCAAATCGATTCTTGTATCGAACTGCGATATTTCACTTTTTGGTACGTTCAGCCTTAAATTTGAAGTTGTTGACGAGATTCTTTGCAGAGACAGTGAGACACTCTTCAGTTGATTATCTAGTAACTGATTTTCCGTTTTCATAAAATTAATTACTTTCGGCCTGTAATGGGGCTATTGCACACTTGTGCTATAAGCGATTTAATAGTCGATTATGGCGTAAAAACCTCAAAAAATAACGATGGTGGCACTAAAAACTTCCAAAATCCCCTCCTAAACTCAATAAACGCAGTTATTTGCGCGAGCGTAATGGTGGCCGAAGGCACTAACAATGGGTGATTCCTATCTTAATTTCGTCACTCTTTCTATGCTGACAAGGATGATTCACAGAGTAATTAGTCATCAGAGTGATGATCCACATCCGATGAATGGTACCGCAACACCGAGTGACACCGGTGTCAAATGAAAGTAGTCTCTTATTGGTCACTTCTTGATGGAGTTTCAGAATTGTTAGATGGGAATCTCCCATTGTTAGTGCCTTCGGCCACCATTACGCTTCCGCAAATAACTGCGTTTATTGAGTTTAGGAGTGGATTTTGGAAGTTTTAAGTGCCGCCATCGTTATTTGTTGAGGTTTTTACGCCATAATCGACTATTAAATCGCTTATAGCAAAAGTGTGCAATAGCCCCATTCGACTTTAATCGGACGGTAGCGCTCTACTGGCAGAAATCGGCACTAAACGCTCAAGAATCACCTTAATCCGCGATAATCAGTGTGCAGCCGTTTAGTTCACCGTCTCTATTTTGCTCCGATGAGTTCCATTCACCTATTTCTTACGCTTCATATTCTTCAACATCTAAATCGAGCTTACCTCAGACCTTGCAGTAGTACAGGCGGCGGGGTGGGCTATAAGATCATTTGTCAATAAAATCTTCAGTTTTTTTGTTTTTGGTTTTTTTTTTTTGTTTTTGTTTTTTTCTCCCGTCGCGTCGATGACTTAGATTTTAGGAGCTGACTTATATTAGTCGTGAAGCCCCTTTCCCCTCCTTTTCCCCCCTTCACTGCGCACAGTTGAAAAACCAGGGGATTTCACTGAAGCGTAGATTTTGAGGAGTCAGTACCGCGAGCCAGCCCGGCACGCCATGGTACTCTGCGCAATAACTCACTGCATGCACCCGCGGCAGGTCGCACTCTGGGACGAAAACACGGCTTTTTCCGGACATGACATTTTTGTTCGTTATTAGCCTCAACATTTTTTCATTGTTGATATTTTATTGTAAAAATTATGAACATCGGATTCGTTTCAAGCAGTGGGCGTTTAAAACAAAAAACAAAAACAAAAAACTTAAACGATGGTGGTCAAACGAATAGGGTCACAATGGGAGAGTCCCAACTTTCTATATGTAAAGAAAAGTAATCACACAGAGGCTATTTTGAGAGAGAGAGAAAAAAAAATGGTCCGCCCAACTAATTACTAGACTACTAGTAAACATTGGACAGTGAAATTAATTCGTTGCACTTGCCCAGAAAATTGGGTACTTCAACGAATAATTGATAACTGGCACCAATTATATTGGGTACGCTCAACCAATAAAATTGGGTGTGCCGTACCACTTTAAGTCGTTACTAATTTACCGGTACCGAGTACCAATTTATTGATATAGGAGTGCCTGATTTCTTGAGAAAGTATAAATCTAGGCCAATTTAAATGAAAACTGATAGCATTTTTGAAATCAGCGTCTCAACATACATGCAAGAGCGATGATGAAATGAAATTATAGGCGGAGACTTATTCTGAACCCTTTACAGACCAGAGGGCCGATCATTTACTTCATCGTTGAATCGATCGATAAGATTGTCAATGAGTGATTCTATTGGTCGAATATTGTAAAACTTGGCTGTTGCTTTGGTAACCATCGTTATAGTGTCCATTTTTTAAAGGTTACCTATGAATAGCCTTTATAAAACGAGACTCTTAACGATGGTTACCATAGCAACAGCTAAGTTTTACAATTTTCGACCAATAGCATCACTCATAGACAGTCTTATCGATCGGTTTAACGATAAAGTAAATGATCGGCCCTCAGGTTTGATCAAAAGAACGCCACTCTTCCGTTTCTATAGGGAAGGTAGTTAACGGTTCGTACTCGGGGGAGTTGGTATTGCCTATACGATGATTTGAAGGCGCACAAACGAAACCTTATCTTGTAAGTGTCGACCTCCAGAATCGCATTTATTTTGAATCGCTAAATACAGGAGCAATGTGAAATAGACAAGCGGACAAAAATGAGTATACTTGAGCTTGGCCCATAAGAGGTTAAACACTAAAAATTAGTAAAATTAACCCTTCACTGCATGGGATTTTTTTTCAACCAAAAATGGATTTTTCGATTCCTTAGGTGGTCACATATATGGTAGAGTCCCTATATACTATGAGAGTTGCGACAAGACTCTCAAAATGAAGAAGAAGAAGAAGCGGATCAATGGAGCCCCCAAGAGGCAAATTGCAAATGGCGGATGGCCATTTGCCTCTGCGCTGTTGCCACTATTTCGCTATCTCTTATAGGTTAGATTTAGATTCTCGACAATAACGGTCGTTATTGAAAGAGATAATGTTCTCCGGAATAAAATTCAAGCAGAGTAAAAATTCACAAAAATTACCGCGGTCACTGTTACTTCAAATGTGTAATGAAAGCGAGTTCGCGAATAGTAAACAAACCCTCCGCCATTTGCATTTTGCCTCTTGGAGCTTTCTTGACAGCCTAAATCTGAGAGCCAATCAGAAATGGATTCAGCAATGGCGCAACTCTCATAGTATGTAGGGACTCTAATATATGGGAAAAATAGCAAAAAAAATAATCAGACAGTTTTTCGGTGAAAATTCTAATTTTTCAATTTTTTTCTCGTTTTTTACAAGTGCTATAACACCATAAGAAATGGCGGGAAAAGAAAAAAACATATTTTTTTTTCAAAATGTCCAAAAAAATAATAATTTTTTACTTTAATTGGATTTTTCAAAGAGCAAATGCTAGAAGCGTGGTAAAAATAATAAAATTTGGGTTGAATTGGATACGGGGGAAAAATTTCCTCCCAACCATGATTTCCTTTATTAAATGCATTATAATGAGTGCTGGTGGTCTGTTGAAAAATGTTTGAGCCCATTTTTATGTTTTCTTATAATGTGACACTGGTGATACAATTTGAAATAGGTCAAAATATAAATTACAATATCTGATATAGGGCTTTTTACATCATGTGACACCGGTGTCATACTATGCAGTGAAGGGTTTAACACTGACAGATGATGAATGTCGCGGACACATTATGTCGTTTTGGATGCTCATACTTGAAATAAATGGACAAAATTACACCTCGAACCTAACCTTAAAATCCTCCATGATTTTTTACGCAGGTCACCCAGTAGACTTTTACTCTAGATAAAAATGTTACTCGTTGGTTTCATTCCACTGTGCGTCGAGTAGTCTCTCTATGCTCTAGCGCAGGAGGCGCAGACCCAGACCGGTCACTGACTTTGGGGAGGACTCCTTGTGCTTGCCTTGTGCTCAGTTAGTTGCTCACTCCCTCCGAACCGTATCGTGTGGTAATGGCTTACATCACAGATCTGTAACACTGTATAACAGTCACATCTCCGGAGAAGTGTGGTGCAAAGTACTTTTGTGCTCTGAATAACTGCTCCGGATAGAGGCGGCAGCCTGGTCTCTGGAGCAAGAGCCAATGAAATGCCGGGTGTGATCATTCTTAGAAATTGGCACTAGGTTTAAATGAGTATCTTGCAGGAAGAGCACACTTGTAGTTTCTTGATTTTTTTTTTTTTTTTTTTTTTTTTTTTTTGCGGAAACAGCCTCAATTATGATATCAAATCAAAGCGCACACTCACATTTAAATAGGATGAACAGTAAACATAGGGAGTAGTAGACTATTAGACTGACTTGAACAAAAAAGTTATTTTAACTGTTGGTAAGATGTATGGATCCGTAAAATTGCAACTGTCGAGACTGAATGTTGTGAAACAGGATCGGAAGGACACATGTTGACACCTTCCTGTTCGTTGATTCTGAACTTTCAAACGCCACAAAACGAAATACCCTCGGAAAGAAGTTCTGCAAAATCTGTTCCGATTTCCACAACTACATAGAAAATTGAAACACTCGCACATTTAAATAGGATAATCCGTGAACATCTGGAGGAGACTATATTAGATTGACTTGAACAAAAAAAATATTTTACATGTGGGTAAGATTCATGGATCCGTAAAATTACAACTGTTGAGACTGAATGTTATGAAACAGGATCGTAAGGTTACATGTTGACATATTCCTGTACGCTGATTCTGAACTCTCAAACGCCACAAAACAAGATATACCCTAGTGTCCCTAGCATAGAAGCTCAACTAAATATGTTTCAATTTTCTAGATGTCTCTCGAAAATCAATGTGGTCTACAGACATTTATATTAATCCGATTCCCACATCAACATATTTGTAGAAAATTGGAACAGACTTCATGGAATTTTCTTACTTGGGAACCGAGGATCGTTCTGTTATTCCATTGGTTTTCAGGACGTCATTGACGGATAGAGTCATTTGATCTGAGTGGCTGTTCAAACCAATGGAATTATTCGATTTCCGCATTTTTGTCTCGTATTGTTCGAAAGTTCAGAATCACCCCTTCTATTGCATCAGCTTAGCAAATGGATTCGATCGCCCTCAAGGGTTTCCATATCTTTTGCTGCTGTGGCTCTTACACTCATTGCAACTCATGACTCATCATATGGGCAAAAAGGTGATGTCTCCAAAACCTCCCGTGTGACCCTAACCCCTCCATCGATTCAGCTTGGCAAATGGAGTCGATCGCCCTCAAAGGGTTTCCATATCTTTTGCAGCATAGCTTTTGTGGCTCTTTCACTCATGGAAACCTCATGACTCATCATATGGGCAAAAAGGTGATGCCTCCAAAACCCCTCAAGTGTTTCCATATCTTTTGCAACTGTGGCTTTTACACTCATTGCAACTCATGACTCATCATATCCGAAAACCCAATTGCAGTGGCGCACCCAGGATTTTGGCGCACCCAGTGGCGCACCCAGGGGCTAAAA
Organism: Trialeurodes vaporariorum; assembly: GCA_011764245.1. Classification (NCBI taxonomy): domain Eukaryota; kingdom Metazoa; phylum Arthropoda; class Insecta; order Hemiptera; family Aleyrodidae; genus Trialeurodes; species Trialeurodes vaporariorum. Next base: position 10,322,628 of record VMOF01000379.1, read on the forward strand.
AAGTCAACGTTTCTTGATCAATTTTTTTAGCATCACAAAATTCAGTGTGCCGCGTTTATTTATAGACCAGCCCGGAAATTTACTCTCGGTTTGGGAGGGGGGGGGAGTGTAGGTGCGCCACCGATGAACCGAGTGAATGAATTTGCAGTGCATACTAATGTATGCATAATAATGGAAAAAAAGGGTTGACAAGGTAAAAAAACATGGTTGCCTAATCGCATGAGATGCTTTTGTCTTTCAACTAAAAAGTGCGCCACATTTTTTCTCCGATTCTGTAAACAAAGTAATACGCGTGCCAAGTGATTTTTCAGCTCTCTCGCTTTTGTTTTGTTCGTCAGCATATAGGAAATTAATGAGGAAAACGTTTGTATATTTTTGGAATATCAGTTAAAAGCTCGATACAAAATTCATCGACAATTTTTAGGTTCGCAGAACCTTTAATTTTACTCCACATACGTTTTTGATTATTCCATGTTCTTTTTCCTTTGAAAATTTTTCTCTGATTCTGTGAAAAAAATAATATCCGTCAGGTCATTTATTTACGCCCTTTATTTTGTTTTATATCTACTTCAGTAAAAAAAATCCAGATTCCCGGAACATATTCTAACGTACGTTTGAAAACGGAAAGTTGAATTCTCGGAAAGTTGTCCCGGTTCCTAGAAACTTCAATGCCTTTTTTTCATTTTTTTGATTTTTTTTAAGCTTCCCGTGCCGAAATTGCGCATCTTGAAATCGTTTTCCACGTAGACGGGTGATAGCAAGCCACCTTGCTAGCGCGAATATTCATATCCCCCCACCGAAATGTCCGCTGATTTCCTCAAACTTTATAAATTACAGAAACCTTCGCTAATTACCTTTTTCAACAGCCAAACTCAATGAATTTTCTGAGGATAATATAGACCCAAGACCCAGCACGTGTTATACCTCCCGTGTTATGAGAGTGAGGCAAGTCGGATGAGTTATTATAATGGTTCGAGGGCTCAGCAGATCCAACAGCCAATTGTCGCTTACTGTTGAGTGGTGAACAATTATTTTCCTTATCCTTAAAATGTTGCTGTGCAATCAAAGTCTCAACTAATGGGGCTATTGCACACTTTTGCTATAAGCGATTTAATAGTCGATTATGGCGTAAAAACCTCATAAAATAACGACGGCGGCACTAAAAACTTCCAAAATCCACTCCTAAACTCAATAAACGCAGTTATTTGCGCGAGCGTAATGGTGGCCGAAGGCCACCATTACGCTCGCGCATCTAACAATTCTGAAACTCCATCAAGAAGTGACCAATAAGAGACTACTTTCATTTGACACCGGTGTCACTTGGTGTTGCGGTACCATTCATCGGATGTATGGATCATCACTCTGATGACTAATTACTCTGTGAATCATCCTTGTTAGCATAGAATGAGTGACGAAATTAAGATAGGAATCTCCCATTGTTAGTGCCTTCGGCCACCATTACGCTCGCGCAAATAACTACGTTTATTGAGTTTAGGAGTGGATTTTGGAAGTTTTTAGTGCCGCCATCGTTATTTTTTGAGGTTTTTACGCCATAATCGACTATTAAATCGCTTATAGCAAAAGTGTGCAATAGCCCCATTAAGACATACCATTTGGAAACAATTAATCAGAAACCTTATTCTGTAATAAGAAAACAAACCATCCAGATTTCTTGAAAACTTTTGCTACTAGCAAATAAATCGTCCTATAAGACCAACGAAAATCACAAAAATCACATTTGAAAAGTCTAAAATTCAATAGTAAACTCATAAAACTGCTATAACGGCAAGATCGTATAATGACGGCTCAACGCAGGTATCATGGGAGATTCCTGTCTATAATTTGTCGTATTCTCTACGGAAACACAGAGATATGTCTTAAATTAGATGGGAATCTCCCTCGATCCGATCGTCTCTTCGCCATTAAGCCCGATTCTGAGAGTGAATTTCATGATTTTTTAGTGTAGGTACTCATCGTCATTTTTTACAGATTTTCATGCAAAAACCAACTCTTCAATTCCTGTAGCAAAAGTTTGCGAGAACCACATTACCGAAAACCACGTGGAAAATCTAACAAGTCCATCACTCAACATTGTAACAGTAGGATGTTATTCCGACGAGTCTCAACCAAAAAGCAGGATAAAAACACTTTTGTCGCAAGCTTTGCGCTGAGTCTCTATTCCATCTATAGAAATTTCAATTTTGAAATTAAATTTTACTAAAAAAAATGTCAAGATTGGTTCATTTCTGGAGATTGTTCTATATTAGGTAAACCCAAAGAGTAAACAAGAGTCGCAATTGAATGGAAGGCCTACGTGGTCAACGTAGATAAGGGATCCGAACGCGGGCTGGCCTCTGATTGGCTGCAACGGGTGGAGCAAAAATGAGTCGGGGTATAGGGAAAATAACACGGGATTTTCGTTCCGGGACGTTTATCTCGAAACCTAAGCAAAATCGTCTCTACCCAATTTATGTGAGTCGATTTAGCAGAATTTTCCAAACAAATCGATAGGTCATAAGTGCCACTCTATTGCAAATTCGAAAAGACTGTTTCAGTTGAAAAGTACGCACAATAGTGAGTTACTCAAACACTGCTCGAACACACGCCAAGCATGTAATCACACTATTGTGCGTACTTTGAAACTGAAACAGTCTTTTCGAATTTGCAATAAAGTGGCACTTATGACCTATCAAATTGTCCGGAAAAATCTGCTGAATCGACTCGTATAAATTGTTTACATACTATTTTGCTTAGGTTTCGAGATAAACGCCCCGGAACGAAAATCCCGTGTTATTTTCCCTACACCCCGAGTCATTTTTGCTCCACCCGTTGCAGCCAATCAGAGGCCAGCCCGCGTTCGGATCCCTTATCTACGTTGACCACGCAGGCCTTCCATTCAATTGCGACTCTTGTTTACTCTTTGGGTAAACCTTAAACTGCATGTCACGAAAGAGCAATCTTCTTTGCTAGCTTCAATTAAGTGGGTAGATAAATATTCCTACTCCGAGGTGTTCATTTTGCCTATCTCTCTAATTGAAGGCGATTGTCGACAAATTATTGTGCAAATGTCAATTTGGAGTAGCTTACGCCAATAAAGAATTCAAATGTTGTGAGGCAGATTCATGGTAGAGTCTCCATATGCACTGAAAACACAATTTCTAAATTCTAGTAATATTACCGGAAGCAGAATGCGATATGTGAACCACAGAGATTCTAATACTTTGGCCAGAAATTTGTGGTGCTAATACCAGAATATGATTAAAGAAGTAGAATTCCCTGGAAATTTTCAAGAGCTATGGTACAAGTGCTAGAATTCTGGTAATTTTACCATCCTTTACATATCGGTTTACTTATCGTCGTGCTTCTGACAATCTTTTCTTTATGGCAACGTTGCAGTTCGTCCACTTGAAGCCATGAACAATATCGAACTAGAGGGTGTTCGGTGAACACCTTCGCAATCGACCTTTTGCATGGGTTTAAATGGACATAGTACAACGTTGCCAAATTGCACGCTACGCCACTGACCTTTGATTAATCATGAGTTTTATAGGCACTACGAGCGCCGCGCCGCCATACAGATGTTGATCAACGAAAGCAGTGAAAGATTACATCGTTACAAACTCTACAGGACTGATTACACTATGCAACAAAATTTAACTTTTGGTTTGTCCACGGGTTGAGACCTATTTTTTCTGACTCCTAGTGACCAAAGAAGTCAGAAAATGGCCATGAAAGTGCCGGGAAAATGTGTATGCGCCCAGGACGCCGCCATTTTGAAAAATCAGAAATTCAGCTGACTTTCCGTCTGTTTTTTGAGGCTAGCGTCCTTAATTTTTACTCAAATTAAAAAAATGTGGATATAAAATGAAAAAGCATAAAATTTCCTACAAGATGAGTCACCTTGATTTGTTTTTTGATCAGCAAAAATATACAAAAACTGAGGTTTTTTAATTTTTTTTTTTAAAAAAATCGAAAATTTGACGATTTTTTGGATGAATTTTAGCTCATGCCGTCAAAAATAGAAATCATAGAAAAAAACAGATTGATGCATTGAAAAGAGCGTTAAAGTGGCTACAAGATGATGTACTACAAAAGTTTTTTGTGATTATTTTTTGCCACTTTTTAGCCATTAAAATGATTTTCCCCAAAATTCAGTTTTCTCCCTCTATGCTCCCTAATATACTAACGGTATCGTTCCATAACGTCGATTTGGTTCCTCTCGTGCACCCTCGCACCAAAATAATCCGTTTCCCATCAAAAGTGACCGTGAATAATGGTGGAAAAAGCTTGACTCATCACGTTTGATTCCCTTATTTACATTAAATGTGTCTACGCATCCATTCAGTTCCTCTCAAATATCCCATGCTTAAAAAAAAAAAAAAAAAAAAAAAATCATCTGCTAAAGGCAGATATTTTTTGAAGTTTTATTTCACTCTCAGCCGTTATTAATGGAAAACAATATTGGTTTCAGAAAAATGAATGTTATTAGTTGCTCTGGATAGAGCGGATGGGATCAATGATGTGCTGAGAACAATAAAATAAGTGGTGGCCCTGAGAAAAATGGTTTTTAATCGGATTGGGTATCAGTATATACCAGTGCGGTTACATTTGGGAGAGTGATGAGATTCCTGAGTTCATACTGGTCTAAAAATGAGAGAGTAAAGAGAATTTGAAAAAGTGGCGCGCCAATTTTTAGCCGTTTCAGGTGGCTCTGAAAAGAGCCGTTGCATTGACTGTCGTTACTTATGCACATGCAGTGTCCTTTCATGTCCTTCTTAAAATTTAGACCTGGCACTTGGCAGTTACTTGTATAAAAGCCACGCATAATGATGCTTGACTTCAGCCTGCTGTACAAGTCAAGGCTTCAAATTCACTAAAGCATCTTATAAAAATTTGAATATGTGTTGTCAAAAAGTTCCTTCCTCAGGGCCACCAAATGAGGTTGAGAATTTCTGAACATCAAATTACAATTGAGCAAAAGTAAACAAAATCTTAAAAATTAAATATGTCTTTTTTCATTACATCAAAGTGTGAGCAAGGCGGCGGGTGTATGGGGCTATTGGGGCTATAGCCCCCCCCCACACTTTTTTGAGGATATGGGGGTAACACTTAAAAAAAAAAAAAATTAGCCCTCCCTTTTTCGACCCCACGCGCCGCCCATGGTGAAATTCGTGACGAATAAAGGAGAGAACTCGTTCTCAACTCGGTTTTCGCCATTATTTACGGTCACTTTTGATGGGAAACGGATTATTTTGGTGCGAGGGTGCATGAGAGGAACCAAATCGACGTTATGGAACGATACCGTTAGTATATTAGGGAGCATAGAGGGAGAAAACTGAATTTTGGGGAAAATCATTTTAATGGCTAAAAAGTGGCAAAAAATAATCACAAAAAACTTTTGTAGTACATCATCTTGTAGCCACTTCAACGCTCTTTTCAATGCATCAATCTGTTTTTTTCTATGATTTCTATTTTTGACGGCATGAGCTAAAATTCATCAAAAAAATCGTCAAATTTTCGATTTTTAAAAAAAAAAGATTAAAAAACCTCAGTTTTTGTATATTTTTGCTGATCAAAACAAAAAACAAGGTAACTCATCTTGTAGGAAATTTTATGCTCTTTCATTTTATATCCACATTTTTTTAATTTGAGTAAAAATTAAGGACGCTAGCCTCAAAAAACCGACGGAAAGTCAGCTGAAGTTCTGATTTTTCAAAATGGCGGCGTCCTGGGAGCATACACATTTTCCCGGCACTTTCATGGCCATTTTCTGACTTCTTTGGTCACTAGGAGTCAGAAAAAATAGGTCTCAACCCGTGGACAAAATGGCTGTTGCATAGTGTTATGCACCGAAAAAAAGGGAATTGCTGGAATAACAAAACATTGTTTGCAAAATTTGCATTTACTTTTTCGGGAAAATTTAGCGTGTACGTAGGTAAATGAACAATTTTATTTTGTAAGAAATGCTAAACACTTAGTCGCTAAATTAGCTGGCTAGAGATTTTGTTGTTTTCGCATTTTGGATTGTTATTCTTGTAAAATAATTTTGCTGAAGTGACATTCTTCACTCCTTGTTATACCCACATTCTAAATGTTTGTAAAAACTGTAATCCAGAATGATAATATATCACTTTTTTGGATTGTAAAACTTCCAAAACCTTGATTTGTAGAATTAACTAAATTTGGCATTATAAAAACTGCAATCCAAAATGAAAAAGCATCAATTTCTTGGATTGTAAAATTTACCAAATCTTGATTGTAGAATTAACTAATGCAGGCATTGTAAAAAGTGCTATTCAGAATGAAAAATCATCAATTCTCGGATTGAAAAATTTCATATTTAGAACGCAAAATCATTTGATTGCGCTCTCTGTTTGACAAAGTTTGAAGTACTCTTCCGTTTTGTACTCACTCGGCAGTTTACGCTCCTCTGCAAGGAATTGTGCCTTAAGATGCGTATTTTATGCTCTGAATCATTATCTGCTGTGATAGCCTAGTCGTAAAGTGCTGGACAATCACCACGGCTACCCAGGTTCAAATCCCGGGACATCAGGTGAATTTATCATCTCATTAATTCATCATACCTCTGTGCCATGCCTACATATCATGTCTATATGTAATACTCTCTGTGAAATCAAATCAATACAATGTAACTTGTATATACACGAAGCCAAAACGAATGAGTACTTCACACGTTGCCAACCAGAGCGCGCAATTGAACGATCTTTCGTTCTGGATGATATGGAATTTTACAATCCAGACTCTTGATGATTTTTCATTCTGGATTGCAGTTTTTACAATGCCGGATTTTGTTAAATGTACAATCAAGATTTTGTAAATTTTACAATCCAAGAATTTATGTTTTTCCATTATGAGTTGCACTTTTTACAATGCCAGATTTTGGAAATTTTACAATCCAAGTGTTTCAAAAGTTAACAATACATATAGCTGTCACGATTTTTTAGGATACTGGATTGTAAAATTATCAACCCCCATTGTAAATTTAACACTTTTTTTTTCGGTGTGAGCAATCGTCAGTTGCGGATCGTGCAACCTGGCAACGGTGCTAATTTTCCATTTAAACCTATGCAAAAGTATCGATATCTTGGGGGTGCAATTGCACCTCCTGAAGATCGATTGTTTTACATGGGTTTCAATGGAGAGAATCCGTTGTTGCCAGATTGCACGCACCGCCACTGGCAATCGTATCGTAAGGCTATCGAGTTTATCGAGTACGTGTTATTATTATGGGTGGTGTATTTTTATTAGGTTCCATTCCGAAAGAAACCCTCTCATCTCTGCGGAAATTCTCCGATAGCTCTGAAGTTATCGTGAAATTTCCGCAGAGATGGGAGCATGGTAACCACCCATAACACGTACTCGACCATCGACTGTATAGCATTGCGATACGATCGTTCATGCTGTAATCTTTGCATTGGACCAAAACACCACAACAGCCCTCAGAATGTAAACAAAAATGTGCAAAAACGCATCCAATTGCGGCGCCTATGGGTAACACTTGTCCTAACTCTCTGCATACAGTGATTTTAATCTATATGTATATAGATCTGCCGTGTTGTGTAGAATTAATGTCATTTTTCAATTCACCGATGATTCTACCGGTTTAGTAAAGATTACATAGTTCAGGTCCGTGTATGACTGCAATGTATAAAATATTCGCATCTGTAATTTTTTCTCAGCCTTTGGAGGTCATCGATGATTTTAAAAAAAAATTGCTGTTATTTTAATAATTTAACGGTGATTGCACCTATGAAGAAAAGATCACAGGTCAGAGCATTTTCATGCAGTACAGTCATACACTGAACTGAACTGTGTAATCTTTTTCTCAACCAGTGGAATCATCGGTAAATTGAAAAATGTCATTAATCATACGCAAAACGGTAGCTCTGCATGTACAGGGTGTTTCACGTAACCTGCTCACTATGGTTTTCTTGAACGGGTGACGATAAAAAAATCTGGAAAAATCGGTTTTATAGTAACTCGGACCTGAAGTTTCATTTAAAAATACTGCCACAACCCAAAATTTGGTTTATGGGGGGTTTTCAGGGGGGGCACCCCCCTAATCTCGAGATTTTCAAATAGCAACCCCTATCTTGTGATACCTCATTTGAAAGAGGGTGAAATTCTAAGCATTTTGGCTTAGACCGGAAGTCGATATCTTTTTTCATTTTCGAGATATCGAAGGTCGAAGATCGATATAGGACCAATTTTCGAAAATTCTTAACTCCTACAAAAATAGTCGTAAAACAAAAAACTGCACACGTAAAATGCTCTACTTGATGAGTACTTTCAAGAAAAAAATACGAATTTACAATCAAAGAAACCGGAAGTCGACTTTTAGGTACCTTAACATTTTTGGCGGGAAAACCCCCATTTCTCAAAATTTTCAAATAGCAACCCCTATCTTTTAATACCTCATTCGAAAAGGCATAAAAAGTTGTGCGTTTTGGCGCAATCAAAAGTCCGATATCATTTTTCTAATTTGATATCTCGAAAATCGAAGTTCGATTTAGACCATTTTTCGACCCAGTAAAAAACGGATCCTATCGTGTGATACATCATTCAAAAGCACATAAAAAACCAAGAATTTTAGTGCAAACCGGAAGTCAATACCTTTTTTCGCGAGTCAAAATTTAAGGTAGGCCCTAACCAAAGACTAAACTTTGACTTGCGATATCTCGACCGCTAAAAAAGGTATTGACTTCCAATTTGCACTAAAATTCTTGGTTTTTTATGTGCTTTTGAATGATATATCACACGATAGGATCCGTTTTTTACTGGGTCGAAAAATGGTCTAAATCGAACTTCGATTTTCGAGATATCAAATTAGAAAAATGATATCGGACTTTTGATTGCGCCAAAACGCACAACTTTTTATGCCTTTTCGAATGAGGTATTAAAAGATAGGGTTTGCTATTTGAAAATTTTGAGAAATGGGGGTTTTCCCGCCAAAAATGTTAAGGTACCTAAAAGTCGACTTCCGGTTTCTTTGATTGTAAATTCGTATTTTTTTCTTGAAAGTACTCATCAAGTAGAGCATTTTACGTGTGCAGTTTTTTGTTTTACGACTATTTTTGTAGGAGTTAAGAATTTTCGAAAATTGGTCCTATATCGATCTTCGACCTTCGATATCTCGAAAATGAAAAAAGATATCGACTTCCGGTCTAAGCCAAAATGCTTAGAATTTCACCCTCTTTCAAATGAGGTATCACAAGATAGGGGTTGCTATTTGAAAATCTCGAGATTAGGGGGTGCCCCCCCTGAAAACCCCCATAAACCAAATTTTGGGTTGTGGCAGTATTTTTTAATGAAACTTCAGGTCCGAGTTAGAGGTAGTTTCAGAAGAGTAGGCGGACCAAAACCATAATCTTTGGCGAATTTTCAACTTACATTCCTTCAAATCAATACCGAATTTTCTCCTGACTTTATTCTTTTGTGTTTAAAGTTTTCCTCATTGAAAAGTGAACTCTCAATTTCAGTTTCATTCATTTTCATCGAGTCATATCAGAAATAATGTTGACAAATTCCAAAGATTATTGTTCTAGGTCCGCCTACACTTCTGAAACTACCTCTACTATAAAACCGATTTTTCCAGATTTTTTTATCGTCACCCGTTCAAGAAAACCATAGTGAGCAGGTTACGTGAAACACCCTGTATATAAAACCCAGGGCAGCCGTTTTGCGGATAATCAATGCTAAGTATTTTTCAATTCACCGATGATTCCACCGGTTGAGAAAAGATTACACAGTTCAGTTCAGTGCATGAATGTAATAAACTAAAATACTCGCATCTGTAATCTTTTCTCAACCGGTGGAATCGTCGATGACTTTATAAAACTTGCGGATATTTTAATTAATCAACGGAGTTTCCACTGACTAAGGAAAGATTACAGATCAGAGTATTTTCGTGCATTACAGTCATACACTGAACTGAATTGTGTAATCTTTTCTCAACCGGTGGAATCATCGGTGAATAGAAAAATAGTATTGATTATACGCAAAACGGCAGCCCTGATAAAAACGGAAACGAGAATACTCGGGCGTGGCAGTGGCGAGGCGCGAAATTTGGCAACAAGGTAGTTTCTCCATTTAAATTCACCAAAAAAGTCGAACGCTTCGGTCATCGGCGATGACCAGGCATTTCGACCTTTCTAATGTGTTTAAATGGGGGAAAAAGAAACGTTGCCAAATCGCACGCCTCGCCTCTGTTGTAAGGGTTCGTAGATGCGTACTCGAAATTTGAAAGTCCGGACGTTTACTATATCACTTCTGTTCAGGACCACAGGGAGTGACCACTGACCAATGATCATTAAACCACCGATCCTTCCTTCAAAAACGACCTACTCGCGGTTTTTTCTTAAGTGTAAATGAAAGCGCTTCACTTATTCAACCCAGTTAAAGAGTTTTAATGCGCTCAGATCGGATCCTCGCTCCGAGGTTGTTGAGTAAGATCGGGGAGGTGGAGGAGGGGGGGGGGGGAGGTGGGGGGAAGGAGGGGGGAGGAGAGGGAGGAGCAAAAAAAAGAAAAAAGGAAGAGTGGTCATAACACACAGACACGACATCCGAAGAAACAGCCAACAAAACTGTGGTGCATGGTTTTAGTCGTAGTGGTGGTGAAAGAGTTAATGCCGGGCTCGATTGCACGTAGGAGGAGACGATGAGGTTGGAGGTTATGGAGGGACGGGGGTAAGGGTGGAGGGGGAGGAGGGCAGGGGTGGGGGTGGGGGTGGGGGGGAGAAATGTGTATCTTATCTATGATCACGATTCAGAGCGGACTCCATAGCCATAATCATAGAAACAGCCATAGGAGAGCTATGTAAGCATAGTTCCTCTTTGGCACTAACGCGTGACCATCGTGATGTGAAGTCCGATTGTCCGGCGCGGGGTCCGGGCGCGAGCGAGCGGTTGGAACCTCTCTCTGGAGGAGCTCCTGGAAAGAATCGTTCTCCCGCGATGTGGGATTCGGATCTGTTCATCATCATCATCTCATTAATTCGTTCATCATTTACCTAACTATCTCGTTGCGCCCACTAGTGGACCTGGGAACTTTTCCTCCTCTTCCGCTGTACCCATTTGATCGTGTGTGCTAGAAAAGGGAAAAGTCCTTCCGTAATTATTGTCGCCGTCTACGCTAACACATGCATTCAAACGGACAAAAGAGCGAGAGAAGGACAATAACCACTGGATCCGCGAGTGGTTGCACCTCGGGAAGTGGCGGATCCAGCAATTTTGGGAGAGGGGGGGGGGGGGGACGCCTGTGAAATTTTGAAATTTGAAACGTCGGTGGAAGCAATTTCGGGTTTTTTTCTATTGAAATAAGGGAAAATGTGAGGCATCTGGGGGGCGGGCACGTGCCCCGTGCCCCCCATCCCCCACGTTGATCTGCCACTAACCTCGGGAATAGTGACTGCTCAGTGCTCCGTGCAATTATAAGCAACGATGCTTTTACTTCATTTGAATCCATGTACAGCAATCGATTGTTGGCAAAACACTGCTCTGCTATCGAATCGAATCTATTTGTTTCTTTTTAAAGCTTAAGGCCCTATTCCACCAGAGACTTTTGTCGCCGGATCTAGCGTCAAGAAGCTGAAAACTCCCTTCCACCTAGGCGACTTGACGCGCGTCACCGATGCAAACGGTGCCTCTCACCACTCATTTGTTTACCGAAATCGTCGGTCATTTTTCACGTAATAACATAATAACAAGAAAATAATAATAACAAAGTAATAATAATAATAACAAGAACCGCGGATGATGGTTGTCTTGGTTGTTTTCAGCCGCATTAAAGATGACACAGGGATATTGATGAAACTCGGGAGCTCAACGTTGCACTAGAAGCCATAAAAGTAGGATTCGATCCTACTTCTAGCGACTTGACGCTAGATCCCGGATCTTCGCTCCTCCACCTGATCTTCCTGACGCTGACGCTAGATCCGGCGACTAAAGTCTCAGGTGGAATAGGGCCTTTAAACTTGTTGTTATAGAATCGAATGTAGGAAAAACATCGTCGCCAAACTGCTCGAGCGGACTCTGCCTTCCAGTCTTCAGAGGTTTTCTGGTTAAAAGAGGGATTTATACTTGTTCGATGACCGCCAAAGGTATGTCGGCCGCGAAACTATGATGGAGGTTGGTGCGCACCAATCACCAGACGTTCATTCGGAGGCTAATTTAAGGATCCACTTTGATCGTCTGTTGACTAGCTGTAAAGAAGAGGCCTATTGATTGGCTAACAAAATTATCATCATTACTCATCAGTCATCAGTCAAAGTAAAAAGGGTCCACTCGGACTGTGTTTTGTCGCAACCCCGAAAAAAGAAAAATTGTGCCGCCCGATTTTAACACGAGCAAGCAAAGTCAGCCTGCGCTATCTGGCAACTATGTTTTTTTGCTATTTAAATCTGGGAAAAAGTACTGAACTCTATCTGATCTTAGCCCATCTCATAATTATAATAGCCGCCATCTTTTTATAAAAAATACTAAGATCAGATTAGAATCATCAAAAAGCAATACATCTTTTTCTGCAATCCAAGTATTTGACGCTCTGCCTAAATCCTTAAAAACCCATTTTAAAAACGGATAAATTAGTAGTTTTTTCATGCCTTAGAGCTGTTTCTACTATCCCACTATCCCTATCCCTCTATTTTTACAGTCTGGATGAACTGTTAAGCTATACGTAAACTTTAAAAAATTAAAATATAATGTTCTAAATTATCTCTAGCTATGAGAAAACAAATGTATCGTTTCTTATATGACCTGTACCCAGTCAGTTTTTCTGGCTAACTATGTACCAAAAATGAAAATAAAAAATAAAATAAAATAAAATTTCTGAGGGATTTCGGGGATTCCCTTGAAGATCAATTACTTTTCACAGGTTTGATTGAAAAAAATTATTTGTTGCTACATTGCACGAGCCGCCACTGCGGGTTAGATCTATATATCAGCATGGTCTATATCATTTACATATTGTCTCTTATTAAGTCTCTTTTTCAATCTTTGTGCGTCACATACAGGGTGTCCGGTAAGTCCCGGAACGGCTGCGCCATTTCTTTATTTACGCAGATAAAAAAACCAAACTTTGGGAATGTTCCCAGATAAATAAAAACTACTTTTTGGGGGGGTCAAAATTTTGATCGCCCCTCCCGGGGGGGCGGGGGCGCCCCTAACTTTTTTTTTCAAATGGCAACCCCTATCTTGTGATACCTCATTCGAAAGAGGGTAAAAAACTGAGCATTTTGGCGCAAACCGCATGTCAATATCTCTTTTAGTATTCGAGATATCGAACTTCAAAATCTATGGAAACCCATTCTAAAAAAATCATAACTCTTATTCAGAAAGTCGCTATTTAAAAAACTAGGGGGTCTAAACTACTCTACATAACAAGCTCTTTCCAGGGAAAAACACTTTTGCCCAAAAAAATTAACTTACAGTTATTGTTTTTTTTCCCGCCAAAATTTTTTAAAACATTTTGGCGGGAAAAAAAACAATAACTGTACTTAAGTTAATTTTTTTGGGCAGAGGTGTTTTTCCCTGGAAAGAGCTTGTTATGTAGAGTAGTTTAGACCCCTAGTTTTTTAAATAGCGACTTTCTGAATAAGAGTTATGATTTTTTTAAAATGGGTTTCCATAGATTTTGAAGTTCGATATCTCGAATACTAAAAGAGATATTGACATGCGGTTTGCGCCAAAATGCTCAGTTTTTTACCCTCTTTCGAATGAGGTATCACAAGATAGGGGTTGCCATTTGAAAAAAAAAGTTAGGGGCGCCCCCGCCCCCCCGGGAGGGGCGATCAAAATTTTGACCCCCCCAAAAAGTAGTTTTTATTTATCTGGGAACATTCCCAAAGTTTGGTTTTTTTATCTGCGTAAATAAAGAAATGGCGCAGCCGTTCCGGGACTTACCGGACACCCGGTATTATTCAACTCGTTAGTTTTACCTCTTGTTAATTTGAATCCATCGTTTTCAAACGAACGATTCGCATTCACATTCACCTACCCGGGACCGGTTCATCTTCAATCAGCGAACTCAATCCATCCAACAAAGAGATCTCAAACCAAACCACGGAGAAGGTCTCCCATTAAACTCTTTTCTTTTCTTTTTTATCTTAACTCATTCAGGATTTACTTCAACGGGAGTCAATTGCTCGCCATCTCTTGGACTCTGTCTGTTCCTTACCCGCGCTCGCTTCAATCGCCCCACCCGCGCCGCGCTTTGACTCTGCTCCTTCTTCTTGCCTGCAGAAACGGGCCCTCAGCGATCGTCCGTCCGGGTTGTCGACCATGCCCGGCTTGAGTTCGGCGCGGCGGCGGCGTCCGACCCAATGCAATGGAGGGCGCTAAGTGGCTGAAGTAAAAGCTTTTTCTGTCTTTTTACAACTCGGTCCGATGAAATCGGTGAATCGGTAGGTCACCACTCTATTTCTTCCCAGTCAAACACCCCCCCCCCCCCCTCCCCCGGTTCTTCTCAATTCCTCTTCCCCCTTCCTTCGTCCAGATGAGGTTTGGATCCTCGGCTTCGCGGTGGAAAGAGAAAAATCCCTCGTGCAAGTGGTTTCGTGCGACCAGCCGCGATATCCGGGACTTTAGTGAACGGTTAGCGGTACGCGGGTGCTGACCACGCGAAGGCGAAGTCCCTCTGGAGAAGACGATCCATAGGTGGTCTTCAAGTGCGGCCGGATCGACGAGAAGCCCCCCCCCCCCACCCTTCCCCTGCCACTGATTTAAGTCCAATAGAGGAGGAGTGTGATTGTTCTTCATGAAGATTCCTCAAAATCTCGTTGTTCGTCCTTATCTATTCCTCGCGCGCGCGTGTGTGTGTGTGCGTGCGGATTTGCTCTTTGTTAAATATGGAGGATGATGTGCAGATCACTCCAAGAGACTTGGGACGTAATGTTTTCTCTTTTGATGGACGGTAGCTCACCCTGACGTTCGGTCGATCAAAAATGCATTGTTTGTTTGCATTGAGTATCAAAACTGCTATCAACTGACTTTCATTGGATGTTTTTGAACGAATTAGAATTATAGTTGTTCTATCGAATTCTGCCGCAGTAATTTTGTTCGTGTTTGTGTGTTCTTTCGCGTACGGATTGAGCTTTTATGATGGTTCAGACTGTCAGTGTATGAAGACGGAAAGTGTTTTTTTTTCTTGATTAATAAAAGTTATTTTTAGTCTTGTCTCGAAATTGCTGAAAACTGTCTTCATTATATCAGTTTGGACGACTGGAAAAGTGTCGTTCAATCAAATTGTGCGGAATAATTTTCGTGTTTTGTTTATTTGTGCGTATGGATGTAGCCTCAGGTCCAGACTGTCAGTGTAAGTACATAGCAAAAAAAAAAAAACGTTTCTTTTGATCAACAAAAAATATGTTTAATCTTGTCTCAAAACTGTGTTGGAATAAAATGAAAAGAATCATTCCATCAAAGCATACCGAATCAGTTTTGTTCCTCTTTTTAATATGTTCCTCGCGTACCTCCATTGGTTTAAAGTAATCAATTCAGATGGCGAATAGAGTTTTTCTCTTGACAAATGAAAGTTGTATCCATTCATCCGAATAATGCTGAAAACGTGTCCCTGAAGTGTTTTAAAACGATCCTAGATTTATTATTACCGGTGTGATTCGCTCTTTAGAACTGTTGAAGTGTCTCAGTTGTTTGTCCCTTTACTTTAATTTACTCTGAAATCCAGTGTTTACTTTCATGAAGGTGTAGAATTTTCGTCTGTGTTTGGATTCGGTTTTGTAATTAGCCGGTCTGCAAACACACCATACTGCCTTTTGATTTGTGATTATCATGAAACAAGTTTGGCTGCATGTATGAGAAGATACCTTTAAGTTTTTAGGTGTTCTTTGAATTGTGTTTTATGCGCGTGTTTTCAAACCAATAAAAAGAGCGTTTCATTAATGTTTTTAACTGATCGCAAATTCTTCTGATACGAAAGAGTCTCAACCAATTGTGATTCACTGACAATTGACATATTGTCTAAATTCTTCTATAAGCGAAGATTATTTGTCTCCAGATCTTCTGAAGAAGTCGACGAATTTTTATTAAATGTGCTAAGTTCTTTTAAGATCTATTTCTAAAATTAGTTCCGTGTCTGTTTCGGTGATATATTTGTTTTATATTTAACAGAACCCTAGTATCTATTTTTTCATCATACCAAGTAAATTTCCTCATAGTGACCATTCCTATTCAGCTCATAAAAATCCGTTCATAACTCATCAATCTCTCTTCATTCTTCGAAAGTCGAATGTAGAACGGAAGTGTATTAAGATAAATTCAACGGACTGCGTGAATAACTGCCCAACAATCATTGACACAGTGATCGGTGTGTAATGATCATGGTTTTCGGAGCGAATCGCTTCGGTTTTTGTGAAAGTATTTCATCGGATTTTTGGCAGCTCTCTTGCGGATTCCGGCGATCTATGAAAATTGACCGGACATCGGAGACATCAAAATAGAGGTTAGATTCTTATCATGGCATTGAATGAGAAAAATAATCGCTGTGCGCGCTTTGCATTAAAATAAAACAATAGAAACGCTTTGGTAGCGCTGATAAAACTTTTGGAGGAAGAATGACCCCGCAAACAGTGGCGTAGCGTGCAATTTGGCAACACATTTACAGCGTTCATTCAAACCCATGCACAAGGTCGAATGCGAAGGTGTTAACCGAACATCCAACAGTTCGATCTTTTACGTGGGTTTCAATGGGTGAGCTACAACGTTGCCAAATTGCACGCGCTACGCCACTGCCAGCGAAAGACTTAAGTAGAGCTAATCAAAGATTTTGTACGCCAAAGTAAAGGGATTTTACTGGGTGAGACAAACATTTGGTTGGCTCAACTAAATTATTTTTTAGGGTCTTTGTTCTACCATAGGTTACGTCAGCGCTACTAAAGTGTTTTTTCTGTTTTTTCTGTGTGAGGGAGGTGCTGCTGGAATCAGCGAGCGGAAGGCTTGGCCGCTTCTTTGGTAACCAGAGTTAAAATTTCCCTTAGCTTTTAAAGGCTGCACAACACAAATGAGTATCCTATATTATAAGTAGACAGTTTAACTATGGTTACCATAGCAACGGTCAAGGTCCAATGTTTAGAATTTTTTTAGCGAAGTTCAGCGTTTTGGAATTTTTCTCGGCTTTCATCGTTTTTCGAGCATACTTTGGTAAAATAATTATTATTTCATGTTTTCGCGGCCAATTCTTTTTCATTGTAAACTCGTGATAACACCAAGGACGGTTTTGGGAAAAATTTCTAGTTGCGAGATACGCATTCTTTTCACTTTACAATTTCATTTAATCTTTGTTTCAATTCCAAAGTAAAGGCGCTGGTTATTTTCTGAACGTTTAAAAATTCCATCCATCTTTTATTTTCGAAACGATGGACTGAAAATCAGTCTGAGACTTCATATATCTCCAATCACCTATATACGGCTCTTCAACTTTGCGTATGTTGTCTCGTTTCTTGTTAAACTTTTGCGTAATTGCCTTTTCATCAACTCTGAACCTTGAGTAAAATGGAAACTTGTAACTTTATTTAACTTTCCGGCAATGGAATTAACTAATTTTAATAATTTACATGTATCTTAAAAACCTCAGAGTTAATAACACACAGTTCAGTGTTCTGCCGTCTTTTACATCTCTATTGATCTTACGTAACTTAATCGTAACACTTATTAAAAGATACCCTTTTAATGATTGAAAACTTTCTCTACTTTTTAATTCGTGGATGGTAATCAAATGATGAAGGAAGTTCTTTTGCTTGCCCGAAAAGTTGGTGTTTTAAATATTGCGCATTTTTGAAAGAAGAGACTCGTGTAAATGAATTCAGTCTTTTTACATAGTTTATGACATTAATTTGTTTTATAGTTCAGTGGTGTAGCGTGCAATTTGGCAACGTTTCAGTTCGTCCCATAAAAAAGATCGAACTATTGGGTGTTCGGTGAACATCTTCACTTTCGACTTTTCACATGGGTTTAATTGGACCAAATACAACTTTGCCATATTTCACGCTACGTCACTTTTACAATCATGACATCTTACAGTGCATTTGACTCAGTGGCGGCTCGACCGGCTCGTGCAATGTGGCAACAGCGTATTCGCTCCATTTGAACCTATGTAAAAAAATCGATCTTCAGGAGGCTCAACTGCACTCCCAAGAAATCGATACTTTCGTACAGGTTTAAATGGCAGAAAAGCATGGTTGCCAATTTGCACGAGCCGACACTGATTTGACTTACAGTCGCAGTCATTTAGTCCTGTAGAAAATCAATTATTTTGTGCACGATTTAGCAACGCGGATGTGTCTGAACGCTCGAACGTTCTTCAAGGATTTATAAAGACAGCATAGTCGTCACTCGTTTGTTCTACCCAACGTTTTGTCAACACTAACGATTTTATGATGGTCCATTTTGCGGTTTGAAAGAGTTTTATGATTGATTCTATTTAATTGTATTCCTCGGCAACAACGAAATAAACGGACGTAGATAAATGAGGCGTACTTGTCCTGAAATGAAGGCCTATGAAATATCTGATGCGCTATCTTCGAGAAATCTTAATTTCATCATCATGACGATTTCCAGTTTAGATCAAACATGATGTTTTGAAGACTTTCATTTCAAATCTCGCCTTAAATGAAATAATCGCGACCGGTCGATTCGGCCATTATTCATCAAAACCTCGGAAAATAACGCAATGATCTTAACTGAAGAGGCGAGTTATTCAGACATTTTCAATGTTGAATATTTTTTCATTCTCTGTTTTTCGTGATGCTGCTTCTAACTGCAGTAATGATAGAAAGAGAGAGAGAGAGAGAGAGGAGAGAGAGAGAGAGAGAGAGAGAGAGAGAGAGAGAGAGAGAGAGAGAGAGAGAGAGAGAGATGGAGAGAGAAAGAGAGAAAGCGTCTAATGAAAACAGGAAACTATTGTTTCAAGGAGACACTGTTCAAAGTACAATGCGCAAAGTAGGGATGAGTCTGACGGTTATTTGGTTAGGAGTCTCCTATTATCATGCATTCATGCATTTTTTTCAATTTTACATTCATTCTTATCTTTTGGGCTTTTTTCTTAAAGGTGATTCAATTTTTGCTCAAAATTTTGCCCCTTTTTTGGTTCTCGCCAAGAAAATTCCACGGTCGAAGGGGGGGGGGGGTTGTTGTTATTGGCATGATTAGCGAAGATCGCTTCTAATGCATTTTTCGCATTGTTTCGGTTCAATTTTATGTTTTTCAATTTAAGGATATTTCCAAAAATTATCTTCCAAATTTCAAACTGTCCTCAGTTAACTTTAGCTCGACAAGAAAACCGGCCCAAATGTTATGTAAAAAAATCAAATGATGCGAGTATTTCACAAGACTCAAACAAAAAGCACTAACCTTATTCACGTTCAGTAACGGATTCACGGGGAGGGGGGCAAGGCCCCCCCACCCCCTAGGAGTATCAAATTTTACCTTTTTTCTACTGCAAAATAGCCCCAACTTGCTTCCTGCGACGATTCAAATTTCATAGGCTTGCCCCCCCCCCCCAGAAAAATTGTCTCGATCCACAACTGTTCACGTGTATATGGTATGTATCTGAAATTATTGGATGAAATATAATATAAATATCCAAGAATAATTGACAAAATGAGTTCTTGTCATGAGTACTTACACTGGACAAAGTAGATGATTGGGCGAAATAATGAGGGACGGTTTAAATTGGGCTTTCCACCGAAACATCTTTTGGACAAAATATCTTTGAGCTATTGACGTGATAGTGCGGTGCGATTTCCCCAATTCCCATTGAGCTGAAAACGAAAAAACAATAAACAAAAAAAAAACAAAAAAAAAAAAAAAACAAAAAAACAAAAAAACAAAAAATACGTAAACAAATAAATAAATAAATAAAATAAAACAGACCAAAATAAAAAGCCAAAGTGTTCCAGAAAAAAAAAAAAAAAAAAAAAAAAAAAAATCGGAAAGCCCGTATAAACGCATAGATTTACTCGAATTTTTGATCCGATTTTAATCCTTGCCCATTGCTTGGTCCACTGTGCGAAGATTTGGTTCATTCCCAGGAGTTTTTTTCTTTTTTGCCTCATTTCCTCTTCGTAGAAGCCCCCATGTTATCCTTGGCAAAGATTTATGCCCTCGCAATTTGCAACTTTTAATCCGAACTCAATTTATACTCGCCCTTTTTCCCCAGTCCTTTTGTTTTCGGGCTTCTTATTTACCTTTCCGCTTTCAGAACTCGCGGATGCGAATATACAATCTTTCCATTCTCCTTGTCCTCTCTTAATTATTGTGCTCCGAGGTCTTAAGCAGTGCATTCACAATACTTTAGCTGTCTCCGATCCTGGAGAACTCACTCCGGGAGTAACCTTTGTTCACCCGTCTTTAAACAACATGAAAAAGTTTTTTTGTTCGGGAATCATCGGATACTTTAGATAGTTTAGGTCAATAAAATGAGCTGTTCCGTACAAAAATTGGATTCAAAATGACCTTGA